>PYXC01001714.1:1872500-1912500 GCA_015244755.2 Tenualosa ilisha | reverse complement strand
TTCTCAGAGTCCTGATCCTCAGCCCAAAGCCTATGGCCATGCTCTCTCTCTCTCTCTCTCTCTCTCTCTCTCGCTCTCTCCTGCTGTGAATGGTCTTATCCTAATGGGATTGTCACGGTGGAAGTTTCCCCATTATGAAAATAATAAAACCAGGGCCGACTGCAGAGGGGGAAAAAGAGGCAGCATTTAATGTCTCCTTTGCAGACCGCAAAATGTGTCCTTAAGCTTTAGAGGAGAAGGAGGATGTGTGTGTGCGTGTGTGTGTGTGTGTGCATGTGTGAGTGAGTGAGTGTGCCTGTTTGTTTGACCATTCAAGGGAGTCTTTCACAATTTCATTTCCACCTAGCGTTACCCATGCATTCTAGATGACTTGACGCTATATAATAAGAGGACCCAAAAGAGTGAGTCACTCGCCCAAATGAGAAAATGAGGAAAATGACACACATGGGACAGTGTCTGCTTGTGTTGTGTGTGCGTGCGTATGCGGGTGCTCGTGTTACCTCAGCGTCTCTACCCTCTACGCATGTTAGCATCGTAAGGCAGTATGAGTAACTTTTAATTATTGTCACTGCATAAAATGTGTTTCTCATGAGTTTTAAATGGAGTTTAAATTTGTTTTCTAAAGAGTGTAAAGAAATAAGTGCAAATAAGCTGAACGAGCGTGACGCAAGAAAGCCAGTGTGATTGCCATACCCATGTGTGAGAATGTGCTTAAGGGGCGAGGGCGCTTAGGTCACCATGGTTTCCTGAGATGACATCACACCTCCCAGTTGCCTCCTAAGCGCACCAGACCAAATCTGTGCTTGGAAAATGAATGGCTTTAATGGTCAGGCTATTAACAAGAGGCGCTGCAGATAAACATGGTGATTCAACCGGTAGTGAGGCTCTACAGAGACAAATAAGGAGATAAGTGGGCAAAATCTACAGAGAATGACAGACTTGGATTTCCAACCATGCAGGATCTAGAGAGAAAGACATGTAAGAGAGAGAAAGAGAGAAAGAGAGTGAGAGAGAGAGAAAGGAAGATTGAAGGGAGAGGAGAAGAAGAGTGGGAAGAAAAAGACATGATGGAGTGTGAGACAGAGGTGTGAAAACACTGAGTGAGAGATTCACAGTCCTGCCGTCCTCCTCCATTTCTGTGGGCAACCTTTGAACGTCCCTCGGGGACCTGCCCTCCCTGCTCAGGGGAGTGGGGAGCGTGAGACGGAGAGAGAAAGAGCGAAAGAGACAGAGAATGAGGAGGAATGGAGGAAAGATGGACACAGAACACACAGAGGGACGAGCAGCTGCAGTCTAAGGTCGTCCCCTCCCCCTTGACCTCCAGGACAGGTCATTTGGTCCTTCACTCTCCCCATCCCACCTTCTCTCTCTCTCCATCTTTCTCCCCCTCTCTTTCTGTCAGAAGGTCATTAGGTCTTTCAACCTGCCTATTCACCAATTCTTTCTCTCTCACAAGGTTGTTAGGTCCTTCAACCTGTTCCTCCCTTCCTCCCTCTCTCTCTCCCCCCTCTCTATCTCTCTCTCATCTCCTGTTGTCCCGTTCCTCCCCTCTAATTTACAGAGGAGGCGTCTCACCACCTCCCGCCGGTCCAGCAGGGGACCAAACCTTCAAAGCCCCGTCAGGGAGGGGAGCGGCCGTGGGCCTTTGGCACGATGGGGCGTGCGCGCGTCGTTATGGCCTTCGGCAGCGGCGGCGGCCGCAGTGGCGGTGTCATGATGCGGCGGGGCACCAGACAGACTGAGAGTCTCCTGGCCACCTGCTAATGATAGGGTAGGCGTTGGGCTCGTCATGTAAGGACAAAGACAAAGAGGCAAGGCAAGGCAGGGCCTACTCCAGGCCCACACGCTGGAGAGGGAGAGAGGGAAAGAGAGAGAGAAAGAGGGAAAGAGAGCGATAGAGGGGGTGGAGGTGTGTCTGTCTGTTTGAGGGTTGGGTAGTTGTGGGCATCTGTTGCTTCTCCCATTCACTCTTCTGTTTTCTCTGTCTCTCTCTCTCTCTCTGTTATTCTCTCTCATGTTGTGCCTGTTCTATTTATTCACTTCACTTCTCTTATTTTCTCTCTCTCTCTTCTTCTCTGTTCCCCTTTGTTACCTCTTTCAGTCTCTTTCTCTGTTATTCTCTCTCTCTCACTCACTGTCTATCTTCCTCGTTCTTATTCTTCCCTTCACTCTCTTGCGTTTCACTTACTCTCTCTTTCCCTTTCTCCTCATCTCTCCCTCCCCTTGCTATTGAAACTCAGCTTTGCCCAGATTGTAATTTCAGGGTGCAGGCTGGCATTGTGTGGGTGTGGGTCCTCCACCATTGTTCATATCTCTACAGCCATTTCTATATTTTCATCGTCTCTTCTCCAGCCAAACTTCAGCCATCACCAGAGGCAAGATTTTACCCACTTAGTTTGGGTGTGTGTGTGTGTGTCTTTCCCCTCTCTGCTCAGCTCCTTGCCTGGTTTCTGTTTAACCCTTCTTTTTCCCGTGTCTGCCTTTGTCACCAGATGTCATTGCCTGGGAACAGCCTGAAACAATGGCCACCAGGAGCCAAAGGGCAAATAGTCCGCCAGGGTAATGTCACCCTCCCGTCAAACTGGTTTTCCCTTCCTTTCCTACAACTCTTACTGTGTGTGTGTGTGTGCGTGTGTGTGTGTGTGGCCGTAGCTCTGGCCATTTGATTGCATCGACATCTGTTTTGATCTCCAAGAGAGGAGACCGATATCCAAAATGTGAGCCACAAGACACAAGATGAGAACTAACAGTGTACCATGCTGAAACTGCACTTGGGTCTTTCTTCACACGCACTCAATGGGGGAAGCAGAAAGGGGCCAACAGCAGCTCAGCTAAAATGTGATAGAGGAGGGGAGCGGCCCCACGAGAGCAGGTGTGGCCACTACCACAGCCACTCTTGTTATTGTTTTGATACAATATCAAAAGGAAGGGAGAATAACCTAGAAATGAGATTAAAATCCTGAAACACACACACACACATGCACGCACATACACACAAACCTTACAACAAAAGGGGTCCAGAGACATTCAAGTGATAAGATTAGTATCTCATATGGAAAACAGTTGGACGTGCTGGTTAGTTGGTCCTGGGGGAAAACAGCATATTGGTTAACTGTCGCTGACAGGATGGCAAGCAGAGGTCAGGACAAATAATCACCTCATCCCCCATTTCCCCACCACACAAATAGGCAGTTTGTCACTCACTCAGCATTTTTTTGGTTTTTTTTTTGTCTTTTCCTGCCTTTTTTCTGTTTTCTCACGGGTGTCCCATGACATCCCACATGACAAACGGAGTACAATCTCCCCATGCAGCACCATACACAGACTGGAGGGTGGTGTATGTGTGTGTGGGTGTGTGGGTGTGTGTGTAAATATGTGTGTGTAAACATGGTTGTGTGCGCATGTGTAAGTGTGTTAGGGTGGGTGTGATAGTCTCTCATCCTGTTGTTTTTTTTTTTCAGCCAAACAAACAAGGTGTCTCACCAACCAAATGCACACAGACTCACACAAACACATGCACACACAAACATGCTTATATTCACACACACAAACAAATCCATTCAGCACACAATTAGCAAAACAGAAAAATCCCTGTTTGGCTTTATGAGTCAGTAAACAGGGATTAGTTGCTCTATTCGGTAAGTTCAGTCTAGTCACCAAGTTTTATGGTAATCGCCTAACTCAACATAAAAAACAATAATAACCTGCAGCAGTGACTGTTTTGCAGGACAACACAAATGTTGCCTAATTTCCCCCCAAAGGCAAATAGTCTCTTAGCCTGGACTTAATGAATGAAAATACATGGATGGTGATACATTGTTGGTTGTCACACTGGTTGCCAGTCTGTTTAACCAGGTAACCAAGACGGAACCGGCTGGAACAATCAAGTAAGCCACCAACCACAATGGTATCCATGTCAACCACAAACACAAACAATGAGGGCCAATGGGAGAACAGGAGTTGAGGGAGAGAGAATGGCCATAGAAATGGGTCAAGGGGTAACCAGGCAGGCGGGTGGGTGGATTGGAGTGAGAAGGGGGGTTGGGGGGGCTACATAAGTCTGTCTAGAATGTGTAATGTTGTCCTGGATCTGAGGATGAGAAGCCACATTGTTTTGTACACTCCCTAGATTAACAGACCAATCCTAACTCCATACTACCATTTTCCAACCCACCCCTGACTGCACAAACACACACACAAAAAAACCTGAAACAGTGATCCATTCCAACATTACACTCATTTCACTGCCACAGAAAAGGGATTGTTTTAAGATTGCTGCAACCATTGCCTACGCCCACAGAAGTGGCCCTGTGAGTGCTAGCGTTTCCTGACATTTGCGTAAATGCCAGAGAACACAGCGGGAGACAACTGCTGGTGATGATAGAGGACACAGTCTCTTTTGGGCCACTGAATGCTACTTATTTTTCAAATCGCACACACACACACACACACACACACACACACACATATACAGACCCCTCCCTCACTTGCCATTTCTCTCCTTTAATTTCCCCATTGTACTTTACACTGAAATACATGTCTTTTACTTTGTTGCGTCATGCGCATTTTGTTTCCGGGGTTTGACGGTGAGATTGGGGCAGTGAATCAGCCAGTGGGAAACGTATGACAAAGCCGTGCAAAAAGATAAAACTGCAACCCTGGTGCCTTAGGCTACTACAGAGCTATGCACATTCTTACCCCCCATGGGTACACACACACACACTGATTTCAGTGTGTTCAGTGGACCCTGTGAGCATTTGAACTAGGTGGGGAGTCTTGCTGTGAGGCCGAACCTTCGGCCTAAGGATGAGTTGTTGTCGGGACTGCCAATCCAACACAGCTGAAATATTTGGCCTCAGTTGGCCCCGGGTGCCTGGTATGTGTGTGTGTGTGTTTGTGTGCGCACGGTGGTCAACTACAATATAGACTACACTCTCCTCTCTGACACATTAGTTGCTGCTGTGACTGCGGGGCCTGAAGCTTGCCTTTTAATTGAAATGGTCATAGGGCGGGAAAGAGGTTACTGGAGGTCGTAAAGTGGCTATAAACAGCGTGGTCTACCCCGGGTCAGCATATAGTGCTTTAATGCACCGCTTGTCTTTGGGTTATGACCTCTCTCGAAGTAAATACAAAGGTGTGTGCGGGGACTAAACAAGACACTTGAAATACATGTGTAGCTGCTATATATAACCAGTTTGGTTTTAAGTGCCAAAGGCTGCAAGCGCTCTCAATGCACGTATTTACATTGTAGTTATAAGAGTGGTGATCCTATGTGGCACTTATGCAAGCTGTCACATAGTCCTTGTCAACACAGGATATGTGTGTCACAAATTTACTGAGGAAGTCAGACAGATGCAAAGTGTTTCTACAGTGCAACACAATTTCCAGGAGTTGATCTGAAAGATGATAACAAATCTATTCATCAGTTTCCAGTTTCACACACACCCACTGAATGTTTACATGTTGAAAAGCTTTTTTACATATTTGCTTATTTGTTTAGGCTACATTTTAATTCAGACTGATTTACATCAGACCAATAGTACTCCACAGATACATACACCATAAACAAAACATCAGTTGAAATCCCACTGCACCCATAAGCAGGTTATAGCTACTCCGGCACCCTCCCACCTGGTGTCTCATGACATTTTCATCCATTTTGCAGCTTGAACTGTACGGGGGTGTGGATAGGGAGAGACCATTCTCCTGGCTAACTTCCTAAGATGTCTTCTTCGTTTGCACTGGTAGAGTGCTGCCTCTCCCTTTTCTTTAGGCTTTCAAGTTTCCTGTGAGCTTTACATCAAACAGGCGCTGTGGCCTACTGCAAGCCCTTTGAAGTGGAGTGCCGAGGCCATTTCTTTGGTTTACAGACCTGAAAGAGGGAAGCCTGGTGTGAATGCAAAATGAAAATAATATCCCGAAATTGTGAAGTCAAAAGAATACAGGTTTACTGATACAGCGGCACCCTATACCAGTAAAGCACTCAACCACCTAGTCTCTTTCCTATTGAGGTAGGCTTTCACCGGGTTTTGAAGTTTGACATGTTAACTTCTTTTAAGACATTTTATATAATTTATAAAATTGGCCTGTGAAAATATTTTTTCATTCCTGTCACAGGAGGTGTTGGCTATTAAGCAGTTTTAAGATAAAAATTGAATCAATAGGTTAGGCCTACAAAGGCCTATTTGGTCATTAGGCTACGAGGTTACAGTACATTTACAGAAACATTGTCGATATTATTTGTTGGTTAATAATAGTCTAAAAGCTCTTGTCTATTGTAGCCTAATAAGCTATTTACTGTTGTTGCGGGGCACTTCGATCCCGCTTTGGTGAGAGTTGACGTAATGCTGAACACGCGGACGTAAGGACCCTGCAGAATGCGATAGGCTTGAGCCTGCCCTCTCTCCTTCCCATTTCATTTCTTTTCATTGAGCAAATCCACAAGAAGCTGCCTACGAGTGTTGAGCCGCAACCACCTATTTTATTCCAGGGAAGATAACTTTCTGTGCAACAAAAATGGTGCGAAGTGTTCGGCAAAGAAAAGAGGTGAAAACCGAAGATGTATTTTTGGACTCCGAGACGTCCATGGATCAGCATGATTTTGAGATGTCTTGTCCTTTCAATGACGTCTTCAACTCCACAGATTCCCCTATGGATCAGATCGACACTTTTCTAAAAAATGTGCAAGTGTTATTACAGGCTGCAAGTTACATTGAAAGTGCCGAAAGGAGAGATGGAAGTAAGTTCATTTATACTTAAGAACGTTTTGCCTCCCTGTGCTTTTCACAGAAACAAGACTTTCATTGTCAACAGATTCAGACAACAAAGGACTTGAGTTCAACGAACTAGGCGCAATCAGCCAGCGATAAGTAGACCAAACGTCCACTGTCTCAATATGCGGCAAATTAAAATATTTGCATCCATACGAGCGAGGCTATTTTATTTCAGCCAGATACTGTGACTTGCAGTTTATGAGAGCCTGCGCACACATATTGGGGTATAATTTTCCTTTAGAACCGCATGCATCACATTACACAATAGATGCCATCTTCATTTTAAGAAATATACGTAGGCTAAGGAAAACAGCATTGCTGAAATATTGCATTATAGCCTTGCATAAGTGTACATAACAGCCCGGATTGTTTTGATTCGATGTATCTTTTTATTTGGAGCAGTTATTCAAGCCTTACAGCTGATCGTTCCAATAATGTTTAGCCTATTTTGAAACTGTTTCACTGCCGATGTTGTAACGTTACCATAACGCCTGCTAATATGAGCTCAGACGCAGTTATGGTTTGTTTGGAAGTATCATGTAATCTACTGTACGGTATGGCTAAATGTAAGGGTTAATCACTTGGAGATGATCCAAGGGTTATGTTAGTGCAACCCAAATGCCTAAGGAAGTAGGCTAAGTTAACGGAATGTTCTCACACTTTGTTGATGTGTAGGCTATAATTCTAAAATACTGAGGGAAACGTGAAATTTATTTCTTTCTCGTTCCTGAAATGTAGCCTATCCTGACTTCGGGATGAGAAAAAAATAAGGCTCTTTTACACTGAGAAGTCGTAGCCTATAATGTATCTTAAAGCTTTGCTAAAATATACCAATTATAAACTACTGTGCAGAAACAACTTTTTGATACAATGTTTCGTCTGAATGTTGTCACTTTTTCATTATAAACCTAGTATCTGACCCAAAAGTGTTACACGGCGTGAAGTCTGACTCACGTCAACCCACTTGTTTGGCCAACTCTGAAGACCAATTGTTTGCTTCCTGATATCTGGAGGTGTAGCCACATGGTTTCCACATGGCGCAAATTCTGTCCTTATGATTGGTCAAAAGCTACTTTGTTGCCAGTGCTTACCAGACTCTGTCACCAATCAAGTAGCTCCATAATGATGACGACATGTGTTGCTGGGCCTGGCTTCACATGGGTTGTAGAGTCGCTTCGATGAAGACCATGGGGGTTTAATTTCATGAGAGTTTATTTACTTGCATTTGCGATGTCGTTGGTGTGCTCAAGTTTGTCAGTGTAATGCATACAAAGCACATAGATCTGGTTTTCTAGATGTGACAAACTTAATATATATATGCGTTATAAGCCCGCTTAGTCGGCTAATTTATTCGTCATGCTCAAGTCATTGCGCATCTGAAAAGTGCCTGGATGGTTTATTTTTTGTTTTTGGCTTTTGCTTTGCTCATTCGGTCAGCTTTATCCAGAGTCACGTGGACGTGTGTTAAAGTGAAATACAAGTGCAAAATAGAGATGGGTAAAGATACAAGGTACAGATACATAGGCTATACAGAAAATCGCACGCACGCGTATGTGACATTGGCGAGGCTTAAAATGTAAGAACTCCATATCCCATCGTGCTCTGCGGTAGAGGCTCATCTCTCCTCTCAGCTGAGAAGCTAGGTAAACAAACTGGGGGAGGAGTGAAAATAGGCAGCAGGGACTTTAACGTTACAGGCTGTGGGCTTTCTGGGAATCTTTTATATCGTTTCTATTCATTTTTTACGATTTGTAGTAGCCTATTTCCTACACACTTTTAATACTTTGATACTCCGACCTCGAGACTTTTTAACAGCTGAAATACGCCTGACTTTGTTGCAACGAGGCTAGCTAGCCTGCTACCGTCTGCAACAAATAACGTAAACGACAGTTAGCTGCCTACTTCGTAAGGTTTGGTTTGACGAACCAGCAAATAGAAATACAAACGAATTGTTCTTGGGTTAAGAACGTACATAGCAATATATATTGAGGAACAATACAGCTGTCAACCTGTCGTCCGTTCAAAAATAATTCTGCCTCAGTCGCTAACATTATCATACCAACACGTATCGTTGGCCTCAGCAGAATGACGGCAGTGCAGCTGATTAATATCCAGAGGTTATTGGAAGCTGCGGAATATCTAGAGAGAAGAGAACGAGGTATTATTTGTTTTTGTTTATTGTCAACAGCATGTTCGTGTTGTTTGTCGAGACGGATAGTTGTTCGTCACTGCACATTGTTAAACGACAAAATTGTTTGCTGTGTTAATACTTTGTCTTCTCTCAACGGAAGATAAAGAATTCGACGGACAAGCTTACATTTTTAAATCTTAAAATGCTACAAGTTTAACTACATCTAATTTTGCAACATGATATTACGCCACTTCAAGAGCTCTGTCTTAATTTAGAACATCTTCTTCAACAGAATGTGAACACGGATATGCTTCGACGTTTCCATCAATCCAGAACACAAATTACCAGAGACAACGGAAGTTTCGAAACAAAAAGTACAACAACAACCACAACAGGTAAGTCAAGTACAAACAAATGCTTTCGCTTTTGTAATACTATATACTCTTAAAGCAAAATTAAAAAATATATGACTGAGTGGAGTCAAAAACAACGTCACCTTATAGCAACACCGATATAACAATTTATGTTGTCAGTATTAGCATTCCACAGCAATTGGTAGACTGCTTAGTTAGTGTCAACGTTAAAAGTACTCCGAATTTTGTACAAGTTTGTCGTCTTCATTCGTTTATTTATTTGACCATACAAGTACATGTGTGAAAGCTGTTTGCTTCTCTTTTCATTCGGGGGGAGGAGTGCTCACTGCTTCAGTTGGCTTTCATCAGCTGATTGTCAAAGCGACTGCAGCATGGAGGTTAGGGACCGGCGGAAAATACAATATCAAAATGTGACGAACACTGTAGGATTTAACCTCTCTCTGCCTTAATCTGATGTACATGCATGGATTGAATTTATGGATACTGTAATCAGTCTAGGCCTACGTTATGTTCATCTACTGTCACACGCTGTCTTTAGTTCACGGCGTATATTAGCGTGACGCTAGCAGCAGAGGACTTTTTACCGGAACCCTTGCTGACAAAAAGCTCTTATTAACGGCAAGTGTTTTCAACCAGCAGGCAAGGTGAACACGTAGGCTATATACACTGTAATGATTTACGACTGATTCGATATGTTGATATTTTTTTCATTAAACAAGTCGGCAAATGCACGAATTAGCCTTTCCGTCAAATATGAGAGTTGGCATCCTTAGGTTTGCAAGATTCTTATAGTCTGTACCCCATTATGCATTTTCATCTCACCTAGGAGAGCATTGTGCCATGGTTCAGACAAGAAGAAATGGGCACGTTTGTGGAGAGCATTGTGCCATGGTTCAGACAAGAAGAAATGGGCACGTTTGTAGCACGGTCACTGTTTCATTTCATTTGCAAGCCGATGTGATTATATGGCCATGATGAAATATGAGCAGATGGATAAAATAATAAAAGTCACATGCTTGCGCAAGTACGATGTTTGGAGTCGATGCTATTGGTAATCAACATTGTGGGCGAACATTATGGTCTTGTTAGAACCCATTGGCAATGAGCAGTCCTATCGCTACTGTGTTGTGTTTAATATAGCGCGGCTATTGGTATCGCCGTCCATTCAGCCACCCCACCAAAGCCTGTTATCTTAATACTTGGACGAAATAGAAGTAGGCAGGAAGTCTTGACTTTAAATGAACGTATTGCATAATAACCTTTAGCCTTGCATGGTCCTGGGTGAATATTACTCTACCGCAGTGAGGTTGTTATTGTTCTCTGCAGTCCTATTCTCCTGCGTGTGTATTTGTATATGTATGTGTGTGCAGCACACATACATATGGGTTAGATGGTGCAGGTTCAGGTTCCTGCTGTTTATTATCTCTGCATTGCTGAGATTTACAATAGCCTTCAGTGGTTGATGCAAGGGGCTGTATGTGTGTTTATCAACAGCCATAAAGGACGCATTATCTGGTTTTCAGTCGAACCTGTAGACTGCAGAGGGTGCCTGACAGGAAGCTCTAGCAAGCCTTTCATATCCGTGCTGTTTTCTCCTTCCCTGTCCGCGTTCAGGTAACTGGATAAGCACATAGATTAATTAAGATACGTTTCACCACAGAGGACCACCCAGCATCTCTCCCTCTCTCTCTCTCAGTCTCCCTGGAGCGTGAGCGGTCTATTGTATAGGCTAGCATAAGGGCATGTGCGAAGATTCATCTTGGGGGAAGGCGAGTGGTTGGGTATGATTTTCTGCCCGCTCACATCAGCTGCCCCCAGGTTGGTTCAGTCCCTGTACGCATGCGCCAGTGTTGTATCTGGGAAGAGAATCCACCACGTGGCTGTGAGGATATGCTGGGGCTTTTTTTTAACTATTTATTTATTTTCCCCCCTCGTTGTTGTTGTTTATCTGTCTGTTTTTTCTAAGGGCTCTGTAAAGGCACGGAGTCAGTGAGAGAGCGCGCGAGTGAGAGATGTGTGCCGTGTTTTCATGTGCTCTCCAATCACGTGGCTTTTCCTGCAACTGTGGGAACACATGAACACGCAGCCGCCACCACATCATCCCCACCCAACCCCCTTCTTCGTCTCTCTTCCCTCTCTCTCTCTCTCTCTCTTTTCTTCCTCCTGCTCCTCCTCCAACTCACTTTTCCCTTTCTCTGGCTGCTCCTTGCATCCTCTCGCGCAGAAGAAAAACGGCAGGCTATTAGGTCAGCCTCGGGACGGCTGGAAAAAGAAAGAAGGGGGGGGTGGTGGTGAAGTAAGAAAGTGGTGCAATAATAATAGTCCCCCATAAAAGGGAAGTGCCCGCAAGACCTGCTGTAGACTGGATAGGGCATGCGTAATCCTACAGACACACAGAAATACACACGCATACACACACTCGGAAACATGCACGTACACACACTGACAAAGACACGTGCACACACACACACACACAGAGTGAAACAGCAGCTCCCAGCCCCCTGCTGCGCTGGTTTGGGTACAGTAAAAACGGCCATTTAAACCCCAGAGCTGCGGCCCTCTGTGCAGTGGTGTAGCCACACGCCGAGGCTCTTAAGAGACCCACTGCACTCACTCAGCGTTATTAACACTGCACTGACTCCACAGCCCCGGCCTCCCCAGCCTCCTCTCTCCTGGCCTAGCCTGGTCAGCCCTCCTCCCGCTCTCAAGTCAGCACCCTACAGGCCAACACAAGGTTTACTTCTTATCCTGCCTGTGCTGTTAGTCTATTGTTTGTCCAAAGCGAGAAAAAAAAACGAAACCATAGAACAACACATTTATAGGATGTAAGGCAGCAAAAGATGATGGATTGAATTATGTTGTTTTTTTTGCTTAGAATTTCTTGGTTTTATGATTCTCATTTTGGAGGTTCATATCTGGTACAGTATAAGAGAAGTAGCATCCCCCTCCCCTCCCTCACCCCAGCCCTCCTCCCTGGGTGCCTCTGGCCCAGTGGCACGTGGGCCAGGGCAGCAGTAGTATGCCCTGTGACAGGCAGGCGTGTGAGTGGAGGCAGGGAGTGAGTTAGCGAGTGGGGGCAGGGCCAGCTCACATGCTCCTCTGCTCTCTCCTCTGGTCTCCTCCCGAAATATACTTTAATTAATGAATCCCTCCTGCAGCTCCTCATGATGGCACCCACTGTGGCAATGCACCGGGGGCCAGCCGGTGGAGGGTCAATCTGTGACTCTTGAGGCAGGCTCAGAAAAGAGGTGTCTGCCCACACAGGAGCTGCATCCACAAAAAAATGTGTCTCACACACACACACACACACACACACACACACGTACAAAAAAATCTCATAAAGTATTGATGGGGAGTCTGCACCTCTTTTACATACTACTCGATCAGGAAGCAAGCAAGCAAGACAAGACAGATGGTGGCAATTTATGTTTCACCAAAACAGACTTGAGCCTAGACCTGCTATCATCTGAATAATTAATGCAACCTGTACAGTGCTCCAAAAATCGGGAAATGCTCAGACTTGAATGCATGTTATTTGTTATGTGTTTTCATCTTTATTCAGGTATATACATTTATTTATTTGTTTCTTTCCTCTTCTTCTTCTTCCTCTGCTGCAGGTCCACACACAACGAGCTGGAGAAGAACCGGTGAGTAAGGTTTTGTGTTGCTGTACTCTCAACTGTGTTCTCAAAATGGCTGCCCTGTGTGACAGTGGCACTGCCTGTCTGACCTATGGGCCAGGAAGCATAGCAACCTAGTGTGAAGACACTAACAGGAAGTGCTCTGGAAAGGGCTTGAAAATACTTTTGCACACAGACACACACACACACACACACACACACACACACACACACACACACACACACACACACACACACACACAGAAAGAGAGACAACCATAGCCTAATTTGGCAGGGGGGTGAGATTCCAGGCTTTATCAGCAAAAACCAGGAAGCGCTAAAAGAGCAGCACCTAAAGGAGTTTGCATATGCACCCACCCCGACACACACACAACACACACACACACACACACACACTCTTGCAAACATGCACTTGAGCACATACACGGAGAGCCCCAGAGCAATATCTGTTGTGCAACAGGTCCTTCCAAACCGAAAGTAAGATGTGACCCAGTTCCGCTAATCTAAGGGCATTCCCTCTCTCCCCCTCCGCCGTGTCTCTATGCCTCTGGCTCACCACCAGTCGGTGGCCGGGTTATGCAGCGGTGTCGTTGCCAGGGTTTCAGGTTGCAGTGGCCAGGGTACAAGCAGAAACTAGAGACCTGCACGGTGCCTGTGCCCCCCTTTTGAAAAATAAATAGCTGTACAAACAGATTGTGTAATGTTAACAGTGCCTAGTCAAACACATCCGCGCGCACGCACACACAGGCACGTATGCTTTAGAAAAAAAAAGACCCATTCCCCTTAGGTAAGATCTGGTCTTTAGATTGTGGCATTATTGTTATGGACTGCACTCCGTGTCAGACCGGCCTTACATTTCATGATGTAGACAAACATTTGCCCTGGCTAGTGACTGGGACAGGTCACATTTCTTACATAGCCTTCCACAGACAAACTGCTCCATAACAGACCAGTGCATTGTATCCAGCATCTGTGTCATTTTATGACCAGTGTCTCACAATGAGGCCTGTGAGCCCAGAGAAATGTGACAGTGCACCATGGCCACACAGATACTGATACTATGTGATCAGGAAAAGCTCACCCTCTCTGATACAGAAAACAAAAGTGTTGTCTTGCTTTGAGCATAAATGAAACTCTTTGGTGCTCAGGCTAGACAGCAGGGCAGGGCAAGGGCGTGCTCAGGCCTTTTTTTCAAAAGCGTGTGTGTGAGCGTGCATGCGTAGGGTGGGGAACGCCGAGCCTCGCGTGTTGTCTCTACTGACGATCCCGGTTTCGGGCCAGAGTATTGCGTCAGTTGCTTTGCCACGCTACAGTCAGTCTATTTACACACACATCAGACACAAGACATGCTTTTTTGTTTCCCTTTCAGTCTGGGGCTTAGTTTTAAATCACATGACATACAGGCTTTGTGACTTTTTTTTGTCTTTGTTTTTTGTGTTGTCTTGTTTACCACTACAGTGTTTGACTCAGCACTGAGCTGTGTACACTTTTGGTGCTGCCCGTGTAGAGCTCATCTCAATGGGAGGCTTCAAGGGCTCATTGGATGTAAATACACGGGTATTAAAGGGGCACGCTAGCGACCTGACCAGAGAATCCCTTGTGTGTTAAATATAGACTGCCCGGCACTTAGAGAGCGCCTTCGCCTTCTCTCCACCTTCTCCTGCAATGCCCCCACCTCCTCCTTGCTCTCTCTCTCTCTCTCTCTCTCTCTCTCTCTCTCTCTCTCTCTCTCTCTTGCTCTCGCCTGCCACCCTTTTTGAGTCATGGTGCCCAGCCAGCTGGTGGGGGCTGATAGCGCCCACATGGGCCTTCATGGCACAACGAGTGCCGGCTGATGATAAGGACCATGAGGCATCCCTCCTCCTCCTCCTCCTCCTCCTCCTCCTCCTCCTCCTCCTCAGTTGCCGGACATGGTCGAAACTGACGCACAGCATTTAAAAATAGCTACATAAACACAGCCAAATAAATAAGTAAACAGATAAATAAATAAATAAAACAAAAACAAAAAAAGAAGTGGATGGATTTGTCCTGAGAGCACAACGATGGTAACCATGGTGACTTGGTGACTGTGATCACTAGTGACATCATCCACATGCCATTTGTCTTTGCCATATGGGAGCACAAGGCCGCTTGCTGCTTTTGGACGCACCAGGGATGCATTCCGAATGAGCTATTCTTCCTGTCATATTTCACAGAAGAGATGCTCCTACTCTAAGTAATATTGATTCAATAAAATGACATGAAATAATCTACTGTATATAAATGAAAAACTGCTCTATACTGTAGATACTGTAGTGTCATCTGGTAGCACATGATCTGGTAGCATACAAACTACAGCGATCCCGAGTACAGGAAAAGAGAAATTCCAGTGCTGCCATGCAGCACTATATAATTACATTAATGACTTCCACTCCTGCGTGAGCCGCTGTGTGTGGAAACCACCTCAAATGCCACATCCAACTGTCGAGAGTGAAGACAATGAGAGTGAGAGAGGCGTTGGCTGTGACACCAGTCTGCTTGCTATCTGTAGAAGGATCTAGAAGGTTGTGTAGCTGTGCGTGCGATGTGGTATGTTCAGAAGGCAGCCGCAGGCCACGATAACCCTACCAGCCCAGGCCGCAGGGTAGGAACATGAAAGAGCCACAAACCACATTACACACACACACACACACACACACACACACACACACACAGAGACGCCCACACACACGCACACCCTTGACACACACTCGTAGCTAGCACTCACATGTCCATACATATACTCAAGCACACACACACACACCCATGAGAGCACACAAAGAAACACACACTAGTGTTTAGCCTGACAAGCCCGCAGCTTGTCACTTGGTTTTCCTGTGCGCTTCACCACCACCCCCCAATCATCTCTTTCTTTGTAGTCTCCCTGTCTTCTTGAGTCTTGGGAGTGTTATTTTTCACTGCTCTTTCTTCTAGTCTCACTTTGGACCTCATTCTGGCGCTACTGAGTCTGTTCCGGAACAATTTATGGGCCTGTGTGTTGTTTTTTTTTAAATTATTATTATGATTATTATTATGACATTGCTTCAGTACAGACCTCAACCATACTGTACTCAGGCCTGCATTACTTTTGGAGTCAAAAAGTCTCTCACTTTTTTTTTTTTTTTTTTTTTTTTTTTTTATCGAGTTGCATTTGTATCAAAGTGGCATTTCTGTCCTGCTCACTGAATTGAGGGAAGTGAAAGGAGTTTGTTTGTTTGGGTTTTTATTGTCAAACCACGTCATCTGCTGCAGATGGTCTTGCAAAGCGCTAACTGTGTTTAGCTTCCCACGCAGAGAGAGAGAGAGAGAGAGGCTGCTTGCAGCAGCAGCACCCAGTACGGCTGCATCTGCAGGGTCAACCCTGATATGTGCAGCTTGCACCCCTGAGCTGTCTCACGCGCGCGCTGTGGCCAGAGTTTTGGCTACGCTGCACAAAAACAGAACTCCACAAAAAAAAAGAAAAGATAAAATAAAAAAGCAAAAAAAACCAGACTGCTTGTATGGCTCATTTAGTTTGTTTGTGTTGTCAGGAGTCCCGAGTATGAGGAGCTGTTATCGCTCAGTCTTTCTCTCACGCTTTTCTGACCTATTTCTTGTTTTCATGGTGGTTGCCTTGTTTCCCTCTTGTGGTGCATGGGCAGGTCAAATCACCATGTGCCAGCTTTTTTTTAATCATTATTATTTTTTTTTTGGTGGTGGTGGTGGGGGGCGCTATGTTTGATTGAAGAGTGTGGCCGCTTTCCTTTGGCTTCTCAGAAAAAGCTTGGCAAGCTGGCACAGGCTGAAAATAACCCCGGCGTGTGTTACTGCTGCGTCTTTAGCCTGTACGTGAGGGGAAGGTGGTGTTGCGGCGTGTCGGCAAAAGCCTCTTGGGGATTCGCCAGGGCGGAGGGCTTTGCATGGCAACATGCTTGTCACTCATTGTTTTTCGTCTGACTATCGTGCCTTTGTGACCTTGTCGCTTTCCACCTTCTTGAGGTCTTAAGGACGCTCAAACAGACACACGCACACACAGTCACACACACACACACACACACACACACACAAATTAATGTGCTCACATGGTCTCTGTCACACACACAAATACTCTTCCTGTCTCTCACAAACACCTGTCACTCATGTTAAGGAGTCCTATTTGTCTTCGTTTATTCTCCTCTCTCTCTCTCTCTTTCTCTTTCTTTTTCTTTCTCTTATTGTCTCACATGACTTTCCTTCATTCTCCTATCTCATGATTGTCTTTGACACACATAGTGAGGAGAAGGTGGAGTGTGCGTGTGCGTGTGCGTTTATGTGTGTTTATGTACGTATGTATATGTTTGTGTGTATCTGTTGGTGTTTGTGTATGTGTCTGTGCATGGTTATGGGCATGTGTGTGTATCACCGTGTGTATGTGAGTGTGTGTGTGTGTGTTGCGTGCCCACTGAGAGGAAGTGGGGGTTGGAGCACTGCCTTGTCCCTGAGGGATACTCCGGAGCCACAGAGAGAGGAACTGGAAGCATTTGTTCCTGTGCTCTGTGATGCCGTGTAAGCTTTTCTTGGCCAGGATAAAGCAGCTTAGGGGAGTTGATCTTTGGTCCAGCAGAACAGAATGCTCTCAACACACGTGCTGGGGCACGCTCGATGCACACTCACTCACACACAGTCACACACACATTGTAATAAGTTCACACCATACAATACACAAACACACACTCACACACACTAGCCAACATTGACTTGAGGTGTACTGTATGAAATTGGGAGCATGCATACTGATTCACACAAGCACGCACACTCACAGGTTCCCTCTTGGGCAAGGCTTTCATGGCTGTTTTTTCAATTTTTTTCAACCATCTCTTTTGACCTCATTCTCACTCAGAAAGGGGAGGAAGTGTCATTCGAGAATCAGTGGTCAGGGCTGTCATGTCTCTCTTCCACTCTCCATTCCTCCATCCTTCTCTTCCATTCCTCCTCTCTCCTCCATCTCCCCTTTCTTCATGTTCCTACTGCCCTACATTTTCTTCCAGGTGGATTTTCTGTGAAAGAACATTCTGCTTTTGAGGCCTTGCTGGTAAAGGACGTGATGAGGTGGTAGGTGGAACAGAACCACCACCATTGTGTGTGTGTGTGTGTGTGTGTGTGTTTGTGTTTGAGTCCACCTGACCTTCTCAGAAATTGCCCTGTTCATACCTCTTGGTTTCTGCTCGTTAGGCACCGTTTGGCACAGCACCCTGGGATTGAGTCAACCAATCCTGCCCACTACTTCCGTCTTATAGTTTCAAAATTGTGAGTGTATGTTGAGTGTATGTTAGTATGTCAGCAAATTCAGGTTGCTTAATGTGTGAAAAAAACATGCAGCATTGTGTCTTACATTGTGTCTTAGACTGCCCCACTCTAGTTATTCGTAACTGAAAGCACCCATTTGCCTCTCCTGGTCTGTGTGGCCTTTGGCTGCTGCTAGACATCAGTGTCAGAGGTGTCAGATGTTGTGACTCACACAGCTTGGTTGACTGGTAGACCATGCAGGGGAGGGGCTTGGTTGACTGGTAGACCATGCAGGGGAGGGGCTTGGTTGACTGGTAGACCATGCAGGGGAGGGGCTTGGTTGACTGGTAGACCATGCAGGGGAGGGCTTGGTTGACTGGTAGACATGCAGGGGAGGGTGGTGACTGGTAGAGCAGGGGAGGGCTTGGTTGACTGGTAGACCATGCAGGGGAGGGCTTGGTTGACTGGTAGACCATGCAGGGGAGGGGCTTGGTTGACTGGTAGACCAGTGCAGGGGGAGGGGCTTGGTTGACTGGTAGACCATGCAGGGGAGGGCTTGGTTGACTGGTAGACCGATGGGCAGGGGAGGGGCTTGGTTGACTGGTAGACCATGCAGGGGAGGGGCTTGGTTGACTGGTAGACCATGCAGGGGAGGGGCTTGGTTGACTGGTAGACCATGCAGGGGGAGGGGCTTGGTTGACTGGTAGACCATGCAGGGGAGGGGCTTGGTTGACTGGTAGACCATGCAGGGAGGGGCTTGGTTGACTGGTAGACCATGCAGGGGAGGGCTTGGTTGACTGGTAGACCGGGGGCAGGGGGGGGCTTGGTTGACTGGTAGACCATGCAGGGGAGGGGCTTGGTTGACTGGTAGACCATGCAGGGGAGGGGCTTGGTTGACTGGTAGACCATGCAGGGGAGGGGCTTGGTTGACTGGTAGACCATGCAGGGGAGGGGCTTGTTGACTGGTAGACCATGCAGGGGAGGGGCTTGGTTGACTGGTAGACCATGCAGGGGAGGGCTTGGTTGACTGGTAGACCATGGGACAGGGGGAGGGGCTTGGTTGACTGGTAGACCATGCAGGGGAGGGGCTTGGTTGACTGGTAGACCATGCAGGGGAGGGGCTTGTGGCATCAAGGTCAATGCAGCAAAAACTCCAGGAGATGCGTCTGCTGTGAGCGCCGCATGGATTGGCGGAGATGGGATTGAAATGTTTGGGTGGCTAATCGTTTGCTTTTTGACATTTGAAGGATATGTTAGCGATGCCCACCCCTAGCCACCCGCACCCCCAGGGGGTGAAAGGAGGGCTATATTTAACTAAGAAAGAAAGAGAGAGAGAGAGATGGGTGAGCAGGTTTGAAGGGGGGGCGGGTAGTGTCACTGGGATCAACCACCAACTGGAGAAATGCGGAAGTGGAAGGTAGCTCAACCTCCCCCCCACCTCACTCATCCAGCCAATGGGAACTGGGATCTACGGCACACCACACAGCTAGCCTTTGCTCCGGTTTCCGTTGATCCCTGGTCAGTCGCCATGGAGCGCTGATCCATTTGCAGTGGATGTGGATGAGGGGGAGGGGGCTTGAGAGAGAGGAGAGGAGACCCAAGTGGCCCACTTCTAAGCAGCAGTAGGGGTAGGTGGGTTGTGGGGGCAGGTGGGTGCATGATTGCAGGAATGCAATCTCCGTCTCCCAAATCTGGGCACACAAACACACAGTTTGAGTGGGTGATTGCTGGTGCATTACAGCTCTGAAGCCCTATTTGATGCTGGGCCAGTTAATTTCAGTGGTTATGTGTTTGAATAGTTTGTGTGTGTGTGTGTGTGTGTTTGTGTTTGTGTGTACTTTTAAGCGATGACTGGAGGGATCTCCAAAGCTTCCAAAACATCTGTGTTCATGTGACGGATCTCTCTCTCTCTCTCTCTCTCTCTCTCTCTCTCTCTCTCTCTCTCTCTCTCTCTCTCTTTCTCTTTCTCTTTCTCTCCAGCTGCATGTTTTAGGGCAGCCTTGTGGAATTAGTGTGTAATCCAAAGCCTTGATGACCCTGGGTCAGTGTATATGAGAGTGACGGGGCAGAGGCAGGACATGGAGAAGGGTCCGGAGGAGAGAGAGGGGTGGATTGTTTTGGGTATACAGTCATCTGTTGGGGCTTTACAGATGCTAAGATCACACAACGCAACCTGTGCTTTTGCTTAACATGCAAGCACAGCGCAGATGAGACCACACACACCCACACACACCCACACCCCACCCCCCACCACACACACACACACACACACACACACACACACACACACAATGCACACCCATGCAGGCAAACAACCCCCACATAGTCTTCTCTTGTAAACATACATACACACACACACACAAGCCTGTGGACAAATTGACATGAGCAGACATCACATGAGCAGACATACACGCACACAGGCAAGCTTAACTCACACACACACACACACACACACACACACACACACACACACACACACACACAGTCTAGGTGTGTGAGAGGGGGGTCTTCAGAGGGGAGTTAGTGGTGATGTGAGGGGGGGGGGCGCTAAGTCGCAGCACGTGTACACTAATCCGCATGGTGCACTGGTGCTGGTGATGCTGTTTAGGACTGGAGCCGACACGCACACACACTCACACACAGAGAGCTGCCACTCTCAGCTGTCAACGCTTCCTTCGCTGTGTTCTACTCATCCCCCTCTTTCTGTCTTGCTTCTCTGTTGCTTCAGTTTCCCAGCCGTTTTGTTCACTTATTGTCTCTGTTGTTTCCCACTTACTCAAGAGCTTTGTCTACCCCCCCCCCCCCCAACCCCTTCTGTCTATTTAGTTCAGTTCAATAAGCGTTATTGACATGACTGTAGTATTTACAATGTTGCCAAAGCCACAGATCAGCTGGATTATAAAAAGCAAACAAACTAAAACCACAGCAAGAAAGGCATGGGGGCATGGGAAATAAAACTTGCTGTTTTGAAAGAATAATAGTTGAATGAGATGAAATCGCTCTCTCTCTCTTTCTGTCTCTGATCTGTCCATTCTCTTGCCATGCTTGAGTGGCGAGGGCTCTGTGCTTGGCGAGTGTTCACAGAGCAGGCGTGATAATGGAGCTAAATCAGCTCAGTAATTGCTTTCAGTTTCACTTTATTCTACCCTACCCCAGCCTGCCCCAGACCAAGAGGGATTGAGAGAGAGAGAAGAATGAGCAAAAACACAGAAGGAGGGAGAGCCAGTGAGGATGAGGCCTGTTGGCATTCTGCTATGCAGGCGTGTTTATTTTTGTTTGTTTGTTTGTTTGTTTACACATCTTTGGTTCCTGTACTCCCTGCTAGTAAATTTCAAGAGTCCAAGTGTTTTTTGTCTAAATATCTCTGAGGGAGCCGTTGCTCTCCGAGTTCTAGCCTTCCTACATTAGCCCACCCACGCTAACCGCCTCTCTCTGTCAGCCAGCTCCCTGTTCCAGACTCAGGCTCAGACTGTGTCTGTTGTCTGTCGTCCCCCGTGTCCAGGGCAGTCCTGGGCTGGGTGCTTGGTGCTGGTTGAGAAGCCTGTGCGTACGTATCGCTGCTGAGAGTCTCCTCTCTGAACGGCTCGGCTGTGGAGAGCCACGCAAACAGATGGGTCCATTCTCTCGCCCTGTGCTTTTACTCTGTTAGCTAAACTGAGCCAACAATTGGCTGTCAGTTGTCTAACCCAACTGAAAGGCGTCCATTGTTGCCCCACCCCCAACCCCCCCCACACAGGACGTATCCATAGAACAGAATGCCGAGGGAGGCCTAGTAATCAGTCCTGTTCCCTTTTTCTTTTCTTTTTTTTCTTCTCCTCTCTCTCACTGGCTCTCCTTTTCTTCTCTCTCAACTCTCCACCTCCTCTCATCTCTTCTCCCCTCTCGTCCTCTCTCCTCTCCTCTCCTCTCCTCTCCTCTCTCCATTGCACTCTTGGACTTGCCCTTAGCTTCTCTTTGACAGCCATTCACACTGCCCATGCTGGGATGAGATCCAGAGTTTGTCTGTGAGCCAGATAGAGAAGTAACAGACAGCCATGTTTGTGTGTGGGGGTGTGTGTGTGTGTGTGTGTGTGTGTGTGTGTGTGTGTGTGTGTTAGTATTTATGTATGACCATGTTACTGTGTGTGTGTGTGTGAATAAATGCATGACCCTGTTACTCTGTGTGTGTGTGTGTGTGTGTGTGTGTGTGTGTGTGTGTGTGTGTGTGTGTGTGTGTGTGTGTGTGTGTGGGGTCAGCAGCAGTGCTGCAGTATAGTGGCCATGCCCCAAGAGTGGGTGATGTTTGTAATGTAAGTGAGTAGTGGGAGACTGAGTGCCAGCTCTGCTCTGCCTCTGCCTCTGGTGCCAACGTGGCTTCATCTCAGGGCCACTTTTGGCAGATTACACTGACACTCACGCTTAATGGTCTGCTTCATCTGGGGCCTGGTGTGTTTCTGTGTATGTGTGACATCCGTGTTTGTCATGTACTCTTTGTGTATGTGTGTGTGTGTGTGTGTGTGTGTGTGTGAGTGCATACCTAGAGGGAGAGAGGAGAGAATGAATGTGTTCTGTGTTCCTATACCAATACGACTACATGGGGTCATTGTATATATGGTAGTGAGTGTGTGCAAGCACTCGTGTGTGTGTGTGTGCGCGCGCGTGTGTGTGTGTGTGGGTGGGTGTATCCCCTAGGGCTGGGTTCTGATCTGCCAAATGTGAGCCGAAAAATGTGATGACTAATCCAGTCACCTGACCCCACTGAGGACATACGCCTCACATCGCCCTCACCACATACAGTTAGCTGTCAGAGGCGCTAAACGTTTCCAATCCCACAAACGTTTGATCATGTGATCTTTAATCTGCTTGTTTTTCCCGCTTAATCGAAATGCAGTGCAAAGGGCCGAATAAAGGGAGAACAGCACCTTAGTCGAGTTCTTTTTATAGCTCACCTGGCGGAGTGCATGCATAATGGCCCTGGTGCTCACCTGGTGTAGCCATGGTACAAAGGTCATGAGTTTGATGATCACCCCTATAAATACTTCTCTGTAGTGTTACTCATCAGAAAGTGCTCTCAGAATAAAACTATGTATGCACGCACTAGAGTAGCATACGTAAATGTATGTGATTGGTCAGGGGTGTCTTGAGTTGCCTGATGTTGAGACCGCTCGGTGACCTGTTCACTCAGCTGTGCTGCCCTGACCATGTGACCCCCGTCTCAGCCTCAAAGCTCATCTTGTGACTACCAGCATCGGGGCAGAAAAACACACACAAGAGAAAGTGAAAGAGATAGAGAGAGAGAGAGAACAGAGGTCAAGAGAAAGATATTAGGTAGATAGAGGAGAAAAAAAAGAGAGAGAGAGTGAGAGAGAGAGAGACTCCTTATTAGTAAGATGAAGGGGGAGGGGGGTCAGGGGTTGGGGGACAGGCCTTTTCATTGTGCCATGCAGCAGGCCCAGGCAGGACTTACAATAGAGCGTGTGGCAACAGCTGCACGTGAGTCGTCAGCCCCGTTCCACTCAACCGTGCTCAGCTCAGCTCAGCACAGCTCTGCCTGCTCCGCCCGCTCCGGTTAAGGGAGGTGGTGTGTGATGGAGGGGGGGAGAATGTATGCCTTCATCTGTGGGCTATACATGGAGAGAGAGTGGGAGAGAGAAAGAGAGAGAGAGAGAGAGAGAGAGTGGGAGTGAGAGAGAGAGAGAGCACTGCTTCTTCATTTATATTACATGGTACCACCAGCACCCCTGCCCTCCCCCCATGCCTTCGCTTCTCCAAGGCGTTGCACTCAGAAACAGGGCCTCATCTGATAAAACTGCCAGCCTTTATAATCAGTGCTGAAGAGGAATGCCGGACGCCATTTTGGATCTCGCCTTTGCGTGTTGTTGGTAAACAAGTCAGCAAGCATTTGGCTCCCTGATAGTGCCGTTGTCTGGCACCTTTTTGAGTCCCGGCTGCACGCGCTCTCACACGGCTGGGTTTTGGGGATTGTTGTTTTTAGCTTGCTGTGTTCAGCAGCCACGGGCGTGAATATGTGATGCAGGGCTCCACATGGCCAAGGCCACAGTTCTTGTTTGGGAGATTGGGGGAGGGGGGGGGGACAATGGTGTCACGCTTTCCTGTTTTTCCACTAACTGTGGTGACAGCGTGTCATAAAAGAATTAGGACAGGCTGGATGGGAGGATTGGATCGTTGGAGGAGGATGGCGACGGGGAAGGGTTGGAGGTGTGGAGTGAGTGTGTGTGTGTGTGTGTGTGTGTGTGTGTGTGTGTCGGGGATGGGTGGCCACTGATAGTGGGGTTTCGCTCGGCGGCTGCAGTAATACCTGTTAAATCATGTCGTACCTTTTCAGCATGGCACAGCGTCATGCATGATTTAGCTCTGTTTCACCGAGAGCTAGCTGAGACGAGCCCTTCACCCCTCACTTCCTGCAGCAGGGGAGTTATCAGAGAGATGCATCTGCGCAAATCAGAAGCAGTCCCTTCTGATCCTCACGTTCGCTCCGACCGTCATCTCCACATCTGAAATTCACAAGATGTGCGTGTACACACACCGCTCGTCCCCATCCATAGCTGTCTGAAAACCTTTTCAGTATGCTCCTGAGAGATGCCCTCTGAGGTGGTTGTGTGTGTGTGTGTGTGTGTGTGTGTGTGTGTGTGTGTGTGTGTGTGTGTGTGTGTGTGTGTGCTTGAGAGTGAGTGAGAATGAGAGAGAGAGAGAGCGAGTGAGTCCAAGTCTGGTGGAAATGTCCAGTAAGTCCTGTATAGTGGTATGCGATGACATGGTCTCACCCTCATTGTGCCAGTGTTACAGACACACACACACACACACACACACACTGCAGCTGCAGGGCAACTGAAAGGATGGGTCTATAAATAGCACCCCCATCAGAGAAGAAAGTGCATCTCTGTCCGTGTGAGTGACCTTTTTATGTGTATGTATGTGAGTGTGTGTTTGTGTATGTCTTTGTGTGTGTGTGCATATGTGTGTGTGTGTTTGTGGTGCCTGCAGTGTTTTGTTTTTTTTCTTTTTAAGTGTTTCTCTCATGCGGTAAGGCTCAGGTGAGATGAAATCACCACAGTTCAGACCGCCCTGAAAACAAGTGTGGAGGCTGCATAATGACTCAACATGTTGAGCCTCCACAGGCCAAACACTCCACCTCTCCATCTCTCTCTGTTCTTTCTCTCTCTTTCTCTCTCTCTCTCCGCCCTCAATCCTCCTGTCCGTGAGCGTTTGGAGCGCAGCTCGAGGCGAAAGGACGGAGGGCTCGGCCTTCACGCCTCTGACCTGCTGCTTCTATTGGCCACACCGGCTGCCCGTTCGCCACCCCTGGGGTGTGGGCAGAGTGCCCTGGCCCAAGTTGCCGTGGTTACCCGAGTCAGAATGCCAGGGCGGTTTGAATGACCACGTTGTTCCACCTCCGCGAGAGCTCGAATTGCCACCCTCGTCTTTGAAAGCCAATCCAGCACATCAACAATCAAGTTTAATCATTCTTCCGTTACTAACAGGGGCACAGTACAGCGATGTAAAAATCACACTTATTGAGTTCCCTGCTCTGTGGAATGTCTTACCTTTCCGTGACCTTCGCTGGGGTCGGGCTGCAGGTGGCGTGTCACTATGAAGCATCTCACAGTCATGTACAGGTACAGCATTCTCAGGCGGGTTTGACTGGAAAATCCAACTCGAAGGGAGCAGACTCATGACGTGTGCAGACGCTGTGTTTTAAAGCAGCAGAGTTCTCAGCCACCAAATGGTCGTCATCAGATGAAGGTCCATCTGCTAAAAGCCTGCATTGCAGATGTACACAGGGGCTTGTCTGCTTCTGCTTAAAATGCTTTAAAGTATGGCTTAGCTACTGGAGCAGCACATTCCAACCTGACCTGGGATCAGTGCTTCAGGCCTGTCCTTCAAAAGATATGCATTGTCTTAGCTGGTATAGGTTGTGTGCCCCCCCCCCCAAAACTCTGTGAGGAGTGGAAGCCCCAAGTGGACGTGTGTGTGCTTGCATGTTTACTTTCCTAGTGAACATATTAGTAGCAGGCTAAAGCTTGGCCATGGGCTCCTCTGTCCCTGTGTCCCCCTCAGGCAGTTCCCCCTGTATGCTCCCCAACAGTGGCGGAGCCGTGGTTTTTAAAGAAGAGCAGTGGTGGTGTCGTGGGAGAGCGCGACGTGAAGTGCTGAGTTAGGAGTGGTTTAGAGAGATAAGGGTGTCCCGGACTAGCGGCACAAATAACATGGCTGTTAAAGGGCCACTCGGCGTGGCCTTGGGTAAACAAGCAAACGACAGGCAAAGCAAATGAGCAGATGACAGGCATACGGACTGTCTGTGTTCATGCAAATGGAAGAACACTCCGGTTCTGTGAAAGGCTTTTAAGATCAGGCCATGTCGTCATTTTGAACATGCAGATCATCTTTTGTGCAGTGCTCATGTGTTGTGTGTGTGTGTGTCGGTGTGTGTGTGGATAGATGAACAAGAACTTCGGACCCCCTCAGCTGGGCTGGAAAACTACCGGTGCGTTTTTGTGAGTGGGAGGAAAAGGTATTTTTATGTATGCAGTGTTTCCATGGTGAAACAGAACTGTCTGTACCCACGTCTCTCGTTGTGGGTGATTTATTTATTTATTTATTTTTGGAGACAGAGAACAAGCATGTTTGTGTGTGTGTGTGTGGGATGAGCGTGGATCTTCAGGGAATTGCAGCCCACATGTTGTGTAATCCGTGGCAGATGGAGCACCATTCACACGGGCTAGTGGTGCAGTGTGACTTTACTCACAGGATGTGAATTGCGTGTGTGTGTGTGTGTGTGTGTGCGTGCACGCGCACACTCTTTGTAGCACCGTACCACGTTTAGTTTCGCTGCTTGCTCTGAGAACATCAAACCAGCAAGGTGTTTACGTAACTAGCTAAGTTCATGTTCGTGACCTTAAGGAACAGATCAACTCGTACTCGTACCCTTAGCAGTATGACACGGTCACCTATTATGGGATAGGCTATGTAGCTTCCTAGAAGTCCCAGTATGTAGTTGTGCCATCAGCATGCTCATCGGGAAATGGGCCGGGGAGCCTTGTGTGGACCTGGGGGATACCTTTAGCTTCCGTCTCAGGCCTTGTGGCTTGTGTCACAGTTTTGGGCAGATACTATCAGAGAGGGAGGTCACAGGTGCGTGCTCGGGCCTTCCTGAGGCTTAGGGAAGAGGGATTTACTGGTGGTGCCAGTGCTGTGGTTAGGACAGACACCCCCTGATTAGAGATGGATTTAACCGTTAACCCCCTCCTTACCACACTGAGGTGGTCTTAACACACACACACACACACACACACACAGGATTAAAGGCCGGTGTCTGTCCTTCCTTTCCCCTGCCCAGACAGTGATAGCAGTCCTCTGATAGCACACAGGTTATCAGGAGTTAACCCCCTGAAATGGCCACTGCCGTTATCAGTAACTAAGCTAGAGATTTGAATCATCCTTTTCTCTTTAACAGACAAACACACACACGCGCATGCACACGCTGACCTAAATCTGATGAAGTCAAGCCAAGAATCTCCAAACTTGTCTCCCAGGCCTATCAATCAATCAGGCAGTCAATCAGAATCCACTTTGACTGAGAGGGGAGGGGTGTTTTACTTGGGAGAAAGGCAGAGCTGACCAACCAACCCACTGGGTGAGATGAATGAGAATTCAATGACCACAGAAGTGAACAAAAAAGAAAAATGTTGGACACTCTTTCTCACACACTCACACACACACACACACACACACACACACACACACTCACACACTCACACACACTCACACACACACACGCACACGCACACACACTCACACACATTCCATGCAGTTTTGCTTTGAGTGAATGAGAGGGTGAGTGCAGTGAGGCGCTGTCCAATCAAGGCTCCCATCTGCAGGAGTCTGGGCCTGTGAGGTCGGCTGGGCTGGGCTGATTTGGAGCTGGGCTGTGGAGGCAGAGAGGCTCAGGGCTGATAAGGAACCAGCCGGAGAATGTGGGGCCCCAGCTCCTGTGAAGAACGCTGATTACTGTCAGCGGCCACAAAGAGCCAGACAGATGCCTATCAGGGCTGCTCTTAGAAACCCTGCCACAGCCTACACAGGCACACACACACACACACACACACACACACATGCGTACAGATGCAAGGCATGCACTAGGACACACAAGCACATTTTTCCTCTCACAGAAACTCTTACACACTCCACAGTCTTGTGGCGGCCCCAAGCTCACGTGCCTGCTAGTAGGAGTGGAGGAGGGTTGGGGCCGGGGTCCATCAGATGACACTGTGTCGAGTTTGGAGAGGAAATTGAAAAAGATTAGATCTGTTTGAAGTTGGCCTCACATGCCAGTAACTAAGGTAACCTCCACTATGTACGGTCCCCTCAAGCGGCACGTCCAGAGCCTCCTCAGGAGGTCTTGTCAGTGTGGTACATTTGACAGTCTCACTCGCTTGTCTACCCACACTACTGATTGCAGTCTCAGCTAGAGAGCACAGTGCAGTAGGTCACAGCACTCCTAATCTGCATTGCTGCGTTATGAGGACCGTAAGTTTTTGTGGGGTCATTAAGTGTTTTGAGAACAGAGAGCGCTGTCCTCAAGCAGAAGCACATGTAATAGTTCTTTACACAGGCCTCAGAGGTTGATTATGTTGAAATTGCACACAGGACCTGGAGATGATTAAAAAAGGGGGGGGGGGGGTGGGGCAAGGGCTGATCTGTAATTGCCCACTGATGAGGCTATGAGGTGGAGGAAAGCAGAGAGGCTGTGTCCACAGCGTTTCACAGAGATTTGTTAAGATGGTGCATGGATTCTTGGAAATGTATGTATTTTGATTTTTTTTTTTTTTCCCCCAAGTTGGAGGAGAGGGAGGGACGGAGAGGAAGCGGGCGGGGCTTGTAGCAAGGAAAAGACAGGCTAAGTTTGTATTGATTGTCTCTAGCCGCCCCTTTTGATAGTTTATCTTGAGCGTACATGATAGGAACTCATCGCTGAGGCTCTCAGTCCCTAGCTAAAGTCGGTCTGCCTGTGCTGCTCGGCCTCTCGCTGACCTGCTCACTTTATCTCAGTGTACACATGGGGGGGCCAGCCCGGCTCAGAGCACAGCTGTGGAGCAGGCCCTGTGTCTGTGTGTGTGTATGCAGATGAGTGTGTCTGTGTGTTTTGGCTTGGTTGTTCTTCAAGGAGGAGGTTTTACCTTTTTTGTGAAGACATACGATAACCGTGTCCGCATGTAATCACTGAGCTATAGGCCTGAGATAAATGCGTGTTAACTTCCCTTGCTGTTGTTTGATAAAGACCAATTCAAACAGCAGACTGTTAGTTTGTGTGTGTGTGTGTGTGTGTGTGTGTGTGTGTGTGTGTGTGTGTGTGTGTGTGTGTGTGTGTGTGTGAGTATGAGCTTATATCCTTACCCTCTTGTTCCTCTCTCTGTCTCCGTGTCCTGCAGGCGAGCCCACCTCCGACTGTGTCTGGAGCGATTGAAGGCCCTAATCCCGCTGGGACCAGACTGCAACCGTCACACCACCCTGGGCTTGCTCAACAAAGCCAAAGCACATATTAAGGTACAAATACACGCACACGCACACGCACACACACACACAAACACACACACACACGCGCACGCGCCAACCAATGGGGGCTGTCACTGTTTTATCACCTCTCGCTGCTGTTGTTTGCTGCCGTGTATGAATGTGAAATGAGGAACAAATAAGATGTTGGTTTGGATGTTTTAGACGAGCTGTTTGTTATCAATATAGTGACAATAGTTATAGTGTAATTCTGTACTTATCCAGAGGTGACATAAAACATTGGCATCAGTGTGGACTTTAAGACTGTAAGGAAACCATGTTATCTTTATTGATTATAAAGGGCTGTTGCAGAGAATGTTGGGCGAAAACACATTACAAGGTTAAATGTTTCATTGAAGGACAATCAGCACTAATTCAAATTCACATAGTACGAAAGGCCCTGGTGGTCTTTAGCCTGACCACATTGTACACACACACACACACACAGACACACCCCTCTGGCTCCACTTTGGTGTATGTATGAGTGGCCTTGATGAGTAGATATCAGTAGCCCCACAGCATCCTGACATCACCATACAGTCCCAGTAACCTCACTGCGTACTGCCCAAACAAAAGCATCTGTCCTGTCCTAACACCCCAGATAAAGGATGTTGGAACAGAGAGAAGACCGGGGGGTGGGGGGAGGGGACACTGGGTTGTTTCCCAATGAAGTAAACAGTGTGCCCAGATAGGGCTAATAAAGTAGGCCTCCATAGGCTCTTTCAGGAAATGAAATATGCCAGCAAGCAACACAGTGAAATGGCAGAAAGTACTCGTTTATTCGTAGAATTTCTGTGTTTTCTTTCTTGTACTTCATTGTGGTGTTTTATTCTGTTAGAGTATTGATGTTTCTCTTCTATATTGGGTTGGTGCCTGGAGCCATGTTTTGTTGTTGGGTTGTTTTTGGTGGCTTGTTGGCAGTGGATGTGGGCTGGGGTGAGAAGCGAGGGCCCAGACACGTGGAACCATTTTATTGATCGTGGCCCCTGGTCATGTGAACAGTATAGTAAACAAAGTCAGCACAAATTGATTGATGTGTGTAAAAGCAAAATGGGGAGAGAGAATGAAATATAGTGAGAAGTACTGTGTCTGTGTGTGCGCAGTTTGTTGCACCAAATAAATGTGTGACTGATTTACATTAATACATACAGCAATTTACAGTGATGTGTGACTGTGGATAGCTTTGTGTGTGTGTGTGTGTGTGTGTGTGTGTGTGTATGACAGTCCTGTGGGTCATGTGGCTGCAGGGTCCACGCCCTGCCAAACAGGAAGCCAGTATGAGGGACCTGCAGCTGACATTTACCAGCTGCCACTTCAAGCGACCGCCCAGTTCTGATGAAGAGGCTCGTCCCTGGCCTTTCATCTTGCTCCTCTCATCTCTCTCTCGCTCTCTCTTTCTCTTTCTCTTTCTGTCTGTCCATCCTCATATTCATTCTTATTCCAGTCTGCTCCTTTCTCTTTACTCTGCGTTACAGCCATCCATCTCTCTCACCCTCATCTGCTCTCTGCCCTGCTGTCTGCCTCACCCATCCCAGTTACCATACAGACCATGGAGATAATATTCTGGCTTATATGGAAATGTCTCCATTGTTTCTCCATTCTGTTCTCTCTTTTTTTCCTTCCTTTTGTCGTTCACTGATCTTGTTCCCCTTCTTCTGCCATTATCTGTCTGCCGTCTGTCTCTCCATCTCGTCATCTCTGATGTTATCACCCTTCCCTGTCAGTCTGTTGGCGTCTGTCTTCTCTTCAACATCATCCCATGCCAGTCAGTAGCCTTCCTTAAGAGCTTGGCCATTTTAACACAGATGGACCTGATCCCGTAAATCACTCACTTAAGAACAGAGATAGGTGTGAAGGATCCACTTTTGGTGTTGACTTTGAGCAAACTGCCTTCACGTCGTCTATGCAAACATTTGACTTGCTCAGGGAAGCGTAGGGGAGTCTGCAAGGCCCCAAGCAGTATTTGCATAGCTGGAAATTTTTTTTACGGCTGGTTTCTCTTGCTTGATGTGGCACAGCCCTGATTTGCATGCTCACAATCTGATCAGAGCACTTACGATGCAGGTGTGTTAGCGTTCATCTCACCTTGGCTCGGAAACCTGCAGTGTTTCACACCTGCAGTGGCCAAACTACTACTTATTTTTTTACTGACAATAGTCCAGTGGGGGGGCTCACAGCGGCCTTCTTGTGGGCCCCGGACCTGTGTGTGTGTGTGTGTGTGTGTGTGTTTTTATTGGACACTGACTGTGGCGCTAAAGCTATGCTATGGCTCCCCCTAGCCTTGAACATCTCCTCAGGAGAACGCTTGGCTTCACTAGCAGGAGGGGGGGGGGGGACTGAAATTGCTCTCGGAGCGATTTAGCATTTTTGAGTGTGAGCACTCTTGTATTCTTTCCCTTACCTGTCCCCTTTCTCTCTCTCTCTCTCTCTCTCTCTCTCTCTCCCTCCCTCTCCTTGAGCAGAAACTTGAAGAGGCAGACCGGCGGAGTCAGCACCAGCTGGAGTGTCTGGAGCGTGAGCAGCGCCACCTCCAGAGGCAGCTGGACCTGCTGCAGGGCCCCGGGGGCGTGAGCGTGCTGGTGGCTGGGCCACCCTCCACGTCTCCGTCCCCCTCCTCCTCGCCATGCTCAGCAGGTGGCGAGGGTGAGCGGATACGCATGGACAGCGTGGGCTCCACCCTGTGCTCCGACCGCTCCGACTCTGACCAAGGTGAGCAGACATGGGTGGTCCTCCTCTCTCTCTCTCTCTTTTTCCTCCTTCTTCTTCTTCATTTCATTATTCAATTCAATTGAATTCAATTCAGTTTTATTTATACAGCGCCTCTTACAATAGTATTGTCTCATGGCGCTTTACAGAAGGAGCACCCAAGAGCAACAGGGGCAGGGAAAAGTTTTGTTAGTCTAGGAAGAAACCTTGGGCAGCTCCACGAGTCAAGGGGCTAACCCAACTGCCAGGGGTCATGCAGGAAAATTACAATCAGTAGTAACCATGATAGACTGCAAGTTTTCTATGGTTTTAGCTAAGGTTCATAATAGTTCCAGAGTATTGTCCCACTGTACATTACATGGTAGTCAGTCCATAGGTGGTTTTAGGAATTATGGCTGGACATTGTTTATTTACTGTTATAATCTCTCTTTCTCTCTCTCTCTCTCTTTGTGCAGAAGAGATAGAGGTGGATGTGGAGGGCACGGAGTTCTCCCACGGCGAGCTGGACAGTGCCAGCACAGCCAGCACCAGTGACCTGGACGACCACAGCAGCCTGCAGAGTGTGGCCAGCGACGAGGGCTACTCCAGCTGCAGCATCAAACTGGCCTCCTAGAGACTTCCCCACCACCAACACCAACACCATCGCCCCAAACCCCCCACCCCTCCTCCTTCCCTACCCAACAAAAATGCCACCAACGAACCAACCAGTCAGCCAGCCCTCCAGCGCCCTTCAGCACCCACGCCTCTTCTCCTCCTGCGACTCGACTTCCTGCCACCCCCTTGTCGCCTCCACCGCTTCCCTGTATCCACACCCGCGTGCTCTTGCCCACTCAAACGCTCTCTAGCCCCCAGCCCAAAACTCTATTCATGCCCAGCCTACAGACTTCAACTCTGGCTCTGGCTTTCTTGCGAAAAAGCCCTACCACCACCACCACTCTTATCTCAGCAGGGTGGTGCCAGCCACCTCCCACTCTCCACCCTACTGGAACAATCATCTCCAGCAGAAAGGTGTGTGTGTGTGTGTGTGTGTGTGTGTGTTGTGTGTGTGTGTGTGTGTGTGTGTGTGTGTGTTTCGCATGAGGAGCGGTGAGAAAAGCACTCAAAAGGAAGATGGGGGGGGGGGTTGATTTGTACGTTGTCGTGTTGCATTTTTTTGTGTTGCGTAGGGCCTTCGATGTACGACTCTTCAGCTTCGAAAACACACTGGAAACCCCTGCTGTGTGTTAGAAGTAAAAGGGGGGTGTGAGTAGATTCTTGAACAAAGGCTTTTGAAGTGACCGCCACAAAAAAGCCCACCTCATCACCTTTTAAGGTATGGTTTGAATTTGCAACTGCAGTGGGCATATTGGATTTTTTTTGACTTGTGTGGTTTTGAAACAGGGAGGTACAAGACCTTATCCTATCGAACTCAAGATTCACAAACGTACTGAAAATAAAGACCAAAAAATCGAAGCACTTAAAATGGAAATGTGTTCCTCTTGGGGGTTTTTCTTTCGTTTCAAGCACAGTCTTATTGTTAGTCATCGTGTGAATCCTGAACTGGCCACCTTTTCAACAGCGTCGGCCCTCTTTTTCATCTGCCGACAGACCACGAACAAGTAGAATATGCGGAATGCATTGTAATCTGTGTGAGCGTGTGTGTTTCATTTTTTGAGGGGATGGGGGACTTGCAAGAACTTAATTTGCCATATCAACACTTGTTTGTTGGCCCCTGCTTCCACGTTTCTTGTTCAAATGGTGTTTTTGTTGTATTTTATTTTAGTTTTTTGCTAGTGTTTTTTTTTTTCCACATTTGATTGATTTGTAGCAGCCGTTGGCTAGCACAAATCTTGTCATTGGTGCTACGTGAACACCTTAGGGCCGGGCCGCTGCCCTGCAGTGGTGTCCCAGCGCCCACCAAAATCAAGCACCCTCAGTCCAAACCCTCACCTCCCCTCTCTTGGTGTTTTGGGGTGTATTGGAGGAGTGGCGTACGAACCCAAAAGCAGCTACAACCACCACTTTTTCCTCTCTGCACTTGCTTACGAAGTAGGTGTCCATAGCAACTGGCTTAATATTTAAGGAAAACAAATGAAAAAATACATAAAAATAGAAATGAAAAAAAAAATCTGAAAGAGAAGGACAAAGTAAGGACTTTTGAATAGATGACCCTTCTAGCAGTAACAAGCAATAACTCATGTAGTGATCTATCTCTCTTGACAATTTGGATTTCTTTTCCAGAGATACAGACCCAAAGTGTCCGTCCAGTAAGCAAACCTGACTTGCTTATGAATATTTTTATTTTGTACATACATACAGATAGTTTAATAATTAAAAAAAGAAAGATTTAAAATGAAGGAATGTGGGGTTTTAAAAAAAAGAAAATGAAAAAAAAAAATTGTAGGAACACATTGATACCCATTGATAGACCTGTTGCCTCTGTTGCTGTTTGGTCCTTGCTATTTGAGCTGTTTTTGTGTCATCTGTGTGTATGTTCAATTCTATTTTCTCCAATACGGACGGCCATGTGCCAGACATAGTGGCATGGACAGTGTTACTTTGTACGTTTTGCTGGTTAAAAGGTTCAAAAGTTTCCACTCTGTAGCCAGACCAAAAGAAGGCACACACATATAGATATATATATATATATACACACACACACACACAAAAGCTATTTTCATTTGTCTTTCTCTTTGAGGGAAGGGGAACTGAACATATGTAGTCCACACAAAAGTGGAGAAGAACAAAATTTGAGATGAGGTTCCTTGGCAGCTTATGAAAGGCTTTGTGAAAATTAGAAAGCTCCTGTGGAGCCGTCTAGTTCCTCATTCTTGGAGATTACATGGAGGTTGGGAGAGAGTTTGAATGTCTGTATGACAAGGTAAACTCATAAAAAAAAAAGTTAGTAAATATCACTGATGCCTTGTACATCTGTACTGCAAAGGAACCCAGCATACACACGTCACAAAGTCCAATCCAAAGTCACCTGAGTATGGGGAACTCAATTTAACGTCCTCTGGAACTTGATCTCAAATTTTAGCCTTTGGTGAAAGACCTTTATTTTGACACAAGACACATTAATAGTCATGAATAACCCTTTCCCTCCCTGTATTCACATGTATGTATTTGATCAGTTTATTTGACTTTTTTTTTTTTTTTGCTTTCTGTCAAGGTGACATGCATTCCACTGTCATTTAGTGCATACGGTGTATTTTATTTGCATATTTTAAAACGCTTCTGGACCGAACTGTTTAATTTTCCTACACCTTATCTTTTATTTAATGGACTTGCACTTGTTGGTCATATGCTCTGCTGTAAGCTGGCACTCAGTGCTTTTCCTCGCCGCTCAGTCAAGAGGACAGAAATGCTCTCTGATGGAGAATCGGCCATATTTATTATCTTGTCCTGCATTAACACAAAAAAAAAACAACAAAAATGAACCTAATTTATTTGTTTGTCAACATTTTAGCATCACCTCTTTTATTCTTTAAATGTCACTTTTCCTTTTGTTTTCTGAATTTGGTTATTTGGATATATTGGAGGGTTTTTTTTTTTGTTTTTTTTTTTTTAATATAAACGCTGTGTAGCCATTTTATTTATTGACTCCCCACCCCTCCATTTTGTTGCTAATAATGATCTGGAGCTTGAAATGCAGACAACCCAGAATAAGATTCCCTCCTGTCACGGAGTATCTACCTGTCTGTAAAAAAAAACTGCATCCAATTCAAGTCCTTCTATTCCAGTGTATAGTTCACGTGGATTGTCCTTTTGGTCCTTATGGTCATGTGATCAGGAGACTCTGAGACTACAGGACATGTTTTAAGATGTGAATATTTGTAGTCACTTAAACACTCCACTGGCTTAAAAAGACCTTCTGTTGAGTCTGACTCTCTTACCTACGTACACGTGCATTCAGTCATCATCACTGTTGTAAATGAAGCTTGATCTTAAAGAGGAGAATTGGAAGTGTAATGTGAGGATACTGTGGTGGTTCTGAGAATAAGCTCTCTCTGTTTCTCTCTCTTTTCTTTCTTTCTTCCTCTCCCTCTTTGTTTTGGCCGACAAGAAGAATCTAACTTTTAAAGAAGAACATAGTAATAATTCATAGTAAACATTTTTAAAAGTGGTGCTCTTCTTCAGCAAATGGCCAAACTTGTGCCGAGACTCCTCGCCCCCTCCTCGTGTGTTCTGATAGCCTACCTGTCACCGAGGAGGGGGCGTTTCTTTTTGCTCATGTCATCTTTTAGGACTCCATTTTTTCAATTTTTCTTTTTTTTTTTTTTTTTTTGTTGGTTACTTTTGTTTTTGGAGTATTACGTTGTCCTATTTTTTTTTTTCTGTTTTTCTCTGAAATCTGCACTATGATAAATGTGGGGCCCATTGTAATGACAGTGTTTCTCCAATGACGCCACACCAAATGTGTTAGGCCCAGCGCCCGTATGGAGCAAGGACTGATCCAACATGGCAGATTGGAGCGGCTGCTGCCTGTACTCAGCCTGTGTCGGTGTTGGCTTGGATTTCACTGAGAAGGGAGAGCGGGCTGTCAATTTAAATAAAGCTATTCCACCCTGGAAGTCTTTGCTGTTGGCCTGTTTTTTCTGTCTCTTGTCTTTTTGTTCTTTTCTTCTGCCTTATGGCTGTCTCTGTCTCTGTGTGTGTGTGTGTGTGTGTGAGAGAGAGAGAGATGGTGTTGGTGAGAGATAATAAAAGCTCCCTAGATTGTCATAGCTCAGGCTTGTTTGAGACAGTGGGAAACTGCACACATGTGAACTGAAATTTAGACATAGTCATTGTTGAAGGAAAGTGGGACAAATGAGCTTTCAACAAGTGCAGCCAATGTGGTTGTGGGAGAGCTTCGAGTTTGTTAAAGGGCCCAAGATTTCAGACAGGTCTGAAAGTTCTGAAGTGACATCACATTCTAAATTAACTGAAGCCAGAAGAAAGCTTCCCAGCCAGGTCTTCCCTAAATTAAATCTGGTGGAAATCCTACAAAAAGACTGGGCGCCATTACAGCTGCCGTGATGGGGTAGTTCCACCTTAGACACCTTTGGATTTAGACTGACATTAATGGCAGCGTCCCCAAATCGTTCGTCCACCTAGCGCTCTGGCACTGCCCCGTGCACTGCCGCGGCAACCTTTATTTCAGCGAAGTTGTTGTAACTGTTATTGAGAGCATGGATTGATTAAAATTTAAATTGTACCTTTCATATGGGAGCTTATCCTGCTTCATGTATGTGCTGGGACGTTTGGGATCCCTCATAAGAATGAATTAGGCTGCTTTAGTTACAGTAGCTCAACTGTAACAAAGAGTTCCTCCACCTGCTTTCCTGGTCTAGTTTTGACTCCGGTAAATTGTATAGAAATAGCGCCCTCTACTGGTGTTTCAGACAGGTTAACTTTGTTTCTAGACTTCTGTGTTTTGGGCCAACATATTTCCAATTCAAACTCTGACCTTATTTGATTGGCAGGCTTTCTACAATTCCAATATTCACCAATTTGTCTACAAAGTCATTTCAAACAATGATTTATGCAGTTATGGATTAGTGGGCTTAATTATTATAATTTTTTAAAATCGTCCTGTTGATAAGAAGGCTGTTTTCAGGCAAATGTAGTATATAATGTGGCCATATAGTCTTCATGGTACCTTATTAGTCATATTAGCTACTGACATAATGTTGGTCATTTAAGGATCTCATTCTCATAAATGCAATGTTATTGCATTTGCTTACAGTTTCCTGTTTCTGAAAATGTACAATGAATAAATACACAGAATAACACATAAACAAATAAATGAACAGTTATTTGCTTGTTTTGATGCTGCAGTCAACTCAGAATCCACATTATCCAACCAGTTAACACAGAGGCCTGAACGGGTTTGTATCTGTGTTAGGTCAGTCCTTGAACCAGGACGTTTGAATGCAACTTTTTTGATGCATGGCCTAATCACACCTGTGTCTAGAAAGCAAAAGCTTTCAGCTGGAAATGGCAAGTTCTTTCCTTTATCACACAGTCCCATATAATTGATGTCCAGCTACATACTGAGGGTAAAGACTATTTGTACACATTGACATCATACATAGTAATGGTTGAAAATAAACAACTAACTTGCAATAGGCCTAAGTGGAAGAAAATGTTTATGTTGTGTCCGTCATAAGAAACTAGATGCGTCTTCAGTATCCACCATTGTTATCTATCATATACCTGCTGCACTCAGTTAAAAGGTGAGCAGGTAGCCATTTAAAGGGTCATTCTAGTCAAACCAAAAATGTACAGTAAATAATTAAAAACTACTGTCCTTGTATGTTTTGGTTATATCTATACTTTACTTGAGTTGTTAAAAATCTGTCAACTTTTACTTGTACTTAATCACATTTGCTGAGTATAGCTGTACTCCACTATGGTTTCATGTTTTCATGAAAGTTGTTTTATTGGCACACAGACCTTCCTGTTTCATGTTGGAACAACTGGCCAACCATGGTTGCGGTTGAACATTAGAACTTGGCTACCCTTTTCAAGAAACACCAAAGAATGACCAAGACTGCCACAAAAGTCGGCCAACGATACTTTGTAAAAAAACACACCCCAGAGGCATTCTGGCCAAAAGGACACATTTGCTGGGCCTGTGCACTTTTGAGAGAGTGAAAGGAACCAGAATATCATAACATACGTTTTAGTCTTTCCTTCCCAGATATGACTCACTGACAGCTAAGGAAACACAAAGGGCTAAACTGAAGCCCAGAAAAGGGTCTAAAGGGTCTCGCTGTTGAATGCGTAATAATGAAACTGAGTTTAGGATTACATAACAGCTTTTCCTGTGGAGTAACTGGCAGAGACATTACAGGTAAGAAGTGTTGACCTTGGTAATGAGAGCTAGTTACCACACAAGCATTCTAACTGTGCGCGTGCACAGTGTACTATTCACTTCTAACAGGTACATGGGAAATAGTCATTATTCTAACAGGTACATGGGATCATTATTCCAAACTAGTCAATATGAATTAGATGTACAGTCACACAACATTTAAAACATGCGGCAAAGTCAGTCAGTCATAAAGCAATGGACAACAGTACATGTAATATAATAACAAACTTTCCTTGTGTCCTTGTAACAAAATGCATAACTTTCAAACACTTTTCAAAATATGTTGTTGCGCTTTCAATGACTGTGTATAAAGAAACCAGAATTACAGCATAGATTTTATTTCTTCCTAAGATATAACATGCAAGGCCCACATTACTGTAAGCACCTAAGACTCAATCTCTAGTCTCATTAATTTTGTTGCCACAAAACTTTTTTCATCAAATCATACTTTACTCTCTTGGCTTCAGTGACCCTCTCTTGTGAATAACAAAACAGTAAGCCTGGTATGATATATGCATGGCAAATGATTGTGGACTGAAGAATTCTGGAGGAGGGGATTTACACAGAGACATTAGAAGTATAGAAGTGCAGCGACGCAGGGACATCTTTTAGCTGTGTACAGGCATTTGCCATTTGTTTCAGCCAGTCCAAATGTCCAAATGAAAATGGGTGAAGCTGATGAAAATGTGTTAACACAACTGGGATGGTAGGGATGGTTTGTG
>PYXC01001714.1:1162500-1242500 GCA_015244755.2 Tenualosa ilisha | reverse complement strand
ACACACTGAGAGGCTCTTTCTGGCACACACTCTCTGACTTGTTCGTTCGCTCTCTGTGCCGTTCACTCACACACACTCTAGCGCTCACACACAGGCACTCCGCTGCTCTGGCAACACTTGTGGGCGTCAGGCCACTCCTACCTCTTCCTATCGCTCTCTGTGGCTGTTGCCCGGCAACCGGCATGGGCTGGGCCGGCCCCTGGGCGGGAACTGAGCCTAAAGCATGGCTACCTCACTCTGAGGCCGCCACCCACCCAGGGAGGGGGGGCGGGGTATTTGCATGCAGCGCCCCGCCTCTGCTTCTCCGTGGCGACGGCAAGAGCTCTACTTAGGAGGAAAATGTCAGAAGAGAGGTTCCAATGCCTCCAGGCATTCCACAGCAGGTAGGAAGATAAAAAAGCCTTCATGGACAAATAAACACTCCTAAAACACAGTTCAGAGAAATAAAGAAAGAATAAGAGAGAAAGAAAGAAAAAAGGGAGAGAGAGAGAAAGAAAGAAACCTTGGTGTGCCTTTACACCAAGAAGAAGCAAAGTAGTAAAATTGCTTTTGTGGCTCATAAAAAATAGCTGCTAAATATCTGTGTTTGCTCTTATCGCTCTTAATCGCTCATGACATGCCCAGAGACATCTCATTCATAGCCCAAACGCGACATAGCTAATTTGCATAAAGTCGAGCAGTTTTTAACTTCTTTTGTGCTGCTTTTTAACTGCTCTTGTCCATACAAAGTGAATTACTTCTGCCAATTTACAGTGAGAACAGAAAGTCTTTCCATCATTCCACACTCACTATCTCCCAACAGCAGGCCATGACCAGATCCAATCATTCTGTGTTCAATCTGGATTAATGCTTATGCAGTTTGTATTAGTACTCTCATCACTATTACTATCATACCATTTTTCTGCCCTGTAGGCCTACTCTGTAATCACAGTCACGTTAAATAAGCACCCTCTGAATTTGAGAGAGAGTGTAAGAGAGAAAGGGAGAGAAAGAAAGAAAGATACAGAAGTCTTCATAGACAAACACTATTAAATACAGTTCAGAGAAGAGAAAAGAAGAACTAGAGCAAGAAAGAAAGAGAGTATTTTCATCACTCCATGCTCGCGTCTAGTCTCTCACCATGCCCGTGACTAGGCCGTAACCAGTTCCAATCCTACTGTATTCAATCCACATTACTGTTTCCACCCCCACTGATGCATCTCTATTTTAATTACTATCATTATTATTTGTGCTGTTCCAGCTTTTTTCACCGCTAAAGCCATATTCAAAAGATGCTTTCATTGTAAAATGATTTGAATTGGTAGTGGATCAGACAAAGTATGAGGAAAGAATCAAGTGTGGAAAACAAGTGCAAAAAGTGAGTCAGTCAGATGAGGGGGGGGGTCAGAGAGAGAGAGCACCCCAGGCCATGAGACTCTTGTGGAAGAAACAAACCCTGAGCTCTGAGCTTCACTTCCTTTCCATTACCAACAGCAGCTCCTGTGTGTGTGTGTGTGTGTGTGTGTGTTTGTGAGTCAACAGTGTTGCGCAGCAGGAGACGGCACTGCATTGCCCCTCCACTTACAACACCACAGACGCCACTCCTCAGCTCTGTCTGTCTGTCTGTCTGTCTGTCTGTCTCTCTGTCTCTCTCTCTCTCTCTCTCTCTCTCTCTCTCTCTCACACACACTCTCTCTTTCCCTCACTCTCATCCTTTACGATCTGCCCCAACTCAAAAGGTTTACATTTACATTTAGGCATTTAGCAGACGCTTTGATCCAAAGCGACTTACAAAAAGAGGATAACATTCAAGCTACAACACAATGAAGAAACCAACAAAGAGTGCATATTGCTAACAAAGAACTGCACTATTTTGAGTTGAAAGTGCGATAAAAGGTGCAGTATAAAAGAGAAATTAAGTATAAGTTGTTAAGTGCATTCTCAAAATTTACGCCAGGAGATACTCTTGGAAGAAGAATAAAGAAGAAGAAGAAAAGGTTATAGTGTAGCTCATAGGTTTCTGATTCACATCATGCTTACCATGTAACAGACCACCTCAGTTTGGCACTTTACAGCCATGACACAACACAACGTCGCTGCAAGTACTTTTAGGCAAGTGCAGGTTGGTGTTTTCTTGTGACTCATGGCGCACTAACTTTAGCAAGTTTATCAAGTCAGCCCCTGTTATCAGTGCCTATGGTGCCAGTGGAGGTGAGAAAAGAGTAAATTCAGACATAGACAGATACTGCTCAGGGTAGACAAGGTCGGTTTGCTTTGCTGCAACATCTGTGCCACTGCTATGGCAAAAAGGTTTTGCTAAGCTCAGGGTTTCTGAGAGGTCTCAGTGGGATGTGAGTCACTGTGTGAGTAAGGAGGATGTGGAGACCCAGGAGAAACACTGATGACTGACCTCTATTTCTGCACACTTGTACAATATGTCAAAACAACATTAGTCTGCCAACAATGACGCTGGTGTGTGTATTAGATAACCAGCGACTGAACTTGCAACACACACGCACTTTCTGATACACGGACGCATACAAACACACTTGCAGACTCTTTTTCTCTCTCACACTCACACACACACACAAACGTTATGCAGGCCTATTTTCCCCCTGGTGTGACTCCCAGAGGGACCAGTCCTTTAGTTCACTGTAAACAAGAGATGCTCCTGCCAACCTGGTCCCCATGGGCAGCTGAGACCAAAATAAAGGCCATCTCTCCCCGGGATGCCTCCTCTCCTCTCTCCTCCTTTTTTTCACCTCACTTTCCTCTCTTCTGCCTCCTCTTTTCCATTCTTTCATGTTCATCCTCCCATCTTTCCTTTCAATGTAATCCCACTTCACTTCTGGTCACTCTGGCACTGAGTATCTTTCCCCTGGTACCTTGCATGTTCCTAGCCTACATGTGCTAATCCCGTGGGGGGGGCAGAGAGGTGTGCCAGGCCGAGTCTCTGTCACCAGGGCAATGACCGACTGGACATCCCATGTCTGTCTCACGTCCTGTCCCATCGTCCTCTTTGGCCGTCACCACCCTGCTGCAGCTGCCACTGCTGACACACTTGTCACTGCTGCTGGATGCTTGGCTTGCAGCAGACAGAGGGGCACCCATGGGCTAGCCCAGCGCTGTGTCTGCTCAGGCTTTCACACTCTAACAAAGCATCTCTCTATCCCTCTCCCTCTCTCTCTTTTTCCTTCTGGGGTCCTTATTCCTCACATCACTTTCTTTCTTGCTCTTCAGCTTCTTGTCAGTTCAGCTGAAACGGTGCGCCTCTTCTTTCAACTTTCGTCAGCCCTTGAAGAAGAAAACTCTCACACACACAAACACAAACACACACAAAGAGAGATTCACAGCACGCACGGTGCACCTGTGCATTGTGCCGGTGGGTCTTTGATAGGGCCTACTGGAGGAGCAGAGAGCAGGAGAGCCACTGAAACGGGTGGGGTGGAGGGGCTGTGAGGGGTCTGAGTGAAGGCTAATTATCTGGAAAGGAATGCACCCCACCAGGGCGCTCCCTCAAAGCCACTGAAAAGCTCTGGCCGCAGGTCAACCAATGGCTGTTGGGTATTTGTTTGTGTTCAATTTGTAAAAGGGTTTGTATGACACCCCCCCCCTCGCCTTCTCCCTGCTTCTTCCCTCTCAAAGAGGCTCTCTTGAAAGGGGTGACGTAGGGTGAGGGAGGGGTCACTATTCTCTTCACACTACCTGCGTTTCAGAACATGACTCGCTTGGATGGACTGCATCGGGCCGGCCAGGGGTTATGAGTTTATTTCCTTGTCGACACATGGTGGTGAATTATTGAAGCGGGTCTCTAGGGACGGATCGCGGAGCTGTTGAACACCAAGTGGGGAAGGGCACTCATGAATACTGCAGTCTCTTTGACTGTGTGTCCTGGAGACTTGCCATACAGACACAGATACACACAGTGCACAGAGAACAGACAACACACCTGGGGCCATAATAATAATAATAACAATAATAATAACAAGTACCTCCCCTTCTCAGACACAAGCTCTCCTGGAGAGGACTGCACAGACACGCTCCTGGCCAAAGACACACTTTGAGAGACAACAGTGGTAAACCTCAGGGAATACCGTTGGTGGAGAAAATATCTATCTAATAATATAAGAACAAACTCCTTGACTAAAAAGTCCCCATCTTTTTTGCTGAGTTCCTCCAGGGAGGAGACTTCAAAGACGGGCAGAGATTTCTTTTTCTTTTAGGGCTCTGCTGAGGGGCAGACAGGAGTGGGTGGGTGGATCCAGGCTGGATCTGCAGAGTAAGAGCTCGGTGAACGGGGCTGTGAGTCTGCTGCAGCGGTGTGTGTGTGTGTGTGTGTGTGTGTGTCTGTTGGTAGGGAGTTTAGAGGGGGTTGACAGGTCTGGATATGGGACACGAGCAGCACAGGCTTGACCTGCAAAGCCCAGTGCATGCAAATGAAGGGACTGCTCCTGCTCTTGCCCTATCACACACACACACACACACACACACACCAGCTACTGCAGACAAGACAGGCAGGGAGAGAATGGCCTCATCAACCCAAATCAACCTTCACGCTTATACACAAATATACAAATACACACACACACACACACACACACACCATACCTACTAAGAAACACATATACAGACATGTACTTTACAGAAAATATAGCACGACTTTAAAAGGACTAAATTTGCATTTCTGTTCAAAACAATATGCGCCAGTCTGAACTTCTATGATACATTTTCATTTTCTGTGAGGTGCTTGTTCTCCACTATGACTGAAAAATGACCTGCGAGGAATTGCAGTTTAGTCAGTTCACATACAGTCAGCACACATATTAAACTCTTTCCACACAAAGTTAAGTCCTTTGGATTTCCATGCTGCATTGAGTTCTAAAGGCCCATTTCTCCACTCCCCCGGTTCTGCAGTGATCAGTGTGAACACGTGCTATAGACTGGGTATTGAACTGGATGCTTTCCAAAGCAGACCTCTGCTTTCTATGCTGCTGCTGCTGCTGCTGCTGCTGCTGCTGCTGGGGGAATAGGCTTTGGGTGGGAAAGGAAAAGGATGATTAAATGTAGAGAGCTCCAGTAAACAGGAGTCCGGGCAGAAATCAGGCAGAAAACAGTGAGTTGCTCTCACTGAATTGGAAACCCAATATGAAAATGGATGCCTTGGGTTTAGTTTGTTTTGCCTTCAGAAAATAATTTCATTGATATGCACACTTTGCACTTTGCTTAGTCTTCGGTGCTCAAGCAAAAAAGGGAGTTTGGCTTGTTCATTCATATGTACCGACAAAACTACACAAACCCAAACAAACTGTCAGTTACAATTTTCTCCTGATCAAAAACCAAGCATACTGCAACTGAAGCATAAGAGGGTTTCCTATTCCTGAAGTAGAAGACAATTTACTGGGCCAGAATAATCCTTATTACACTTGTCATTTCTTGCATTATACTACACATCCAATTTAGCAGCAATTTATGGCTCATAGAACACCATCCCAACCCCCAAAAACTCCCCACAAGTACCTAATTACACAACTGTACATTTTGTTTTCCAAATTCCCAAGTCGACATTTATGCCATTCTCAACACTTTCCGTAATCTCTCCCCTAAACAGCTGCCAGTGGGTGAAATCAGATATTGGTATGCCCTGCCTGACCAACACCAATACAGTTTGTACACAGACTGGAAAACCCCTATGGCAAAGGAGACAAGAAATTGAAAATGACTCGGGAGGAAGGTGAATGAAGGTCAGCCTTCAGAGCAATGTAACACAGAGAGCTATTCAGACTGCCCTGTCTGACACACACAAACACACACAAAGGAGCTGGGGGGGTGGGGGCAATGGGAAATGAAAGCAGGGGGGTAGGGAGCACAGAAAGCAAGACATGGGTCCAAAATGCCTCTTAAAAGCGTAACAACCAAACAAGCTATTTGCTCAAGGGCCTACACCTTCGCTAAAGGTTTATAGGCAGCCGTGTGTGCATGCAGGCTGCTTTTCATCTCTCAAAAGCTGAGAGTGGTAGAGCATTACTGAATCCCCCCCGCCACCTCTCCTTTTCAATTCCATCAGAAAAGACACAATCAATCCCCTTCAAAACGCCCCCCAGACAGAGCCTATCTCTTTCTTTTACACCCTCTTGGAATCCTTGACCGTACGTCGTTGTCTGTGATGTGAAGAGATGGAATGAAACAGGGGGTGATGGTTTTTAAAAAAAATAAAAAATAAAAAAAAGACTTCAGGGAGAGCCAGCAAGAAAGACGCATGAGGTCTTTGCCCATTCAGGTGTGAGCCCCTCTCAGTCCGTCTCGGCTTGGGCTCCACCGTGCTAAATCCTGTCCACAGCATTATCTCCGCCCTTCTTACGACATATCTGACCTGCATTCACATCTAGCCAGCCATGACCGGGAGGCCGCAGGCCACAGAGGCGACTGCAGTGGCAGCTGGGGTGGCGGTGTCAATACAGCGCTGTCCATTACTGCAGGAAAAAAAAGCTGGCATTCGGTTGGACTCGTTATTGTGCGTTCGTTTCACCCAACCATTCCTCTAGGGGGCTAGCTGCTGTCTAATATCCCTCTGCTCCTTTGTACAGACTTTAAAGTTAGTTTCCACCCGGGTAAAGTGGAGAGGCTTTTGTAAGAAGGGAAAAAAAAAACGGGGACTGCATTCTTTCGCATGGTCGAGTCAAAGCAGACTAAAGAGTAGTGCGGGAAACGGAACTGACAGTGTGGTGTTGAAAGCAGACTATACAGACATCTCCACGTAGTAAAAAGAAGAGAAGTACAGAAGCACAAACACCTGCAACAGAAATATTTAGCCTGGGCTCAAATGTCATGGCAAGCGCATGAAAACGAGGCAAGGGATTGAAAACAAATCCCCCTGCGCTGGGCTATAGTGCCCTGTCTGGCAATACGTTCCCAATAACGATTAGCCCATAAAGAAAAGGAGGTTTCTGGGTCTGGCTGGTCCCTAAGGACATGGCCATGTGAGACTATGGGAGCGTATTGATTACTGGAGCACATTATCCAGCCTTTGTTGGCCTGGACCTTACACCACGGGCAGCAAAGCACAGCACAGCACATCACAACACAACACAACAGAGCAGAATAGATAAGCACAGAGAATCCCTCAGCCCAGCAGAATGAACCACAAACATCATTAGACTGGCTACTGCTGCTGCTACTGCTGCTGCTGCTGCTGCTGTTCCACAACTGCAAGATGAGTCTGCCTGAGCAAACCAGTTGGAAATCAGATGGAAGGATTTGGTTTCAGACTTCATTTGTGCACGTTTAGACTATGAAATGTGAAGTGCCAAGTCATAACAGACAGAATGTGTTAAATGAACCCATCCATCTTTCTCAACAAGAGACAGGAAAGGTAGCAGAGGCTTGGAGAGATGTTGGTGGGGGTGGTAGATGGTCACACTAAAAAGAGCAGTAACATTTGCAGTTTAATGTTCCTATGCTGAACAGTAAAAAACAACATAGCAAGAAGTCTACTTGTGCTTTAAAGTTTTCCAGTGATAACTCTGGAGATGCTTCACCACTCCCCCTCCAGAGAACATGCTCTTGATGTGATGCCCTCACTGGTACTCATCCACTAAGCCCCAGGAATGGAGAGGTTCCAGGAGAAGACTGACCAGCAGCAGGTTGCATCAGGTTAGCCAATGAGCATGGGGCTTCACACAGGAGAGAGGGAAACAGGTGACCTAATGTGTCTAATGTATCCATGTGTCTAATGTGTCCATGTGTTTGTCGGTTGTTCCTCTCTTGTGTGAGGCAGTGCCATTACATGACATTACATTAGTGTGACATTTGACAGTGTTTGATCTTCCAACCGATATCAGCAGCATCACTTCCTCTGAGTTTAAAACACCTTTAGAATAACAGATGAAGACACAAAATGATCAGAGTCCATTTGCAGAAGTGACAAATGTCACAACATCCAAAGAGAAGTATGGTGGCGGTGGTGGTGGGGGCGGTGCTCGAACACCCACACCACATGCACACACACGCACGCACAAACATACACACAGCAGCTGATATAATCACCAACCACAATTTACAAGATAACTTTACAATTCAAAACCCAGAGAGCACATTGTTCTAATATTTCTGAGATGCATGGATGCCTGGATAAATGAAAGGATGAAAGCAGACAGTTGACGGCAGAGACAATAGTGTATACACAGTTATCATAAGACACAATGTAAACAGAATATGACAGTTATGGAGCAGCCAATCATCTCGACTCTCAATTCATCATTATTTAGTGTTGTACATTATGGGCACAGAGCAGGCCAGCCACTGCATTGCCAGTTCTACATTGCCATTGTGCTCCTCTAGTGGGAGTAACTTCTGTCTAAATATGACTGATCCTGGACCTGCTGGGAGGCCCTGCCACTCAGAGAGGTGGCTGGAGGACTTCTGTGTGTCCCTTCCCTGAGTTCCCTCATCAAGCAGTGTGTGTGTGTGTGTGTGTGTGTGTGTTGCTGCCCTCACACTAAGACTACACCTCACAGGGGCCCTGATAACTATGTCCCTCTGCTGGCAATTAAACAAGCACATTTCTGTGGGAGGAGTACCCTTGTGTGTGTGTGTGTGTGTGTGGTGAGGCAGCGGGCCAGAACTGAGCCCAAGTGACAACTCCCTCCATTCACCCTCCACATCACAGAACAATCAGCGTCCTAATTAAACTGCTCAGGGTACAGCAAGCAAGCGAGGGAACAAGAGACAAAAGAAGGGGGAGAGGGATAAAGAGAGAGAGAGAGAGCATGATAAGGAAAGATAAAAAACAGACAAGGGGGATCCAGGGAGCAAACTAAAAGAGGATTTTGGTACGAGAGCATGAAGAGGTGGGGAAAAGAGTAGAACAGTGCGGGTGGGCACTGAGAAAGAAACAACGGGGAGAGAGAGAGAGAGAGAGAGAGAACAAGAGAGAGAGAAAAACACTTCTGGAGGGCAATGTAAAAAGTGCTGTTTCAGGCCTAAGATGGGTAATAGTGCAACAACAAGCATTTCAGGCCTATAGCTAGAAAAGAGACAGCAAAGACGACAGAGGAGTCCAAACTGCAGAATAAGTTCAGTCTACTAACCTCTACAACTACTGCAAGGATGTGACCAAACCCTGAGCTCCATGGCCAGTGCACCACTTCAAAGTGAGAGTGTCTGTGTGTGAGTGAGTGTGTGTGGGAGAGAATACATGCAAGTGCATGTGAGTGAGTGAGTGAGTGAGTGAGTGAGTGAGTGAGTGAGTGAGTGAGTGAGTGTGTGTGTGTGTGTGTGTGTGTGTGTCACTGGGTGGATATGGATTTGAAGAAGTGGAACTCCTGCTTAAAGTGCAGCAGTGGAGAACAAAGGGGAGAGCACAATGCATCTTCCAGCTGATCAGACAAGGAGAATTTCCTTAAAACAACGCAGATCAGAAGCAGCACTGAATCCAACAGGTTTGATGGGTCTTCCAGGAAGGATTGTGTAACCTGTGACAAGGTGGCCACTGTGCATTGTTGTTTGTTCATGCACCATGTTCATGTTTTGCATAATGGTTTTTGGTCCAGCATGCACCCAGGCCTGCAGAGTTCATGTTTCGTGTTGCTGCAGGAAAAGAACTCCATGCATGCACCCTCAGACAAACCCATGTTGACTGACAAACAAAGCACACTGATGGCAAAATAAGGTTTTCAAATGGGAGCATGCATTTTACATATCTATCTAATATGTTTATATTAGGACACGTTATGTTACTTCATGTTTTATCAGCATGTGCAAGAGTGTGTGTGTGTGTGTGTGTGTTGGGGCTTTTAACTTTACCTCAGTCTCTGGGCCATGACTAGTCAGTTGCAGCAGCAGTGGTCCCTAAAAACACATGCGGCTCAGTGAGAGCAAAGGGTAGCAGCGGCCGCTAACTTCCCTTCAGCGTTTTGGCTGCAGCTGAACTGGCTTCCTTTTTTACAGGCCCCCGTCAATGCCATCTTCCCCTTTTGCCATCAGACTGACCTGAAACAAACCCACACTCTACTTAGGACTTGTGATATCTCATCAGGATCAAACCCAAACACCACGTACAGTCTACTCTCTCTATAACTGATACTAGTAGAGTCTTGAAAATGTCCCACCAACTCTAACTTTCACATCATGACAAATCAACGGCTAGAAATACTCTGTATATCAATGTATGTTTAGAGTTGGAGATGAACAAAAGAAAATACACAACCAAAATCCATGCAAACCCTCACACAGCTATGAATTTATCAAGGTCATTTGGAATGCTATTACATAGCACCAGTTGGGCTGAACAGAGGATGTGAGGACGCATAGAAAGGTTGCTCTCAAAGGCTGCTGATTAGCTGATAAAGCTTATCTTGTTCTATTGTCAGTGTAACTTCAGGATCTTGGCTATAGTTTACACACACTGTTTGCGTCAATGACAGAATGCAATTTAATGCAGACCTAGTTTGTCTCTCTAGACTCAGCATGAACTGACTTCTTAAGTGAGTGACCAGAACACCCTCCATACACAAAAGCCAACTGCACACACACTGGGTAACAGTCTAGAGATCTATTGTCAATATTTACAGTCAAGACAGTAACTAGAAAACGTTTGAGCAGTGTGTTGTTAACGTGCCATATTGTCTTCTGGGCTCCTATTGTTCATCTGTACGTAGGGTAGATCATACCAGGACACCAGGAAGAAAGATGCCTCAAATAAAAAAAAAGAAGACATGACCGGACATCAGACAACAGCTGTACTTCTGAGTAATGTCATGATTAAGAAGAGGGATTGCTCAGTGTCACACAAGGGATTTCCTGTGAGGTTTACTTTTGCTGCAAAGCCTTGTGTTTCAACTCCCATTGCGGAGCCCTGCTCTGGCTACAGTCAAGCTGGCTGGTAATGGCATACCAGCAAAGGTCATCAGCAAACAGTTCCTCACCTGGGTGACATGTGAGAAGTAATAGAGAAAAGGTATACACTAATAAAAAACACCCTCATACTAAACAAGACACACACAGTCTCTCTCTCTCTCTCTCTCTCTCTCACACACACACACACACACACACACACACACACACACACACACACAAAACAACAACAACAAAAAATCCATGAACCCAAATGAGTGTCGCGTGGATGCACAGAAATAAAGGCTACGGAAGAAGTTCTCCTGGTGTTGTGGAACAGGCCCGCTGAGACCCCATCGCTTAAAGGCCACAATGAGATCCAATTAACCTCATTAACGCAGAGCCAGTGGAGGAAGTAACAAGAGCGACAGACACACATGGACAGTGACGATGAGAAGCCAAGTTTTACCACACACACAGACCATGCTTTCAAGAGCCCGCAGTAATCTGGTTAGTGGGTGCTACTTTGTCTGATGTTAGTGGCAAATACCTGCTGTTGAGTTAACAATGCCAAAGACAATCAGACTGCTTTACAAACTTCTTCTCAAGCAGGATGTACCACAGCAAAGATCATCCTTCTTTAGTCGTAATAATGAGGACCAAAACACCAGAAAGATCCAGTGACCTTGACCCAGCAAAGCTGGAGGTTGGAGGAGTCTTATGATGACATTACAAACCTTTTCAACAGCTGAGATAAGGCCTATGTCAATCACAGCGTAATCTTCAAAGATGTTTTCTTAGGAAGTGTCAAGTTTTGTTTGTAATGAATTATTCAGTTGTTGATGCCGCCTCTTCACTGACACCCTCTTCTGAGAGGAGAGGGAGACGTGGTCCGCTCTCCTAGATCTTTTTCCCACACATTTAACTCATATTCATCATTGCATCGAAGTCCAGCAAAGTCATTCCTCTCTAAGCCTACTCTGCCAACTGCCTCCATGAAGACATTTTGAAGAGCTAATCTTAAGACGCCATGTTCTGCTAGGCCTACTCAAAGCAGAGAAAGAAAGAGTTTTACTCTTTGCTCACATGACTGAAACATCTCTAACAGGAATATAGCATCTTATAAGAACACAAGAAAAAGTTAAAAAGGCAAAAGGAAGGAACAATGATACAAACTTGGATTGGTATTGGTTTTGCTGGAGTTAGCATATTGGTAACAATAAACAAAGTTTGCTTACCAGTTCTGTGTGACAATTCACATCAAAGCGTCACCATGCTTGAGCAAGGTTTCACCGGGGGTTCAAACCACAAGCCATAACCAAAACGCATTGTTTATCTCTCTGTGTGTGTAGGGGTGTGTGCACATGGAGTCAGAAAATGAGCTTCAATCAAGCACGGGTTTCAATGGCCTGCTGCAAGCTCGAACACATGTGAAGTACATGCCCTCTAGGTTCGATTGATTACAGAAGCCACCGAAGGGTGGCGCAGTTTCCCCAATAACAGGTATCCACAAAGAAATAGCATGTTGCAGGCTATGTTAGCCCTATTAACGTTAAGTAAAAAAAAGCTGCTCACCCGACACATCCAACTGACTTAGTATAGCACATTCTAAAGTTTTGGTGAGGTGTTCAGAGCGCAACTACCTGGATATTACAGAAGCGGAGTCAAGGTAAGGTCCTGCAGGCTTCCCTAGGTAATTTACAAATGTGCTCCTTAGCCTCAAAACCTTCGACCAGAGATGTATCACTGTCCAAGAGAAAATCTTGAACATAAAGTCGTCATGCACAGATTAACAATGTGATGCATTTTGATTCAGCACCAATTTCCTTCAAGTCGCTACAGCTTCAGTAGGCTATCACTGCACAAATTCTGCACAATTCTGTAAGCACCAGGGTGACCTAGTTTTGAAAGGAGAAACTTTCATGGGGTAACGTTATCACCACAGTAAGACGATGTGTTTGTTTTGCATAAACACAAAGAAATACACACCAAGGCAAAAGACTGAAGAGACAAGCAACCAGGCCTATACATATAGGCCTGAAGAGACCAGCAACCTCAACAAGTAAACATATAGGCCTATTCACCAGAACTGTTACAATGACAGTGATACAATGTGATGCAAAGACCGGTCAGTTTTAGGACGATACTTTTTAGAGATATCTGAACTACCAGAATTGACGTTAGCTCGTTATCAGACCTTGTTCCTCCCCGAATATGAGATTTTATAAATTGGAAATGAACACTGCCATTTGAATGAGTGATTCCAGTGTCCACACCCTAAATTTATCACTGGTATTCTCTCTGTTATCTTTCGTTTTTGTCTTATCCCTTCCACCTCCCATTCAGTTTCTTTCCATTTCTGTGTCTTTCTCTCTCCCTCTGTGAGTGGCTGAACTAGGCCATCCACAAATCCCCACAGACTCTCTCTTTCTCTCTCCACCTCCCCGCTTCACTCTGTAAGCTGCACTCACGTTCTCATCTGCCAACTCCTTCCTGGCTCCGGTTCTTTGTCTGGTCCCCACATACGCACATAAACCAGAGTAGAACTATGTTTTCATCTTACAGTCACAGTAGCACCATTAGTGTTTCTGTAGAATTAATGTGTGTGTGTGTGTGTGTGTTTGTTAATTTCCTTTCTCTCTCCATGTGTCTGTAGCTAGCTGCTTCTCACCTCTCCCCCTCAGCCCACTGCGCTCAGCTGTGCCTCCAGCAAACGGGATCTGTCACCTCCTGTGGACCAGATGGAGCTTCAGAAATATCTCAAAAGGCTGAATTGCCCGATACCACACTCATCCTCCCACCTTGAGACCCTCCACAGGAAAACAGAAAAATAAAGCCCCAGTGGAACAGTAGCAGTAGTGCCCCCACAGCCAAAGTATCCAGTGGGCAGAACCCCTCTCCACACGTCTGTGAGGTTGGCTCTCACTCTGTACAGAAAACCTGTGCTGTGGGTTAAGCCTTCCACAAGCCTCAGAGGCTGGACTCTCTCCCTTCCTCTCTCTCTCTCTGCTGAAGTGCTCAGACCAGGTGAGCACAGTCGATCAATAATACATCAGAGTGCAGTTTGGCTTGCGACCAAAGACGTGATAACAACAGTATCGGCCGAACACAAGCAGCTACTGAGCAACTTCACTTCTCTGAAACTGGACCCATGCTTGATAGCCTATAGGGGTTCATTTTCTGGCATAGCAATATATCCTGCCCAGGCCTTAATACTAAGCAGGAAGTATAAATGGAACTTTACTAAGTCTTGCATAGCTTGTCATGCTGGTGGGTGTCCTATATGCAACATGCACTGCAATCTGTGGCATAACACAGTGTTGGGCAGTAGCTTCACTGCAAGTAGCAAAGCTACTAGTTTAACTACATTTCTGAGTAGCGTGGCTGTAGTGAAGCTATTTTCTAAGTCTGGTAGCTTTTCTTTAGTTTCCTTTTTTTGCCCATATAGTGTGGTAGCTTTTCCATAAACTATATTTTTCAAAGGAATCAGCTCACAGCAGCAAATCTTCCATCTAGGCCATGCATGGAAGATCAGTTCTTTGCAATAGAGTGTTATAGTATAAAGAGTGATGCATTTGTTGAATGAGTGGTGCCATTTAAAACATGTCCACAATGGATACAGAAATCATTTTTTTGTCTTCTATCACTCATGTGAGCATATTATAGTAAATTTAAATAATAAAATCATAGTAGAAAGCATATACAAAAAACTATAGTGCAAAATGCTGTTTTTTCAGGACCCAATAAAGCAACTACATATACATATTATAGTATCTCCCATTTATCATCTCATTTAATCTCCCATAATGTGGAAGTAGCACCCAAAGATTGCTGTTTAAAAACGTTTTACCTAGAAAAAGTACAATAACATACTATTAGTTAGTTACTATTGTATGTCTAATGGAGAGACTTGTTAGTTTTGTCACTAATAGAATTTTAGCAGAAGGTTGGATCATTTCATTTATTTATAGGCTTTTTTTGGAAATTATAAAGTAGCTTCACATGTAGTAAACTACTTTTTTTGTAACTTAGCCTGCTACATTTTGTCTTCACATAGCTTCAGTGTATTGACGCTTCATCTGATGTGGAGTAACTGGTAGCTTAGTTTACTACATTTTCTGAGTACCTTGCCCAAAACTGGCATAACATTTCACAAAGGAACCAAGAATTCACCATCACATTTCAGCACACTTTACAAACCAGAACTTTGTGTGTGTTTTACACAAAAGTGAAGTCAGCTCTCCATACAAAATCAGACTTTGTCTCAGCTTAAATGAAACTACTGAAGGTTTCCATCTGGATCACATTTCAAACCTGATGAATTTTTGAACAGATTCTTTGCGTGAGAATGTCTGGTCAGTGCTGAAAGGGCACACTTAGATACCTGCAAAGCAATGCTTGGACTTGCACTAGCACCAACCAGTCTAAATCTATGGCTTATGCAGAAACCAGAACTGTAGGACATAATGCACAAAATACTTGACTGTCTGTGACCCCAGGAGATACAGGCCTACTGTCTGTCTGCACGGTATCAGTACAACTGTCTCTACTCTAACATTTGCCACTAAACAGTGCCACCTAGTGGGGAAGGAAAACTCTTGCATTAGTAGGATATGTTCTATCACCCCATGTTATTTCTATCTGTACTGTGTGTTCATGCATGAACACTTTTTCTCACAAATCTCACAAATTCATTGGTATGTATTTTGTTGTAAATACCACTATGATTATCTTAAGTACTCGTGTAGCAGACGCCTGTGGAGTGTCATGTTTTTATTAGATGTACACACACGGCTCACGTTATGTTGTGAAATCTACATTTGAATTTTAATTGTCAAAAACACATCCAACTTCCTGTTTGAACAAACTACTGTCATTCACAGGCCTGTGTGTAATGTGTGAATTCAAAGGTATGAAGTAACAGTGAGAGACCCCAACAATCATCCAGTCTGATTGGTAGAGTTTGTTTGTCATTGTACAAAACTAGAGCTGACTGGGTCATGTCATCGTCTCTTGAGCTCCCCCACATGTGGCATTAGATCACTGGAGCTGCCCAAAGCAGCTGAGGCCTACTTCAGGACTGGAGCACATTTAATTACTGCATTGGTAGTTTAATTAAGAATTTGAGGCCCTACCAAAACCAGTAAATGTCTTAACTGCCAGAAAAGCTGGAATCCATCCCACAGGGCATTATGACCTCCTGCGTCAGGAGGGTCAGTCATGCAGTCTTATTATGCAGAATTATAATTTGGCAAAATAATTAAAATTTAATTACAAATTTATTGTAAATGTTTTTGCTTAAGCGTTTTGAAATAAACAAGTCTAGTATAATCGTCCTGTTGGTAGCAAGTTATGAATTAAACATAATCTTATTTAAATCATCTAAATGTTTATTATCTAGACAACATAACAGAAGCACTCGAATCGTGCTGATGGAAAAAACAAATACTCGGATCATCTTTTACTGACGTCAGCGACTGTGCACTCTGTTTCCAACGTGCACAACAGCTCCGTATCAAAAGCGCACGCCCAGAATTCAAGTTGGTTTCACGCAGCTACGTGCGTATGATTTCACCTAGTTCAGACGGGTCATCTCTCCCTGCAGTTGGCCGTTACAACTTCGAGGTAAGGACTCCTGTTTTGTTCAGTGACTTAATTGAAAGAAGTTCCATGAATTAATAGAACATTGACAGAACGGCTCATACCGTACCCGGTTTAATGTCTAGCCTGATGTGAACAATATAAATAATAATTGGATAATCGGCTAATTACACTTTGATTCGGCTAATTTCACCGTATACGTAACGTAAATATTGTACGGTAACATTCGCTTGTTTGAAACGCGTAGTGTAAAATTGAATGAAGGTTACGGTAGTTTATTTAATTTCAGGTTTCGAATTTTATTTAGCTTGTAGCTAATGTAGTTATATTGTTTTTTAACATCCAAACAAACCACTTCCGTAGTAACATTATTAGCCAATAACTCGGTTTACTTTAGCTCAGCCTACACGTTCAGTTCAGTTTCGTTTCTGCCTAAGTTTCATTTCTCTCCTTCCCGTGCAGACGCACTGAAGACCGCGCGCAACAATGGCTGAGGATACACCATCGCTGCTCAGCCTGGAGGAGGAGCTCACATGCAGTATCTGTTTATGCACTTTTGACAACCCCGTAACACTGCCCTGTGGCCATAACTTCTGCCAAGGCTGCTTGGATGAGACCTGGAAAGAAAGTTTCCTCCTGTTCTGTCCTCAGTGCAGGCACCACTACCCGAGCAAGCCTGAGCTGAAGAAAAACACAGTCTTGAGCACTGTTGCCAACACTTTCAAGATGAAGTCTTTCTCATCAGAGTCATCCAGTTCCATGCTGCCACCAGTTACCATGAAGGAACCAGAAGTTATCAAATGTGATACCTGCATGGAGGTTAAAGCATTTAAAACCTGCCTTACATGCATGGCCTCGTTCTGTGAAGACCATGTGAAACCGCATCAGGAAAATCCTATTTTCCGGGCACACCAACTGACCGACCCTGTTGTAGATCTCCAGGAACGGATTTGCCAGCTCCATTGCAAGATCATGGAGTTGTTCTGCCTGAAACATGAATGCACTATCTGCAGCACCTGTCTTCAGCAGATGCATAAAGGTTGCGACTACACCACCCCACAGGAGAGACGAGAGAAGAAGGAGGTGTGTTGACTCATGGTTAATTCAGTACTTCCAGCTGTTGAATTGGCAGTAATTGAGATGATGTTTACACAGCTTTCAAGTTTCATATAACTACAAGTCCTTTAATTTTATGTCCAAAATTTCACTACATTACACTACTCATGAAAACCCAGTGGAAGAACATGTGCTGCTGGAGCACACTTACTTTTGCAATGCCCAATAGGACATTATATGAAAATCAGGTAAATATGTGTGAAACAACTAACATTAAGTTGTTACTTCTTTCCCAGTCTGAGTTGAGGGGTATGTTGAGCATGCTGGATAGAAAGATTGACAAGAACAACATTGTTCTAGCCCAAATGAAAGAGCAGCAGCTGCAACTGCAGGTAAGTCCTTAGTGGAACCACACTACATGTACTTGAAATGTTGAAAGATAACCAGAATCCTCCACTCAGCACACTGTGAAATTGTTTTTGTGTAGGATGATGCAGACGCCCGTAAGAAGCAGGTGAGCTCCGAGTATCAGTTCATCAGGGATCTGATCGACATGGATGAGAAGAACGCCTTGGAAGCCGTGGACAAGGACTTGGAGAGTGGTCAGACCAAACTCCAGTCTCTTACTAAGAAGTTTGGTCAGAACGTGGACAAGATGAGCCAAACCAAAGCGGAGATCAACAGCCTTCTAACAAAAGCAGATTCACTCTCCTTCCTGCAGGTATTGGTGGAATCAAAGCAGCAGAGGGACAAACAATGGATGTTTATGATAAGTTATTAGAAAAACACTAAAATGTCATCTTGTAATTGCGTGTTGTTTTGAAATGGACATATTGGTTATTATGGCTGATTACAAGAAGTGACTTTGTAGGTGTTTGAAAGTGTCAATTCAATTCAATTCAGTTTTATTTATACAGCGCCTTTTACAATAGTATTGTCTCATGGCGCTTCACAGAAGGAGCACCCAAGAGCAACAGGGGCAAGGAAAAACTCCCTTATGTTCAGTTAATCTAGGAAGAAACCTTGGGCAGATCCACGACTCAAGGGGCTTACCCAACTGCCAGGGGTCATGGAGAAAAATTACAATCAGAAGTAACCATGACAGACTATAAGTTGCCTATGGTTTAGCTAAGGTTCATAATAGAGTATTATCCCACTTTTACATTACATGGTAATCAGTCTATAGGTGGTTATCAGGAATTATGGCTGGACAATGTAGCAGCGGCCAGGCATAGTGACAAACTCAAAGGAGTGAGATGGGTCATGGGGGTAACAGTAAGGGTCCAGTAAGTGTCACTATTAATGATCTTGTAATATTAATTCAAGAGTCTTTTTGTCTCCTAGGCTGCAGTACAACTGCCTCCCAATGCCAAATTTGACCCGTACTGCCCCCGTATCAACTTGGACTCCAAGACAGTGATCGCCTATCACTCCTGTGCTGCTGCTTTGAAGGAACTACTCAACAAAATCATGAGTGCACCAGTAGAAAACCGAATTTCCCTTGTTAAACCAGGTGTGTGTGTGTGTGTCTGTGTGTGTGTGTGCGCATGCATTTCTACTTATTCAGCATGTGACTGTGTTCTGCATGCCTTTACACATTGTGCACATTCCCATTTTGCAGATTTTGAGCAACGGGTTTTGGACTCAGGTGAAATATCCTCCTATTGCCATTACATTTTTTGGAATTGGGAAACCAATCAGAACATTGAATCTGTTTTCTGCTTTGACTCTCTTATTGTGCTTTTGAAATGGCTGCTCAAATCTGCTGATTGTGGTGATTGATTGCCCTCTGAGTAATGACAGACAGACATAATATTGGGTGTCAGTTATTGGACCATTTCAAGCTTTCTTTTTTTTAATCTATTATTTATCTAATGATGTGCCTTCTTCCCATCAGCCGCAACAGTTGGCGGTGAGATTCTGGATGTACCCCCTCTGATGGGATATGTGCCACGAATCCCCAGTGACATGAGTGAGTGCTCTCTCTTTTGCAGTCTATTTCTCATGCTCCTTTTAATGTAAACACTGTAATCATATATACTGTAATGCTGAAAAAAACGAAATTTTATTTTACAGAAGTAGTTCGTCGTTTTTTGTACAGACACCTTATTGTAATGTGCTATAGAAAGTCTTCTCGTTCACACATTGAACAAAATCAGTACAGCACAGTGACCCTTGACACACCAAGGTTGTAACAGCAATTTGTGGAATATGTTAGAATGTTAAATTGTAAGTAACTTGTAAGTGTAGTGCACTGTGAATATATTTGGCCATGTTTGGAAGCTTAAATAATTTATTGAGCTCAGTTGTAGGTTCTCCATTCATTTTACTTCCCGACTCTGCGTTCTTTTCAGATCAAATCCCCAGAAACTTCAGATCACCCAGCCCAGGTGCTCCCCTCAGAGCAGGTGCACCGAAACTGAAACCTTCAAGTATGTCATGAACACCTCCTGCTGACTGTACAGTACTTCCAGTGGACAGTTCAGCATATGCATCTAAAAAAATGACCCTCAGAGTGGCTCTGAGAATAGTGTGTGACTAGCTGTAGCTAATGTGGTAGCACCAGTATGTGAAACACAAAGGCAGTCTCAGTGAATAAATTAGCACTAGTTGGTTAGCACAAAAAAACTTTAGTAACTTCAGCAGCAAAGCATGTTTTTTCCCTTGTCTTCACATAACCAAATTCACAATTGTACTTGTAGCAGCTATGATATTGTAAACATGGTGTGAATTCATCATGTGAAACAAAAAAGCAACCTCAGTGATTAAGTCTGTAGTTAATAAGTTGGTTTGATGAGATATGAAGAGCAACAAAAAGGAGAAGAAAGTATTTTGATGAAGCAGTACTTGCCAGAAGGTCTTGAAATTTTGGGATAAGAACATCATGACCAGGTTTGTTGAAACTTGTTTTAACTCACCGTCTGACATTGTTTCCTATTTCAGACAGGATGCCAGACATAAAAGGATCAAAGGACCAAAAGAAAGACAGTAAGACATCAGCATCTTGTACCACAATCAGAGCCTAGAAATATTCCCAACTTCATGATTTGTACTCTGCCAGATTGCAACATTCTTAAATGACTTTTCTGATTGTGATATCTTGCAGGAGCAGAACGACGTGACAAAGGTATGTCTGAAAATCTCTATTGTGAGCTATTGGATTTGACAAAAAATGACAAAAAGAAGAATTGATACAGGACACATCTTTTGGAAGCACCAAAAGTTCTCTGTAACATACTGGACTTAGTTTGCCGTGTTAAAACTGTGAAGTCATTTTTAAAGTTGTCTCTCAGGTGGAGCACCACACTCTACACTAAATTTTTAGTCTGTAGAACGAGGGTTACTGGGGTAACCACAATTTTATGAGTTTCGGATGACCAGCAGAGGCGGTGCTTTCAGCAAATGGATGTCCATCACATGTACATGCAGGTCGAGAATTAGTACCAACAAAGTCACATATGACCTGGGTGACGTCCACTAGCGCAAAGGGATAGGTCCACCCAGGACTTATTCACCCTATAAAACCTTCTAAACATGCAACTTGATGCCAAGGAGGCTGCCCTACAAATGTCAGAAATAAAAATTCCCCGTAGAGACGCCCATGAGGTTGTTACACTCCTTGTGGATTGTGCTCAGAAATGCAAAGGAGCTGGGAAGCCACTGTGCCTGTTAGCATGAGGGATAGTTTCCCCTCCTTGGTCCCATGTGACAGACAAATAGCGTGTCTGACTGACCTGCCTGAGCTGACTCAAAAGCTGCTAGGCTGAGGGGCTGGTTGACAAACATGGAGGAAAGGGTCTTGGGGAGGTAGGAGAGGTTACATTTACATTTACAGTACATTTAGGCATTTAGCAGACGCTTTTATCCAAAGCGACTTACAAAAAGAGGATAACATTCAAGCTACAACACGATAAAGAAACTAACAAAGAGTGCATATTGCTAACATAGAACTGCACTATTTTGAGTTGAAAGTGCAATAGTGTAATAAAAAGTGCAGTATAAAAGAGAAATTAAGTATAAGTTGTTAAGTGCATTCTCAAAATTTACACCAGGAGATATTCTTGGAAGAACTGGGTCTTCAAGAGTTTCTTGAAGGTGGAGAGGGTATCAGTTGATCTGGTTGCACTTGGAAGGTCATTCCACCAGCGTGGAACCAAAAATGAGAAGAGTCTGGATTGACCTGCACAAGGTGTTGGCCGTGCTAGATAACGTTCCTTAGAGGAGCGTAGTGTTCGGCGGGTGACATGGGGCTTTAGGAGAGTATTCAGGTAGATGGGAGCAGAGCCATCTATCACCCTGTAGGCCACCATAAGTGCCTTGAATTTGATGCGAGCAGCGAAGGGTAGCCAGTGGAGTTCAATGAACAGAGGTGTGACGTGCCCTTTTTGGCTGGTTAAAGACCAGGCGTGCAGCTGCATTCTGGATCATCTGTAGCGGTCTCACCACACAGACTGGAAGACCTGATAGGACAGGGAGTCGATCTTGATGCTGATGTCATGGTGTATGGCTTGTTTGGCTGGGAGGACCAGCAGTTCAGTTTTGGAGAGATTTAGTTGGAGATGATGTCCTTTCATCCTTGCAGATATATCAGAAAGACAGTCTGAGATCCGTGTTGACACCGTGGAGTCGTCAGGCGGAAAGGACAGATAGAGCTGGGTATCATCAGCATAGCATTGATAAGAGAAGCCATGGGAGTGGATGATTGAGCCCAGCGAGGTGATGTACATGGTGAAGAGAAGGGGCCCCAGCACAGATCCTTGGGGTACTCCTGTGGTGAGTTGGTGAAGTGCCGATGTCTGTCCTAGCCATGATGCATTGAACGACTGTCCAGGTTCAGCCATAAGGTGATCCCGCAACCTCCATTGCCATTGCAGGCAGTCCTTGCCTATCAATAAGACGTTTAGTTCCCCAACTCACCTTGCCAGTGTAATGGCAAGGAGAAAGGCAGCCTTCATGGATAGCCAGTTTGGCTCCGCACTCTGCAGAGATTCAAATGGGGCTCTTCAGAATGCCCGCAACACAAGGAGAAGATCCCACAGGGGCACCAGATTCTGCAGTGGCGGTCTCAATTGAAGAGTGCCCTTAAGGAAGCGGGTCACCAAGGTATGGGACCCGATAGTTCTCTCTTCTACCCTGTTATGCCCTGCTGAGATGGCAGCAGTGTACACCTTGATTGTGGGATTGTGAGCCCCATGTCAAGGAGTGACTGCAAGAACTGGAGTACAATTGGTATGGGGTATGAGCACCTATCCCTGCACTTGGCAGCTTTCTGAGAAAGTCCTCCACCTGTTTGCATAAAGGGCGTAGGTGGAGGGTGCTGAGACCTGAGTGGACCACTGCTGGTTCGCAGGAGTCCTCAGTAGATTTAAGTAATCTGTAGCCTTGTTAGGCCTACATTAAAATCTTAATGTCCAACATGCTGTATTATTGTGTGAACTAAATGCAATATAGTGCAATGCTGTTTTATTCATGACCAAAATATTACATCCTGCACTATGAAAATAATAATTCCTCTAAAATGCAGTTTCAGACATCCCAACCTGCAGAAATAATATTAGCTTTGAATAACATAGAACAAATGTTAAATTCAGTTGTCCTTAAACCAGCTGTGGAAATGTAGGGTAGCTGTTGTGACCGTTATACATAGGCTACACTGAGCAGTGACCACAGGGTGAGATGCGTAGGCCGACTGTTTACGCTGCAAGGAACTTTCATAATGACATTAAAATGAGAAAGAGAAAGAGGTCAACTGTACGTCTGCACAAAATACCAAACCGCCTGATCAAAATTGCTCTCCCCGTCATTCTGTCTCGCACTGCATCTGTGGCTCTCACACAAGCAAAAGACATTTTTGGGAGAGGCTGTGAGAAACTAAATAGAATCATGGTGGGACAAATGAGAAGTTGCATTTATATAGCTCCTCCAGGCACCCAAAGCGCTTTACAAAGCCATGACTCCCATTCACCCATTCACTCACACACTTGTACTCTGATGACAGAGACTGCCATTAAAAGCGCTAATGAGGAAGAGGAGAGTTTGGGTTTCAGCGTCTTGTTCAATGACACTTCAACAGGGTCACCATGTAGCTCCATAGCTTTGGGGATGAGGCTGAGCCAAGGGAGATTTTAGTCTGATTGATGGTTGTTTCCCTGCACACTCTCCAGATCATGGAAAGAAGCCCCCTAGATCTGCTGGTGGGAACCCTAGGAACCCAAGTGAATTCAGCAAAGGCCCTCCTGCTTGTAATGGTATGTCTGATCCTTGTGTGCAAATGTGATATTATCCAACATTTTTGCAGCTGGTAAACCACTGGGTGGCATGCACGTTTATTTGTTTTTGTTTGGCTGGGGGAAAAAAAAAAAATCTGCTCTTGGTAAAAATTATTCCTCCACTTTCCCACAACAATTCAAATGGTCCCCTGTTGTAACTTCCTGGATCTATTGTTTAACCAGTTTATGTGGACTAATCTAGTTGGTTAGCTTTTGCCATAAAAAAAAATGCAACTCTGTGTGTGTGCGTGTGTGCGCACATGTGTGTGTGTCTGAACTTGCAGAGCTGTGAAGTGACATTCCTTGGCTATTGTACAGCTTTGGTCTTGTACATGCCCACCATTTAGGCATCCGTTTCCCAATATCTCTGATATTGGCAAGTTAGCAACTTAGTTGGTCGGCAATGTGCCCATTTCATTAACTTAGTCAGCTATGATAGTTTTGGGAAACGGGTGCATTCTAATGCCAACATCATATGCAGCGGGGGTTATGCAAAACTCAACTTAATATGACTGAAATATTTTGATCTTGACAATGTTTAGTCACCAGACTATTGTAGAAGGTCATGAATGAGAGTCCATGATGACTCTGTTTTTGGTCTCCAGCAGGAGCACCCATTGTGAATGTGCCTCGAGATGTCTCTACAGCCACGAAAAGGAACGACCTCCTACAATGTAAGTCAAAAAGACCAGTGTCCACAGTCTACAGTCAACTAGCACAATTAACATCATTCTTTAACATAGAAAAGCAAGCCTCAACTTCAGAAGGCTCTGTAGCTGATCACCAATATCTCCTTGTTGTCTGTTTGTGGTCCAAAAAACTTCTAAGGCAGGCAACATGTAAAAGCTAACAGTTACAAGCAGTAGCACATTCAAGTAACAAAACCCAAGTCCCTTGGGTTCAACCACACTACCTATTAAAGTGCTACTCGGTAATTACATGGTCATACTGAATACACATGTCTGCACGAAATATGCACACCTAACAATACATGGACACTGCCTTGGCCACCTCATGTGATTCACATACGTGCTTACATAGGTCACCCCGTGTTAGAGGACAATAGTCACACCACACATAACACATTGTTTAACATCTGCAACCCCACTCATGTTATGGTATGCCACTCCACTCCACTGCACATGTCTTGTTAGATACCCATGCACTTTCTGCAGAGCCAGGGAATATTGCTAGTGTAGAGCCCCCAGACTTATGCCCCCCACACATAACAATGACAGTCTCCTGTTTCCTATTAGAAGGAAGTCGCAGTGAGAAACACATCCCGCAGGAGAAAGATTAAGGTTGTTATATGTTGCATTACTAATTCACATATCAAAAAATTACTAAACAGGATAGTAACATGAGGTTAAGAATTCCCACGCAGGTAATATGTTAGGTAAGGTAAACGTTCAGTTTGAAATAGAGAATATATTAATATAAGGACTCCATGATCAATAGTGCTAATAGTGCATATTTTTTCCCGCTTGTTCTCGCCCGCTTGGCAGTTGGCACAGTGCTCAAGCTGGACCACAAAACGGCTCACAAGCGTATCGTCCTCACCGAGGATTTCACCAAAGCGTCGGTGGCTGAGGAGCCATGCCAGTACCCCGACGGGACCGAGCGGTTCTCGGTCTGCTCGCAGGTGCTGTGTGCCAAGGGCTTCTCGCAGGGCCGCCATTACTGGGAGGTGAAGATGAGCAGCAACAACTTCTGTGGCCTGGGCCTGGCCTACGGCTCCATCGACCGCAAGGGCCCCAGCAGCCGGCTGGGACGCAACGCCCAGTCCTGGTGCGTGGAGTGGTTCAACGTCAAGCTGTCGGCGTGGCATAACAGCGCAGAGACGGTGCTGGAGAACCCCAACCCCACTCGCGTCGGAGTGCTGCTGGACTGCGACAGCGGCACCGCCACCTTCTACACGGTGGCCGACCGCGCCTACCCCTTCCACACGTTTGTGTTCCCCTTCACGGAGGCCGTGTATCCGGCCTTCTGGATCTTCTCGGCCGGCTCATCCATCTCGCTCTGCAAGCTGATGGCCTGAGCTCTCATGCTGTGTAATCCTCACAGTGGGCGCTACTAATTGCCTGCATGTGCAGCTCTGTGAGGTCATGGTGCCCTGCTACAATGGCGGCTGATTCAACCCCAAAAAAAAGTAGTAAGCGCTTAAGTACTAAGTAGTAAGCACTATTCCTGGGGAGGGGAGAAAAAAGAATGGGAAGTGTAGGGCCTTTTTCTGAGGATATTCTTTAAAGGGTGAAAAAACAAACAAAAAGGTATAATGGTGGATAAAATAATATTCACTGCAAGCATTTTCATGCAGAAAATTTCATAAGTTTCACATTTCTTGCAAATCTTTCATGTCATGCTAATCTTGACTTGAATCTTGGAAAATACTAATTGAGAAAAGATGGTGAGCTTGGTCTAATATTGCCCACACCTGTTTCCTATTTGCATGACACGTATAGTACTTTTGCTTAAGCTTATCAAAGGTAAAAATGTTGTGATTGAAGTATAGCTACGTGTGAATGATGGTGAAAGTGGTAGGTAGGTGTAGTAGTGTAGGTCCAAATGTGATCACAGGAATAATTTAAAATAATAATTTAATCTGATATATATATATATATATATATTATATATATATATATATATAATGAGGGTGTTCTTGATTGTACGTTTTTGGAGTGTTATGTAGCTAGTAGCATATCTAGTAGTCTTTGAATGCATAAGATAACCATAAAAGTCTATTTAATGTCTGTGTAACTGATCAATAATGACAGTTGGCTGGTATAAACAGTCAACAATGTTAAGAATGTTCCTGACTGCTAATTCTGCCCTGAATTGAAGAGAACATTATATGATTGACAATAACTCCAAGAATAGCACACAGAGAACTTGGTGAAAACTTATTGTGTCTTTCAGTCAGCTGGGCTGAATAACTCTAGCTGTTGGATGGTCTCTTTAGCATATTGCTATGGCCATCAGAGTGCAGAAATGCAGAGGTTAACATTCAGACTGCATCCAAAAGTGATGTTTTCCCACTTTCCTTTGTCGACCTTGGCTGTTTCTCCCAAAAATAGTTGTTTTTTTGTGGCCATTGTAACTATGAGTGACTCCATTTGAGTCTGTCACTGAAGGCATTGGAGGACTTCTGTGAAATGCGGCCTTTGTTCAGTTGTGATGATGGTACAAAGGTGGTGGGGGGCACAGATGGGCTGTAGGCAGAAGGATGGGCCCACAGTGTTGTTGTTTTTGTTTTAGTGATGACTGGACCTTCAGTTGTTCAGCTGAATGTATGGGAAGAGAAGATTCTTTATATTATTTCACCCATAGCTAGACAAAGGCTCAAGGAGTCAAATATCCAGGGCAAAATGGTCCACAGGGTCGTTGGAGTTCTATTAATTTGATGTTTGTCTGAGGGCCAATCCTAGGTGCAAGGTCCATTTGCTCATGTGACCCTGGTCCACAGTGGCTGATACGTTTCCTTTAGGACAGCCACTGCCATCATGCAGATCACAGCAGTTAACTCTATGACTTCTGCCAGTGGACCAGACTCAGTCATCCTCTCTTCTCCACGAATAGCACGCCTGTCTGTACAGAGCAGTCATTTTTAACTTGCCACCAGCTCACTTGCTGTCTAAAGTGAGTGAGCACAATGGGGTTTTTTCTGTGGTAAGACTACAGCCAGTGTTACTCTGATAAATAACACAAGAGGGTTTGCTGCCAAGAGCAGTGAGTAGTTTTTCCTGGAATGCTGGTGCAACAGCGTGTGGCTTTGCCTGATCTGACCGGCCTTCTCCCAGGAGAGAGAGGCCACATAGGGAGGATGATTTCCTGTGGTCACAGGGTCAACTCATCTTTGCTACCGTCTCTTCTTTGGCTGACTAGGGTTCCTGCGCAACCAAGAGAAAGCATACAAATAAAGTTGTATGCAGTCAGAAGAGCGCACTCTCGTGCACTGTCTTCTTTTCCTGTCTTAAATGCATGTTTAGGCTCATGTTGTGATGTAGAGGAATGACCTTTCATTGTACTATGACAATAAAGATATTCATTCATAAACTCTACAGTAGCTTTCTGCTTTATTGCAGAATGGCTTGAGCGTGCCTATTCATGGAAGAAAGACCAACTTCTCACGTGGATATACTGATCTTTCATGTAGAGATCTAAAATAGCAGAGAGGGTATGTCTGATGCCTACTGTGCAACAAAAGTGTTGGTGTTCTGCGTAGCATGGTCAGTTTCACATTTAATCCTGTACCTGTTCAGCTCAGGTTCTCTGGCATGTCATTTGTGTCCGTCACCGTACACATGTATTAGCTTCTATTAGTTGTAGTCAGTAAGAAAGCAGTGTGTGTGACCCAAAACTGGTGCCGACAGCCACAGATTTGTGCTGGAGACATTTCTGGTGTGAGTACGTGGGGTACACATTGCTTATACACAGCCTGCTGTGTGAATGGGACGGAAGTGTATTCTTACATAGCTTCTGCTTATATGGCCAAAGCGTGTGTGTGTGTGTGTGTGTGTGTGTGTGTGAAGACACACATTAGCCATTCCCAAAATGTACACCAGATCTGACATTCATCTTAAAAGGCCTATGCTTATGTGCACCATTTACACCATTGATATTGTATGTAGTTAAATACACCTGTCTAATATACCCTACTACACCTACACCTGGTGTATTTTCCTGCTACAGTTGTGTATCAATGAATCATTGATTAGTCCTGCTGTCCCATCGCTATGCTTGTTGACTGTATGCTGAAATTGAACTTCCCCCTTTGCTGTTTCTTTGTTGTGCTGAATAAAATTACAATCTTGCATTAAAACTGTTTGTCTGGTGAAACTATTTGTGTGGTGTTTTTTTTGTTGTTTTTAATTTAGAAGCATATAGCCAAAACTCCACGTAGTACCAAGAAACTGAGAACCAATTATAATTTAAAATATATCTCATGTCATTGTTTGGTTTGTGTGTTATGACCAATATGAAAGTGTGTCATGTGTAGACTAATTGACACAAATTAAGTCATGAATTGTGGGAAATGATGTCTGCCTGTTTTAGCCTATACATCTCAGGAGCTGCTGGAATAATGCAGAGATGAGAGGCAGGGTGTTACTGTCTGTAAAGCGCCACAAGACAATTCTATTGTAAATGGGGCTGTATAAACAATTCAATTGAATTTAATTTAATATTTTTGTAGACATGAGCAATTACAACAGGAATCACTATTAGGCCAGGCTAAGCCATTTAGTAGAGCAGACATAAAGACAGTGTTTTAAACACTCACACCAATAGCGACACATGTAACAGGCATGAAGGTAACCACATCAGGTGTTCACCACAAAGAAAATGTTAACAGTTAACCGACCTTTCAAAATTACACTTACATAAGTGTTGAGAAAGAAGGGAGGAAAAAGATAGGAGTGTGGACAAGGTATAGTTATATGCAGTTATATGCAGCTGGACTTCTTTCATCCAAAAGGTTTCTTCAGTTCTTCAGTTAAGTCAATGTGTGAACTGGAGTGGTCATTATGATAACAGGAGTGAGAATGTTAACTGCTCTGATGGTAATGAGCAGTTAAACTTTTTAAACAGAACACTCCAATTCACACATTGACTTATGCTAAATAGGTCAATGGGTGATTCATGTGACCCATCGTCACATGATGAGAGGTGTTGTCTACAGCTCACAGTTACACCCACAGTCCAGAGATAAATTTCCTGGTATTCCCATCACCAGGCCTGAACTGAAGAAGCCTTTTGGATGAAAGGTGAAACCTCTTCAAGCTACAAAAAGAAGTCCAGTTGCATATAAATGAACATGACCTGGATGAATGGGAATCTTCACAGACATAGCTATAAAAGTGTGGACTGTACTGATCTCCCTTTGGTTCATCACAAAATTATTCTTTCTATGTCTGGAGAATAGAAATCTCTACTGATTTTCTTGGTCTTAAACGCAGGCTTTGCAGACACTCACACATTAAATGGTGTGTGGCTACATGGGTAATCATGTGAGGAGGAGAATGGATCACCTGTGTAAGCTTCAATGATTCCACAGTCCTCCAAGCCTTGTCCTTGTCCTGGATCTCACTAGTTTGTGGATAATTGTGTGTTGCACACCCATTTTCACACACTGTTGTTCTTCCTCAATCTAATCCAAACCTTTATTCCTCCCTGTTGTTGATGATCACCAGGTCTCCTCCACTGTCTTTGCAGTGTTGTCTGCTCTCAGACCAAGTTTTCCCTGAAGAAGAGATGAGGTAACATTTGGTGTTGAAATATCTCCATCCCGAGGGATATCTCTTCTCCAGTTTTGAGATCCTGGCTTGAACTATACTGTGTAGTTCTTCATCCCTCCAGAGGACATGCGGTCTGTAGGCTTTTCAGGTCTGCCAGAAATATTCAGATTAATGGAGATATATTCCTCTCTTCCATCTGTTAAAGAAGTAGGACTTATGTCAAATGAATAAGGGTTTGCATGTTTCCTCCTCTGCCATGTTCTTTTCTGTATTCTGTCTTGTACTGATGCAACTACTCAAGTGACTGAATAATCTGTGACTTTTGCCAGTATTGGCTTCTCTGATTCAAATATATGCCTTTGTAATTCAACCCCCTGCTGAGGATTTATTGCAACAACCTATGGATGGCATGATTTAGGCAAAATGTTTCCTTTTTCATTCTTCCTTTTTTCAGAAATATGCTACAGACTACAGCAGAACAGGTCTAGAAGGCTATTTGAGTGCACAGCATACATGTAGAAGGTTGTTTTGGTCCTCTAGGTTGTGATGAAGTGACAAACTCCAGAGTACAGAATAGAAACACATACAACACATAAAATGTAGGCCTACCTACTTAAGCATGGCCTTGGGTTGTTGGGATTGTCACAGTAAATGGCAGATGATTTTTTTGCATCTATGTTTAGCTATTTAGTTGTTGATGTGTTGAGTTGAATTTTTGAACCAGTCTACATTCACATCTTTGTAATACTGAAACTCACCATTGTCACTTATTGACTGATGGTGGTGGTGTCATCTGCATCTAAAACATTTGACTGAACATGCAACATGCAACATTACCAGACACTGTAAAGCCTCAATGCTTTGTAAATTGCTTCACCTAAAGTTAGGTGATTATATTATATTATACATATATTATATATACTAGTTTATGTATTATTAAATGCCTTGTGTCTTGTCTATACTGGAGTGGAAAATAAAAGATGGCTGGATTCCTGTGAGGAGATGCTGCTTTATAAAGCTGACTTTTAAAGGGTTCCCTGGTGGAACCATAGCATCTCACAGTCAGGCCTTTTCCCCAGACTAGTTGAGTGAAGATCCAAGAAGACTATTCATCAGATTAAATCAACAGCCAGCCATGGTTTTGTTGATGTCATGTGCTCTACAGAGCGGGACAACAATGTGTAATTTTAACACAGAACAGCACACTGGTTTAAACACTTTAAACTACTTGAAATGTGTGACACAATTCAGAGTTTTCGCTCTCAGCATTAGCATTTTGTAACATCCAATATTGTCTTTGTGTTGCTGGAGAGCAGTGTGATGGTCATGTGTTTTTGTCAATGTATGTCAGGTTTTTCCCATATAAACAATGTAACTATGTCATAAACTATAAGATAGGGCCTCACTTCAAGAACTTTGGACATGTGTGTCATGATCAAGATATTATCTTAATATAAAACTTAATATAATAGCTTCAAAGTCTATTTAATGGCACACTAACTTGTAATGGTGACATGCTGACATCTGCAGCCAACTGTTACTGTATGTCCAGAAACAGCCTAGCAATGACGAAGTCACACAAAGTTTATTACTGTGTCAGTCAACATGGAAAATTATTATCACTGGTTCCTGTCCTTCATAAAAACAAGTCCACATGTACTACCATGTAAAATACAAAAACTGGAAATGCAGCAAGCTCAGTATCTGGAAAAAAATCTGCATTGGGGGATTTTTACCACCTTATCACTCAACCTGGTGATGATTGAGACAATATTTACATTGCTTGCTGGTTCTTTTTCCTACCGACAGCAGTGTACTTTAAGACTACCACCTTGTGGTCCATAAGTGACATGAAGCTTGTTTTTTTTGTTGTTGTTAAAAAAAGAAGTAGCTGATATTCAAAACTATGCAAAATCAATTGACCAAAAATATCATTAGAAGAAGAAAAGGCAAGCCTAATCTGACTCAACATTATCCAGCTCTTAAAACATCTGGCCTCAACTTTTGAAATGCTCTTCTAATGGGTCTCCCAGCTAAAATGGCAAAATGCTAACAGATGCAGTTCAGACAAGACTCATCAGGTATTTAAACCATCCACAACCAGTAGGTACATGTTACTTGACCAACTGCCAGCTAACCTACCTTGGCTAAGCATGACTGCGTTCCTGAGCATTGTCAGCCAAACATCTGCAACTTACTGCCAGGTCTATATCTTACTTTTAAGCTGATTTAGATACAAGACTCTGACCAAATGGAAATAGCTGATAAATGTAAAGTATATTTGCAGCACAGATCTATAGAGTAAATGCAGTTTGAGACTTTGAGAAGAACTTGATGGGTTGGCACCTTGACCTTTGGCACATTTGTCATCTTGTCTGTAAGCCAAGCATTACTATTACCTGATAGGATGTGCTGCGCAGGTGTAACACTGTAGGTTTATGAGGCTTTATTAGGGTATTCATCATGAAGAGTGTATTGACTTTAAAATTCCTACTGTGACAATGAAAAAAAGGAAGTTTGAATAAAATATGACATCCAGAACAGCAAACAGCAGTCCCATAGCACTTGCCAAATGTCTTAAATCCCTTGCATTTGTTGTCTCAAGGACACCGTCGCAAACATTCTACCCTGCGTCACCGTCAGGCACAACAACAGACTACAGTTCATTACAGGCACTAATAAGTCTAGGTCTGATTCAGTCAGGTTATGTTTTAAAGCTAGTAAAATAATGGAAGAATTAAAATATGACAAGAGTGTTTTGATGGTGCAATGAACCCATGGTACGGTCAAGTTCTAGTGAGCAATGAGTGACACCCTCTCAATAACAAAATAAACAATCAATACAATACAAAAGACCTGATTATTTGAATTCCTAACTATTCAAAGCAAGGGCTATATTAACCAGGAGTAGGCTATAGCCTACTTTAGTTCAAGTTGTCCACTTTGTCCACCTCTGCAAAACATAAAAACAAGGCAAGCCTGCTTGAGAATGTTTTTTTTTTTTTTTTTGCCTAAAACTGAATTAAAGTTAGGCTTAATGTATCTGTTGTGATTAAACATTACACATTCCAAAATTTTACCATATCTCAATATGTTGTGGGCGGGGCGTTCAGAGTGATGATATGATTTTATTCTGTCTACTCACTAGCACAAAAAAACAGGAACTAGAATTTATTTAACTGACCACAGGAGCGTTCACCTCCAGTCCTTTCATCCAGTAAAACACGTTTTTCAAGCCGATAGTTAAATTTGACCAGGTAAGTTCAGAAAATAGATGTCATGTTTAATAGACAAAAATTTTTAGACACAAGCAATTTCTTAACCATCATTTTGTTTAATGTTATGGTTTGCGTGTGCGCAGACTGTGGATCTAGTCTACTCTTTGTTGAACAAGCATTTTAACAGCAGTGAGGTTAGCACATTATAGACTTTAGTCCATAGTTATTTTCAGTTATGTTGAAAATGTTTTGTCTGTATTACGGTCTTGCTCCGTCCTTAGCATACCATTCGTAATTGAGTTTCGTTTCTGCCCTCCCTTTGCAGACGCATTTAAAACTGCGCACAAAAATGGCTGAGGATATGCTGTCGTTGCTCAGCCTAGCGGACGAGCTCACGTGCAGCATCTGCCTGAATGCTTTCGAAAACCCCGTGACACTCCCCTGCGGTCATAACTTCTGTCAAGACTGCTTGGATGACTCCTGGAATGAAAGTATCCTTCTGTCCTGTCCTCAGTGCAGGCACCAATATTCGAGCAAGCCCGAGCTGAAGAAAAACACAGTCCTTAGTGCTGTGGTTGAGGCCGTTAAAACTAAGTCATCAGCATCGTCTGAGTCTGATCATTCCAAGGATGTACCAGATAAGCAGGAAACAGATGTCATTAAATGTGATACCTGTATGGAGGTCAAAGCATTTAAAACCTGCCTTACATGTATGGCCTCGTTCTGTGAAGAACATGTGAAACCGCATCAGGAAAATCCAACTTTCCGTGCGCACCAGCTGATCGAACCTTTGGGAGATCTTCAGCAACGGATTTGCCAGGACCACGGCAAGATCATGGAGTTCTTTTGCCCGAAACATGAATGCACTATCTGTAGCGCCTGTCTTCAGCAGGTGCATAAAGGTTGCGACTACACCACCCCACAGGAGAGACGAGAGACGAAGGAGGTCTGTCAGGCAGTTTATGTTCATTGAAATCCTCTTCCTTATTTGTTTTAATTTGTAGAAGGAACCAGAATAAGGCAACTAATCAGCTCTTTGCTTTAACTTTCATGGATTCTCTTTGATTACATGTGTAGGCAGCTGGTCAACTGCTGAATTGTACTCATTAATCTATAGGCATATCTTCTATTTGCTTTTTTATCAGCTGTTTGTTGGCCTTTGTAAAATCCTGAATTAATTCCATAATTGCTAGAAACTGTTGCAAAAAATCTCCTTATATTCTGGGAAAGTGGCCAAACTGGTTGGGATCAGACTTAAAACAGAGCATCTAAGTGTGCTATTCCAGGAAAACACATCAATGCAAAACTCGTGCTCTCATACCGCTAGGCTTAAGGTCTGCACCACGAATAACCAGCTAAATACAGTAGGCCTATGCGAACAATAAAATGATCAATGTCAAAGTTGTTTTCCCCTCTTTCCTAGTCTGAGATAAGGGGTATGTTGAGTTATCTGGACAGAAAGATTGACAAGAACAACATTGTTCTGGCACAAATTAGGCAACAGCAGTTTCAACTACAGGTAAGTGTGTATTGATCGCATACTAATGCATGTTCAAAGGTTAAAAAATTCCACTTGTTAGAACTTTTTTTAATCCGGTTTGTGTAGGATGTTGCAGATGCCCATAGGAAGCAGATGAGCTCCGAGTATCAGCTCATCAGGGATCAGATCAACAGGGATGAGCAGGATGCTTTGCGAGCCGTGGATGAGGATTTGAAGAGTGGTCAGTCTAGACTCCAGTCTCTTTCTAAGATGTTTGGTCAGAATGTGGACAAGATGACTGCAACTAAAACAAACCTCAATAGCCTTCTGTCAAGAGCTGATTCACTGGCCTTCCTGCAGGTATGGAGACATATCAGATCCTTCTGGGAGAGATTGTTGAAGACCATAGAATGTAATCATGAAACTCTAGCCTGATCTTACACATATTGTAAGCCTGGTCTTACACATACTGATCTGCTATGCACATCAGTCTTGCCAATTTAATGTCATCTCCAGCATCCATGAGGTGGGACTAACAGACGTAGATCAAAATGCCTCTGCTGGCATTGGATATGTCCACAACCAATCCGACCAATGATTGGAGAGAAAAGAGAGTGGGATGCATCACAATTTGAATGGGCTGCATATATATATAGTGCTTTTCTACTCCTGCCAGCTTTACTATGTATGTCTCATTCACACACATGCCTCACATCCACACACCGGTGGCTCGAAGAGGCTCAAACCTGCACCCCTCCGGTTGCCAAACAGCACCTCTACCACCTGCGCCACCATCCATAGTTTGAAACAAAACACGTGTCAAGTGTGTTGGGGTAAAAGTCAGTTTTTGATCAGGGGAATGGGAAGAAGTGGAGATAGTCCTCCTGGCCAGACTAATATGCACAGCAGATCAGTATCCGTGAGAACCAAGCCAATGAAACTCTGCACTTTGTAGATACTACCGGTAACAGGCTGGTTTTGAAAGGGACATGCTTATTCTTATGTCCTTCCCCCTACATGACATTATTTCTAGAAAATGTTTTTTCATGGCATCTCATGTTTGGTTCTCACAGGCTTCAGTACAGCTACCCTCCAATGCCAAATATGACCCTTACTGCCCGCGCATGAACCCAGACTCTCAGACTGTGACAGCCTATCACTCCTCTGCTGCGTCTGTCAAAGAGCTTCTAGACAAAGTCCTTGGTGTACCAGCAGAAAACCGCACCTCGCTTCTTGCTGGTGTGTGTGTGTGTGTATTTTCACATAAGCATGAATTTGTTTATTATCAGTATCATATTCTACTCATGTCACCGACAATTAACAACATATTCTGCATGTTTCTGCAGATTTCCAGAAGGTTCTAGATGAAGGTGAAATACACCCCTTTTTCTCAGATTTACTTTAGACACCAATAGAGTTGTTATGAAAGTGTTGCTGACATAACAGCTCCAATCTAGCATTGGTTGCATCTAATAACCCTTTTCTCCATGTTTTTCACTGGTTCCCCCAGCCTCCTCAGACAGTGACACAGAGGAGCCCCAAGATGAGAGTGAGGACTCTCTTTTTTCTTTCTCCCTCTGTTTTCTCTCTTTTTTGATGATCTAGAACTTCTACTGAACTAATGAAGTAATCCTAAAACCCATGTTAGACATAGGCTTTAGCTGTAAGTAGTCAGTGACTCAGTAAGTACCTGTTGCCCAAGCTGACTTGCCTGTTTCCTCCCAGCCGGCTCGGATGGCGCTGAGGTTCAAGAAACGGCCACTCCAGCACCGCATGGGCCCAGTGACAAAAGTGAGCTCTCTCTCATTTTTTTACAGTAAACTCAGTTTTTACTGTTTAAACTCAGAACTGTTTTCACTTCAGTTATAGGAATATTATATGCACACACTGTATATACCCTATATCACTGTATATATGTACACCATCATTCCATACAATCTCATTAATGTACAGCAGGCTAAATTAGATTAGATTAGATTAGATTAGATTCAACTTTATTGTCATTACACATGTATAAATACAGGTAACGAAATGCAGTTTGGCATCTAATCAGAAGTGCAAAGAGCAGCAAGTGCAGTATATACAGTATGCAGTATGTACAGTTAAAGAACAGCAACCAATACACCGTATGATCATATTGAGAGCTGATGCAAGTTATTGACCAATTTAATTTAAGGTCCTACGTGTCAGTCTTTAATTGGCTCCTTGTTCTCCTCTTTAGGTCATGCATCTGGTTTTAGCAGCTTTCCTAGCCCGTGTTACTATCCAGCTCCTCCTCAGGTGGTGCATGTGATGCACTTCCAGCCTGCTCACAGACCAGGGCCTCCTTCCAGACCAGGAGGACAGAAAAAGACTCCAGCACATCCACGTATGTCATGAACACAAAGCCACCATACAGTTTGTAGTAATCATAAAATGACTGCCGGGGAGCCAGAGAGGATGGCTATAATGTATTTCTGAATAGCTATAGCTACAGATACACTATTATAATACTTTATACCACTGCTTGGGTGGACTTCCTAGTATGATTTGCACACCTATGACACCTATGACACCTATGCACACCCACATGACTTGTTTGGCCATGTTGCACTTGTAAATCAGTTTATATGGCTTGGATCTTGGGAAATGATTAAATGAGTTGATGTGTGTGGCGGAAAGTGATCAAAACGTGAAATATGTCAGCAGATTCACATAACGCAAACGTGGAAGCAGGGGCATAAGCAGGATAGTCAATTTGATGACTTGCTTACTGTTTCAGACAAGAAGCCAGAGCACAAACCTACAAAAGACCAAAGAGGGGAAAGCACAAAAGACCAGAAGGGAAAAAGTAAGACATACATGTAGTTTCTCGTGCTACATTCAGAATAGAATCATTTCCAACTCTGCACCCCCGCATTTTAAGGCATAGCATTTTGAAATGGCTTTTGTATTTTGGCTACTTTTCAGAATCAGATCAGCATCATGAGAAAGGTAGGCCTGAAAAGAGTAGCAAGCTTTATGACTTACATGACCTGTAGAATAACTGGCATAAGACACATCTTGTGATCATTCTCATCTGCAGTATAACACCACTTGTCACCACTCTACAGTCCTACATTACTGAGGGCATCTTTTTTTGTCTTTCAGGTGGAGGAAATTTATAGTTTTATAGTCATAGCTGATTAGAGGAAGCCATAAAAACCACACTGACTGTAGCCAAAACAAGAATAAATTCAGTGCTTAAATTAGTAAATAGGTTCTAGTAAATCAAACCTTACAGCATGCATTGAGAATGTTTATGTGAATGAAGAAATCAGCACAAGTATAACAGCTTGTGATGTGATGTGATAAATTAGTTAGCAGTTAGAAACTGGAAGAAGTTCACTGGTTAAAATAATTGGAACATAATTGTAATGTTGAGGTATATGAGGTCATTTCCTGTCTCCATATTTGACTATAATACCTGCAGTTTGATAGTTCCTTGTATTATTTCAGCCAAGAAGCCAGACACCAACAAAGAGCAGGGCAAAAAGGCAGAAAGTAAGACCCTGGCATCTTGCACGTAGGAATGATTCATTGTTTTACATTTCATGTGTGTCACATATCACACATACTTAAATAGTACCTCTTATTTATTTATTTTTCAGAATCCGGACCACCACACCAACAGGGCAAAGGTCTGGAACTCTGTTTTGAGAGCTGTTTGGCAACAAATGGATGTTTACATTACAATTTACATTACAGTATCACATTTACTCCCTTTGCAAACAAAGCCTCTGGGCAGTAGAACAAGATGCTCTCTGAATGCCATCCCCATCTGTAGTCTAATGGACTAGGTTTGCCTTGTTGCCACTGTAATCACGCATAGTCAAGGCTCAAGGCTGTGGTTATTTGTCTTCCAGGTGGTGTATTGTGTTCATAGCAGCAGGTGATTAGACAGCTTTAGGCTGAACAATGGAAGAATTTGACCTAATGGATGTGTTTCCCCCCGCTGTGCCCAGATCATGGGAAGAAGCCACACAAAGCGACCCCAGGAGGAAAGCCATCTACCAAGCCTGGTGGACCCTCTCGGCCAGCTAGTGCTCAGCCTCGCCGAGGGAAGTGACCGGCTGAGGTCAGATGACAACCACACAGGAGCACACCAACGCTAGTGTTAATATACAATTTAAACATTGCTTTTATAGGTAAAAACATGTTGCATTTTAACGGTGCAAAATAGCTCCCCGCACCCATCACAGCTTCAAATGAGCTACCATATCATCAATATGTTTGAGTTATCGCCACATTGCTTTCTTGTGAGACTTTTAAAGTAATTTGTTGCGATAGCTTAAACAATGTTCAAATGCATTAAACACAATCAAGACAAATAGTTCAGTTACTATTTCTTCTATAGCGATTTTCAAGATACCCAAAGTGCTTACAGTGGAAGGGAGACCTCACTAACCACCACCAGTGTGTAGCACCCACCAGTTGTGGCAGGCATTTGTATGAATGACTTGTTTGTCTTGAGTGGCAGTTGCATCAGGTACATCAGGTACAAGGTCCATTTGTTCACATGACCCTGCTCCACAATGGCTGATACATTTATGACTTCTGCTTATTGTTTGTTTTTCCATTTCTCATGATGTCGCTAAACATAATAAGGACACATGACTGGGTAGATATGAAAATATTTATTGACTTTCCAAAATGTACATCAATTCTTACATTCATCTTAAACTTACCAAATATGTAATTTACTGTTGAAACCACCATACCTGTCAAGTCCACTCTTGAATAAATACTAAAAATAAAGACATACACTTGTCCTTGCAACAGTTCCTTACCATTGACCTCTGATCTGTTTTATTTGAAGCTTGATTCCAATGAAGTAAATTCGAATTGAGCTGAGAAATAGCATTGCCTGCAAATCAGTCAGAAATAGCCATCTAGCTATGCTGCTTTATGTTGATGTTTTTATCTTTTATTGCAGTTGTCAGTCAGATAGCTTCTCCAGAAGTTCTAGTAATACACACTACTTGCATGTGTTATGTTCCAAAAGGTGTAACTGAAGCCTGTCTGATGTTCTTACTTACATCTTAATGTTTAGAACCCTGTGAGCATTGACCCCAGAAAACATAGACCAGACAAACAACATTGACCAAATGGAAAACATTTGATTTTGATGAACTGACATTAGTCTGGTTGCAGGAATAGCACTCACAAAATAATGCTTAGGCCATATTTAAATCAACTTTAATCTAATAGCTGTGTGTGTGTGTGTGTGTGTGAGTGTGAGAGGGAGGTTGCACATTGCAAACACATGGCCTGTTCCTGCCACATTCAGAGTAGTCTTACACAGAGGGTTAGCACAAGCAGCAGAAGCTGTGTGCCTACAAGCAGCGACAACACTGGACAACTGGATACAGCAGAGCAACACATGCATATGGCTTCAACAAAATACTACACTGAAAGTAGAACTATGCTAAGTTCAGTTCATTTCACAAGGGTTTTAAGATATGATATTTGATTGCCACCCCAAGTTCAATTCATGAGTTTAACAACACAAGTGATAATTACATTCAGACAAAGCCACATAGTGTTTAATGTCTGATTTAAAAGTCAAATGTGATATGATTGCAACTCGCCCCATCAGTAGATTTGGTCATAGCTCATGCCTAGCCTGCTCGAAAGATCTGAAGATCAGAATTGCTGACCTTTAAACTCAGAAACTCTAGAAATACCAAAGACTTCGGCAAATGACAGCCATCATAAATATCTCCTAGGAATAATACTACACAGCGGCCTACCCTGATCAAAGCTCGGTCAGAAGTTAAGATCCTTTCAGTGTACAGACTTAGATGATATTCACAACATGTAGAACCTATTTAAACAACTGTAATCATTAACCAGATCCCAAAACCTTTTTTGACTCCATGAGTCACACGATTACACTGAAATATAACCCAATGCTACCACGCTGTGGTCCTCAAATGAAGTGAATGGAATTTGGTAAAAAAAAAAAAAAAAGGCTGATATTCATAACAATAGCAAGTAATCAAGCAGTAATTGAGACTGTTGATATATAACAGTTCTGTGACAGTGCTACACATATTATATCACAAAAGCAGAGGGTGATGAATGTAAACTATTCTCTGCCGATCCACAGAGTAGGTGCTGCTCAGTGCATTCTCTACAAAGTGTGTAAACAAGATAGAACTCTGGGACGAGTAAACAACACCATGGTTTGACACAATCGTCATCCTAGTCGTCTCGAAACCTCCATTGGCTAAAGCCTATTTGGACATGCTCTATTAGAAGTCTACTTGTTAAAAGCATCACAGGTTGTAATGTGGGTATCTTGCAGTAGGAATGTTTTGCAAACCAATTGCCTCGGTGTAAATAAATAAAAGGGAAGTAAAAAACAACAACAACGATAACAACAACAAAAGTGTGTGCATATAAGACATCCAGTGCAGAATTCGTAGGAACATCACTGTAAACTAAGAGAGATCTGAAGGAACGTGGGCAGCAGGAAAACACAATCACAAATAAAGATGAAATGAAGATGTAAGACTATGAACAAATGAAGAAGCAGAAGAAACACATGACCTTATCTTTCGCACACAGCATTTTCTTAGGCACCCGATGAGCCTGTGACACAAGGCAGCAATGCAAACATTCAGTTAGCGGCTTCTTCTCCGTACAACTCGCTTGCACTTCTCTTCTTCCTCCACCCGGGGGCAACACTTCACTCTTTCTCCATGACTGTGTGAAACTCAGGGGGATGGGGCCGGAGGTGGTGGTGAGAGCTGCCCCAGAGCAGGAACATTTATGGCACTGGGAGTTGTAGTTCGTCTTCATTACCCACCCCAGCTGCACGTGACGCAGACAACAAAGATGAACTACAAATATGGTGGGCATGTATGAACATGCGGCCTGTACAGCTTTTCTGGGGAGTAGATGGGCTGCAGGCAAGGCTGAGGGCCCCTGAGGGTGTGGGGGGTGGGGGGGGGGTGAGTGAGGTGTGCTTTGCACAGGTACGAGGGATGATGGGCTGGGGCCTCTATGGCCTAGGGCGTCTTAAGACAAATGGAGAACCTCAGTGGGGCTTCACACAAACACCTCGTTGTCTTCAGACGTGTTATCACAGGTGACCGACGCTGACGTAGGAGGCCCTCCCTCGCCGTCTGAGGCGCTGGAGTCGTCGTCGTCAGTCTGCTCGGCGCTGTGGTAGAGCATGAGCGCCTGGGTCTTGTGCGTGATGGTGATGGTGCACGGGCCCTGCGCCCACGGCTCGCCGTCCACCTGCATGGGCATCCGCGAGCTCTTCAGCGTCAGCTACAGGGGGAACACACAACAGGTCAGGACAAATATTTAAGACTCATTCCCTTATTTCCTCTCTTTCTTTCTCCATCCTTACCACCCTACTGCTGAAATCTCATCAGCTCCCTGAGGTCATCACCAGCAGTTGTCCATGCAACTTTTTCCACTCTGAACAGAGTTACAGTGGGTGGTGCCACATAACTGCTTCCACTGGCTGGATGATCATGACAATTTTTGCCTACGGAGGATGAAAGGTCCCCAGAAAAAAACAGATCTGTGGCCAAAGGTCAAGGGGAATGTGCTTGAGAAGCAATACTCATCATTCAGAGAGCTGCCTTGTGTATCATCATAGGCTTCTGAGAGCCATATTAACCCCTTTCACAAAACTCATAACGCAGATGATCAAGCCAGGCTGGAATTCTTTCATATCCTCCAGCCAGAGGTCAGAGGTCAGAATGATACGAGCCTCTGTCTTCTAGACAGTCTAAAAGCTAGGGGCTGGCCCTGCATCAGTCTACTCCAAACAACTCTACCGAAAGACACAAGACTTCCAAACCAACCTTTGAAACTCAGGCAGTTTAAATGAAGGTCTCACTGGAACGGACTGCTGGAATGTCAACAATGAGTACACTCTAAACAAAGCACTCAGTGTTGTCCGGAAGACATTACTATGTCTCTTGGCGGAGCATTACATCTGAAGCATCTGGGGTTGTTCGCCCTTAGGGGAGGTTAGCTGTTTAATATCACATCCGAACCCCTGTTATAATGGTCAGAGAAAAGCAATGGCTCAGATGACAACCACTACCGTTTCAAAGAGCTGCTATATGGAAAACAGCAACATGATTAACAAAACTAAAATAAGTCCATATGCAAACATGTTGAAACATTCTTCAAGACACAAGAAAAAGAGATTTCTTGGTGCTGTACTTGGTTTACATCAAGACAAGGATTTTTTGGTGCTCACCTTGCTTGATATCCTTCCTCGCCTATTTTGACATTCACACATTATAGCCCCCCACCATGGTCAGCACAATTTACTGACGGGCTATATGTGCTGAAAGGCTTTAACTTTGGCTTAACTTTGACCTGAAGCTGTGCTCTCTTGTCTGTCTTCAGTGATCTCAATTCTAGTCCAAAGACACCTCAGCAATGGACATTTGAGACGCCCTGACATTTAGCTGATATTATTAGACTACTTGATGTAAGTTGGACTTGTTTACCAAATAAAAATAGTAATGTGAAACATTCAACATACTCTCAAGGTAACATCTGAAAACAAAACAAAACAAAAAAACACTGTACAAACATTTACCATCATACTCAAAGTGCTCATTTAAGACAGTTTTAAACTGAACTCATATCTAACAAGGACTGAATTAAACCATATGTCTGACAGACGGCAAGCAGGAGGAGTGTCTCACCCGAACAGTGTGGGCCTGGCCTAGTCGCACTGGATTGGCCAGCTTGACCTGGATCTGGGCACAGTGGAAAGAGCCGTAGACCCCCACCACCTCCAGTAAGCCATCATCCAGACTGAGGGAACACACAAGATCAAACAAGACAAGACAAGCAAAAACACAACGTTAGGGCCTGAGGCTGGCACAGATGTCCCAACTCTATTTGATTCACAAGGTCACAATTTGATTAAATCCAGTTCAATTCAATTCTGATTCAATAGGAATAGACATAATGGAAGAAATATGATAGAACAGCTTTCAATATTAGGTTAAATGTCCTGAAACGCCCTTCCAGGAATACACATTTACAAATGCAGAGAAACTGGAAACAATAAAGGCCCATCATCGGCACCAAGCACTTCTGCTTAACGTCTCCATAGCACACTCATGGATACAGTCGCAGACAGTGATAAACTGATCCAGCAACAGATATCCTCTACTTGACATCTAATGAGGAACACAGGTGCTAAATGGATTGAGCCAAATCTGCTTGCACAGCACAGCCGTTATTAACACTGCTACACTTATGAAGGCTTACTTGAGAGCTAGTTTGATAAGAAAACTAAGAAAAGGGTTAAGCCACACAGATAAACCATACCTACCCCAAATTCTACTGGTCTCCACTTACATACAAACTACACAAACACAAATGACACAGATCTAAAAATCAGATCCCTTATGTTTCTCTCCCACTGCATTTTAGATTTTGTAAATGAGGTATATTACTCCAACTCCAACTCTGATACTATTACTCACAACCATGCTTTTCTAATCCATTCTGATCTGTTCTCAGAAACACATTAAAGCACTTGCTACACTCAAACACACACATGCAGGTGTCCAGAGGGCTCTCCTCACCGTGTGGGGGGACAGGGCTCATCCCCCATTCCTTCCCATAGTCTGCAGCCACCGCCCCAGTAGCCGATGTTGCAGACGATGATGCCCTCTAGACTGGGCAGGGCCACTCTCTCCCCATCCAGTTCCAGCTGTACATGAACACACAAACACACATACAAACACACACACACACAGAAAATCAGAGTTGTTTTACTAGCAGGCCAATAAGGCCTCTCATGACCTCTCTGACTAGTGGACACGCCATAGTAGCAGCATGTGGCATAACCAGGATCTCTTAATATGTGATATAACACATCTAATGTGATGTAACAAATCTAATGTGATAAATTCATTGATTAATATGGACATTTAAATACAAATATTACAGCCACATTCCTAAAGACATAACACCAGATACTGTTAACAAAGGCTGAGGTCAAAATACAGTCTTACCTCAATCCTCTTATCCAGATCTTTGCATTCTTGGACTAAACAATCTTTGGTGCCATAAAGGAAATACACAGCCTGCAACAGAGGACCGCTGTGCTCAAACAAGGGACACGTGAAGTATTTATGTTCAATAGTAGCTGCACTACAAGCCCTGTGATTTCCTTTTTTTCCAGAGATTCTAATACCACATGACTGATTAAAATGCAAAATGATGCATTTAACCAAAATAACCACAGAAAAAGTAGGCATCATACCTCTTGGCACTGAATTCATAAAATAACTTCAAGCAGGTATATATTAGTGTTCAATTCATTTTCAGTTCCCATGCATCCCCCTTCTGTGCTAAAGGTCACTGCTCACGGGTGTTGGCTGACCTTGTTGATGATGCGGCTGGAGAAAAAAGAGGGTGTTTTCTCCCGGTGAGTGTGGAAGTTCAGTGCCATCAGAGCGTCTGGGCCCACCGAGAAATAATTATTCATGGACAGAACCTGAGGAGACCCAATAGGACAGGAGAGTCACCAGCAGGATCCTCTTCTACAGATGTCTGTTACACCAATACGGTTTGGTATGAGTTGCCTTCTCTCTAAATGACTCAACACTTGTGAATGCAGAAACCGACACAAACAACACCCGCCACAATCTGTTTGTTGATTTTGCAAAGAAGTGGGTGAAAAGGCAGTGAACAATTCCCCTAACATGAACAGAATGATGACTGAGTGCTGTTGGGAGGTCTTCATGAATCAAGCACGCTTCAAGCTCATGCAACACTAACCTTTGGTTTCCTAAGGAAGTGGCCTTTTGAGGCGACTTGAACTTTCCATCTGAAAAGGTGGCAAGAGACAAACCAACAGTCCAAATTTGTTATGTCTGAGTGTGGACAATGATACCAAAGTTCATACAAATATCTCCAGTCTACACACACAAGGAAACACATCCACTCATTTCATTCAATGCACATAGCTAGTCAGTTACCCCATAACTAAACTGGCAGCTCTGACAGACTCAAACCCTTGTAAGGTGACAAATATGTTAAAGGTGTCTACTGACTAAGGTGTAGTCACAGTTTGCCATGTCTGAAGTACAGACATTTTTTGAGCAATGCTGCTGGGTAACCAGATAACCACATCCATGTGTTCAGACAGGACCATGTTGAAAGTTTGCCTACCAATGACTGAAGCCCTCCAGAATAACAATCACCCCAAATCAATGGAAATATACCAGAACAACAAGACTCAGGATGAAACATGACCTAACAGCATGACACAAAACGTTGTCTGTGTATTATCATCTTAAGATCCTGGCAAGGTCACCAGATGTGTGAGTGAGCGTGTCTTGATTACTCAGACTGTGCTGTACCTGTCCATCTTTACCACCTCAGCGTCCAGAATGTTCCTCAGCACCTGCTCCACAGGGATCTCACCTGCATAACCCGCCCCCCAGCCCAGGGAATTGGACAGGTCATTGCCAGTGCCCAGGGGAAGGACAGTCACCCTTGGGATGAACTGGTCTTGGCCCTGCATGCCGACATAACAGAAAAAAATGAAAGCAAACAATGAATAGAATTTCTTTTTAAGCAGACTAGACATCGGGATACAGCCATAGTCTCATTGTTTAGTGCAAACAGTCATGCAGGAGGCTCACCTTGAGTTTCATGGTGTCGATGGCATCCAGCACCCAGCCCACAGTCCCGTCGCCCCCACACACCAGCACACGTGCGCTACCCGGGGGAAGCAGGGTGCACAGCTGCAGGGCTTTGGAGGGGGGCAGCTCAGACAGGTCAAACACCTGCAGCAGGACAGCCCAGACACAACAAACAGCCTCAGTCTCCTCTGGCATTCATTAGGTATGCATGAATGTTATGTATAAATGTATGCTATGCATGTATGTTATGCATGTATGTATGTATGTATGTATGTATGTTATGCATGTATGTATGTATGTATGTATGTTCTGCGTGTATGCATGTATGAGTGTTTGTTATGCATGTATGTTATGCATGTATGTATGTATGTATGTATGTATGTATGCATCACAGACTGACAGAGCAATCTATCAGTGTGAAAGGTGTGGGTGCGCGTGTGTAAGCTAAAGATGAGATTTTGAGAGTATAAAAGACATACAAGAGTAAGTATTTTAGAGTGATACACATCATATCACATTATGATCCATTGTACATAAATGTAAAGGGCTATGTGTACAAGCATCCAACATACCATTTCTGTCATTAATTGACAGTCATATAGAAAGACAACAGTTTTTAAACAGACATGTTTTCTAGAGATGACCATGTCCCTATTGGAGCAGAGGTTAGAGAGACAAAAACAGTTGGGTGCGGTGTGTGTGTGGGGGGGGGGGGGGGCAGACCTGGACAGAGTTCAGCAGGGTGCGGAATTCTCCCAGCAGGGCTTCGCCCATATTGTTTCCACTACGAGTGTTGGCCAGCACCAGCACTGGAGTCCAGCCACTGCCACAGGCCACAGCCAGCTGCAGACGCAGACACAGACACACACACACACACACACACACACACACACAGAGGATGAAGTTGAAATTCTACAGCTATTTTTATTCAAAGTCTCTCTTTGAAAGCAACTTGTAAAGAGAGCAAAATCAAACCATTTCAAACACACATGCACATACATACACACATACTTCAATGTTCAGTAGGCCACAGGTGCCGCTCCCTCACCTTGCTGTACTCCTCTGGGTGCCTGCGCCGCAGCTTGTTAACCTGATAGAGGTAGTGAGGGGGGATGATGAGACAGCGAAACTCCCCCAGGTCACATCGCTCTCCGCCTTCCAGACTAGGCTTGCAGTCATCATGCACTGTGGTCTGGCACCATACACACCTTCCAAGACACACACACATACACAGTGCACAAAAAGAGAAAGAACAATTCATTTTGTTTTAAAATCAGTTATAGCTCATCATCACCTGAAAAACTCTAATGGAACAGATCAACTAGCTGACCGGTATAGGTCAGTCCCAATAGTCCATTATCGTAATGGCTGAGAAGAACATGTACCATTCAGTCGAATGAAATCCCTCTAATGTTCTGGGGTCATGTCGGAGAACCTGGCAGAGCAGCTTTTTAATCATACCCATGACAAATTAATTTGTGGTTCTGCTTTAATGCGCTTAACAGCAGGCTTGTCATTTTGAATGGCTGCATGGATGATTCAGGGGCAAAACGTGATTTAATGCTAGCTGCGCTTAAGTGAGTTATTACCTGTAATCGCACAGCTTTGGCTGAGTGCCGCACTGCTGTTTGCAGACCGCACAGTAACTGCAAAGGGGCACGTTTCCACGAACCCAACGATGGTTTACAGTTCCGTCCGACTGAGCAGTGGCCATAATCTCCTTGCATGGCATGGTGCGATCGGCCCGTCGTAGGCACGGCTCGTCCGCGCAGAGACCACAGCAATCACAGAAGGCTCCCTGGAGGATATGTTGAGAGCAGACGCAGCAGTACGTAGGCTTGTTGAAGAGATCGGTGTAGTGCCATCCATGTTTGCTTTTGCGTAAGAAGTCCTTCATGTATACCTTCCTTTTCGAGCGCTGGACACTGCACCACAGCGTGATGACCACTGGTACCAGCACGGCCAGTGAGGTCCAGATAAGAAGCGTCCAGTCCTCCCGCGTACCAGCGGTGTCAATCTGCCCGCTAACATTTTCCTCCTCTCCCTCCATCTGAACTATCAAAGATGAGTGTTCGCAAAGCAGAACACTTGCGATATTACATAAACACTGGGATTAACCGGCGTAATATATAAATAATAAATACATCACCGCTGTTACCGTTTTATCACTTGGTCGAGCTGTTTAAAATCTAACATTAGTGCACTCATTGAACTGTCAAAATACTGTCTTCAGCGTTCAGACATTAAAAATGCTGCAACGCTACGGCTGATAACGTTACATCCACTCGCAAGCCCAAGTAGACACCGGTACATCACACATAAAGCTCAGTAAAATAACTTGTTTGAATACACTGAAAACGGGCAGGAAAAGTTTGCTGGTGTCGGCTAATACAGTTTCTCTGAAATGAGTAGTGTTACCGTTACCGTTGAATAGTTCATCTCTGTTAGCTAGTCAGCCCAGGCAGTCCTCAACATCACCTCCGCTAAACCCGACACAATGCCGGCAAGAACATAAGTACTACTGAGATAATCTGACGATGACATCTGCTTCCCTCATGGATGCCTGATGCTGTACTTCAATAACGGTTAGAAAACAGGCTGTAAAACATGAAACAGTGGCGCCTAGGCGGCCCCCATTGCTAGCCGTCCTGCTCCTTCCTAGATACAAGCTAACCACAGTACGGAAACGGAAATCATGACGTAGTTTGTTTACGTTCATCTGTGTCATCCGCAAGCTCTGCCCACATGCATCAGAATTTGGACACGGAGCCCATCCAGGGACCTCTAGTGCTACACGCAATGCACTACAAGTAGGAAGTATGATATAGACCTACTAGTCGTACCACAGCAGATGCTCTCCATATGACTCTGACCGAAAATAAAATATGAAATGTGCTTTTGTGCATTAGTTTCATAAAATGTGCTTTTGTGCATTAGTTGATAAACCAGCACACAGTGTCATATACCTGCTGCAACCTAGAGGACATGTTGAAGACCCACCTCTTCCAAGAATATCTCTTGGCGTAAATTTTGAGAATGCACTTAATAACTAATAACTCAATACTTAATTTCTCTTTTATACTGCACTTTATTACACTATTGCACTTTCAACTTAAAATAGTGCAGTTTTTATGTTAGCAATATGCACTCTTTGTTAGTTTCTTCCATTGTGTTGTAGCTTGAATGTTATCCTCTTTTGTAAGTCGCTTTAGATAAAAGCGTCTGCTTAATGCTTAAATGTAATGTAATGTAAGGACAGAGAAAAATTCATTTCTATCCCATGGTTTTATCAGAATATTTCATTAGGCGAGAGCTTGCCTGCACTACAGACAACTTTTCAATACTATCATGGCTAACCCTCCCCTGTCATATTGCTCTCAAACATAAAATCAAACTGAACATAAAAGATGTACTGGCATGTTTACTACCCAGACATTCATAGTTGGCTTTTGTCAACTGTCATTAGAGCTACTAGCCTGAGCCGATGTTCAAAAATATGCCACTCAAAATACATTTCTGTGTGTATAATTGAGCATAATATGAAAGATTGCAAACTGACCCCATGCCTTTCCCAAAATTGCTAATTGTAGGAATCATTGCTGTTCAGTGCAATACAGAACACACAACAAAGGTTTGATAAACACAGACTGTTGGGGTTTTGCATAACAAAATCATTGCATTTCATCTGTACACAATGAGAAATTGACATTTTTGCTGCTTGTAAAACTGAATTCCAAAGTTTGCAGAGAGCTACATTTATGATTTGCATGTTTTATGATGAATGGAAATGAGGTTATAGCAAGCCTACAGCCACTTGTTTGGGCTGGATAGATCTGAAGAGAACAATGGGCATGTTGTGGATGAGCTTCTGTGTTGTGAATAGAGACAGATGATACAAGCAAGCGAGCATGTCAAATTCAGAAGGGTTACATTTTTTATTGAGTGCTGATGGATCTCTCTTGTTTCTACAACTATGTGAAATTGTGACAAATCTAAAGAACAGCAGAGATGTTAAATGTTTCAAATGTCACGTAGATCAGTCAGAGAGATTTTCGGCTCAAAGGTCTGAATTTGGCACAGATTTGTTGAGTCAGCAGTTGGCTTTTTGCTGGCCCTAGGCCTCGTGGTCTTGTGTCATGTTTGTTCAAGCGTCTGCTCTGTTTATTGGTTTGTTTGTTTGTTTGTGTAGACCAATTGTTTTTCAAAGAGACATTTCTTGGCTATTCAAAGCTCAAAGCAGGCACACTCTAACCCTGATAGACAGAATAAGCCAGTAAGAAGATTTGCCTGGTCGCTTGTGTTTCAGTGCTTCACAAGTGGGAATAACAGGGCAAAAGCAGACAGTCTAACAGTATTTCTGTACAGATCAGTCTGTATGTGCTGCTCTCATTCACTATAAGCTGTAGCTGTACGGAAACACCTACTGTTATATCACTGCCTGGTAAGTAACTGCATTAAATTGTCCATCATTTAATTCATCTACAGTGATGTCACAGGATCATCCAAACTGTCTTGTTGGCTTGTCAGGAGCACAGGTCACTGGAGACAAAATGCGTTTCACTTGGTCTAAACGTGATGCTATTATTTGTCACATGGGTAATGATGCTTCATGCGTTGGCTTCTTTTCACAGAGTAGTAATGATTCTCCTAAATCACTCAGAGCTGAGTAAAATATACAAATCACTGCACTCTCTAAAACCAAACAAGAATTGCGATAAACTGGAGCCTTATGCGATAAACTATTTGGCTCTCTCTAACTGTACACAGTAAACTACACATTTATTGGCACACCAAGTAAAGTTGACTAAAAAGAAGCAGAAAAAAATCATCATTGGCCATTTCTCACAATGATTAGGAAAACAAATCCAACCTGTAAAGCCTTCCTATGCCATGTTAGCTTTCCCCAAAGGGATCTGAGGACCATTCAAAACCTTTAGCATCCAAATTGGGTTCTCAGGGCATTTGGAATTCAAACACCCCTACATCCATCAAATCACTGGACTCTTTTCAGTATAGCTATGCTTTGATGTATGCAAACAGGCAAGTTTACCACCATCACAGTTGATTGGAATCTCTCAATTATTGTTGTAACTGCAAACATTCTCAGGCAAGTGCACCCATAAACTGATATAGGCTAGAGGTCAACACACTTTCCTGAATATGCCTAGATTTACTGTCTCATCTTTTGGAGAGGGACTACCACATTTGACCCCTCGATCACGTTATTTTTAAATCCTAGTAAACCAGGAAATTGTGAAACGTTACTTAAAAGAGCACAGACACTGCTTAACTTGAAGAAGTTGATTACAAATTAAACAAAACTTCATTTATGATTATACTGTATAAATATAAATAGACCTAGGCCTACATTTTTGTATTTCTCTGTGATCCATTTTTTAAAAAAAAAATAGCGAGAAACGCCCCAAATATGTTGAATTCATCTTTTTAGCCAACTTAACGGATGGCTAAACTCGGAAGACGCTGCAAATAACTCTGCGATAAACGGCATTCGCGCTCCCCCTTGTGGCTTTGTGAGGAATTCAAAGGTGCGAATTTAATGGAATTTTAATCTTGCGTCCAGATGTTCACGCACAATCTTTTATAATGCCCAAAAGTTTGCAAAGTTTTGCGATTAAAGGTAAATGGTTTCAGCCAATTTAATATATTCGTCAACATAAACTCTAAGTTGTCTTATAAGAAATGATTTTGATGCGCGTAGTTAGCCTACTTGTGGCAGATGTTTTTGCAGTTGTGCGTCGTCAATTTCCAGTGATTGATGACGCAGGAGTCGAACCTTCCCCCTACCTATTTCTTACAGCTTTTCAGTGCAGAGATTACGCACATTGGAAAGGCAAGACGAAAAATGAAGTTTGTGGCTTATCTTTTTTGTTTGGTCCTCCTGACCTCACTGACGGGTAAGTAATGAAAATTTTACATCTTAGCCTATTAAATCGACAAGTGTAAATAAAAGCACCTTAATATTTTATTGTAGATTTTTATAAGTCATGCCAATTAAATATAAAATAAAATTAGCCTACAACTTATTGCAAGTTGGCTGTCAAACAAGTAGTTTTTAAAATTTATTTAATGCAGAAAAAAGTCCAGTTGGTTGTTCCACCAAACCATCGTTTTTAGCATATAGTGATTCACTTAGACCATATGCTGCATATGACATTTTATTTTTCTCTCTTTTCTTCTTGACAGGAAGCATTCTGTATTGAGTTGAAAGTACAGTGTTGCACTACCTCATAGTGATCTCAGACCTGATAAAACCTAATGCTGTGAAGGCTATATTTGTGTTATGCTTTTTTTTTTTTTTTTAGTCATTTAGTGATACTTGGTTTGGGTGGCTTGAATATAACTGGACAAAAGAGTCCCCTAACTATTTGCAAAATAAATATGTGCTAAGCTGGTGTGCCACGTTGCCGTGTGAGTGCTTGGCTAGCTGTATTGACTGAGCCGAGTTCATTTTCATACCCCCTTGCAGGTTGGCCCTCCGGGTCACATGTTCGCCCAGGCAGACTCCCCGGGGAGAGGGGGGAATGAATGGGCACTTTGTTGCTCCCTCGAAAAACAGCCACTAATGGCATTCTGGTCAGAGACGCACAGGCAGAGAGGGTGTGTGTGTGTGTGTGTGTGTGTGTGTGTGTGTGTGTGAGAGAGAGAGAGAGAGAGTAAAAGAAAGAGAGAGGGGAAGAGAGGGAGGGTGGACAGAAAGAAGTACCTCTGGCTTTTGCTCACAACAGTGTGAAATGGACAGAGAAAAAAGATGTAGAGACAAAGACAGAGAAAAAAAAAGATTGACAGGGGGGAGGGTTTCTGTGTGTGTGTGTGTGTGTGTGTGTGTGTGTGTGTGTGTGTGTGTGTGTGTGTGTGTGTGTGTGTTGGTGGGAGTGGAGACATTTCACATGCAGAAGAATTGTTTGAACTGATTAGGTGTCAGCACAAATTTAGTTTCTTGTGAGAACTAAAGGGAAATATGAAGGGAATATGATGCTATCAGAGAACCCCCTTAATTCATAATATCTGCTTCACTAAAGGCAAGTAGTAGTCATGTGGAATATGAAGAAAGGCACACACAAAGTGGCCTAATGGGTTTGGATTATGTGCGTGTGTGGGGGGGTGCACAGTCAAAAATTTCACAAAGCCCTACATGAACTTCTGTTCTCCAGCAGATGCATCTCCCATCGTCAAAGAGAACTTTGCCAAGCAGCTTCTCCGCACCAAGAGGCAGGAGCGCCCCATGAAGCCTGGGTACCCGGATGAGCCCATAAGGGTGGGGAGATAAAATGGCAGCAAGAGTTCCGTTATTGATTAAAAATGTAGAAGAAAACAGAGACACATAAAAGCTGTGTCAGCCTCTGTCCAGTGCTTAGCTTAGAGAGATTATTAGCTACAGAGGCACATTTGATCCCAAATAAATAAAGGCCCTGGTAAACCAAAAGATTATAATAATAATAAAAAACTTCTTGAATTTTGTGTAGCTCTTAAGATTCATCTGATTGTGCTTTGAGATTTGACTGACATTTTAAGTGTTTTTAAATGTATCCAAATCTCTCTCTCTCTCTCTCTCTCTCTCTCTCAGGAGCACATGTTGCATATGCAGCGACTGGAGCAGAGGGCCCGTGAAACTAACCTGGAACACTGGCTCAACCCTCACTGCTTCCCACGCTGTGACCGCAACTACGGCTACCCCGTATAACCACCTCCCAGTGCGTCCTAACTCCTGATAAATAACGTATTTTCTGTGGCCGTGTTGCCATGCATGTTATGCTCATTATTGACCGGTCAACCATATCAAGCAAATTCTCTTATAGAAAATGTAGGCAAATATGCTATTGAGTGTCATAATATGTAACTGAAGTTGAATTATTCTAGAGGAAACATATTGAATTGAATTTTCATGTACCTAATTTACAGAGACGAAAACGAAAACGACTGTTTGTGAAGACCGAGAAGATAAGATGCTGAGGAGGGGAGAGAATGAAGTCAGAAGTCTCGCTCACTCCACGCTGCATTCAGTGAGGTGTCCGCTAACGGGCCTCCACGGGGAATTTGCAATCCTTAAAGACATAGTCTACTTTTGTCAAATCAGCTTACATCTTTAGCCCCTAACACTAGTAGAATTCGACTGTAGCCTATTGGCTCTTGATGTAACAGAAGTCTGGGTTTAATTTTTATGATGTGAAAATAAAACAAAATAATAAAAGCATTTTGGAAAAAGAAATTAATTCATTCGGCGTGTTTGGTTGACAAGGGTGCTAGAGTGTAAAAAAAGCCAAAGCTACTGCAGGCCATTTCTACGTCTTCAGATATTTCCGAATATTTGCCATTTTTCCGTTTCATCGCATCCCTTTGACATTTTCTCTGACATCCTGAATTTGCGCATAACTAAAAAACATAAATTCAAAGATAGTAGCTGGCTTAGAGAATGTAGCATATTCATCTTGTTAAACTGGAGCAAAAAGAAAAATGACTCGTGTTTACCGGTCCAGTGTTGCATTTCCCGTGTGACACTACAGTCTGTCGTGGCATATAGTGTAAACGAAAACGCCCACACAGAGCAATGTGTCTGTTTCGTTTGCAAAGTTCCTCTGTCTTACATTTCAGTAGGCTAGGTGTCTCTCAGTGGTGCTATTTAAATCCTATTTACGGAACAAAAATGCGCATCTCATCACCACATTCAATAGCCTACCATTAAGCGGACATTGAACCCAGACCATATAAATGTTACGTAGCCTAAATAAAGAGCCTTACAATCATTTTGAGTTGAGTAGGGCTACTACCAAAGCTAAGTTGCTTCTTATTTTAAAAGTCTGCACATGACATGACGAAATTGTCTAATTGCTGTCAAACAAAAATCAACTTCATGTTATTTGTACGTTGAGGTATAAGTAGTCTATTATTTATTAGCAATCTGCACAATCCCATATAAGTAACCAAGGAGAAAATGCATGGAAACAATAACTGTGCGCTATTTAGATGAGCAAAGTTTGAACAGCCAAGCCTACTGTTCTGTCATGAATGCAGGTTGTAGGCCTGGGCATGGATTAATTACGAAGTATGACTCGGTCATGACTTGCCCGTTGGTGCCTACAAATACATGATATAGGGGGCCTAGCCTTATATTGAACCGTATGCACACGTCTTCTCCAAACTCCCTGAAACCTCTGAGTCAAAAAGGCAGTTTCATAAGTTTTGCGTGTCAGTTTACTTCAGGGCGAATGCAAAATCGCACATACAGAAAATGTTTCAAGCTGAGTAACAGTTACAGACGTCATTGTTAGACTTAGAGGTCACATCAGGTTACATATTCATTTGAATGATCAAGAAAATGTTGGCGGCATACTGAAGAGTAAAAGACTTATTGTAACACATTGGCTGCATTGTGCCTGTATTTATACATACATTTACAATGAATGTTTATATTGGTTAACACTTTATGTAAGAGACCTTCCGATGCCTAGGTAAAGTCCGTATCATTAAACAACAGCTACCGGTATGCGGCATCCTTCAGGAATGTGATAGGACCATTTATTTCTTAAAATGTTCATGGGGCAACTAAGTAATACAATGCACCAATGAGACTGAGTTGCAAAGGTTTATAACAATTCGAAATTTCAAATAATGACAAGCAAATGACCAACAAATTGGGGTACTATCCTATAGGCTGCATAAATATAATCTGTCCATGTTTGGTACATGTTCTTCAAACAATTGCTTTAAGTCAATTCATTTAATTTGATCTTCAAATTTAAATACAGATTAAAGAGTTATGCACAAACACATAATCTTGTAAATCTTTTATATACAATACATATAAAATTTGGAAACAATAGAGGACACTATGCAAGACTTTAAAGTGAATTTAAAAATGAAAATATGACCAGGCACAGCTGCCTTATCACATTCTGGTTGAATTATCTTTTGTCTTTAAAGAATCCTTGGTCTGTGGTGCTCTCTTTGATAGTCACTGTCAAGAAGTTTGATGTCACATCCGTGACCACCACCTTCTCCAGATTGCCGAGGCAGGGACTCCAGCATGTCTCCTCCTCCGCCTCCTCCAGGAGGTGAGATATGGGGATTTTGGCAATGAGGGTGGGGGGGCGCAGGACTGGACTGTCCTCCCTCTGGTAGAGGCCGGGGTGGGCCAGGTGCTTTAAGTGTGTGGGGGTCTGGTGGGCCTGGTAGTCCTTAGTCCTGCAGCTGTGAGCATCCAGGCCTGGCCGGTGTGAGTGCAAACTGCGGCGTGCTGAATACTGCTGCTGCTGCTGCTGCTGCTGCTTGCCAGTGGCTGGCATGAGCCGCATAGGGTTTGGGCGGTAGCTGGGCTGTCCATGCAGGGGCCGCTGAGCCAGGTTGTTCATCCTCATCTCATGGTCCCTCTCCTGAGCATCGACCAGCGAATGTTTAGTCAGTTTGAAGGCATCGTACATGAGGGGCTCCTCCACTCTCCTCCTGACCAGTTCTCTGGGGGGACCGCTGAGCAGGGCCTCTTGGAAACGCAGCTTGGGCTTGGGCCCTCGCTTTTTTGGGACGGGTGTGAAACCGTCTGCCGCGAACCGTGGGATTGTTGTTGGAGGAAGGTGGTGTTCGCTCCGTGGGGGCTCCGCTGGTCGAACTCGTACACTCTCCCCTCGGTTGACGGTGCTTGGGGGGAAGATGGTGGGGACGATCGCTCGCAGGCCCTCTCTTGCTCTAGGAGTCACCACAGGTTCGGGGCTGGGGTACGTCACACGAATCCCCCTGTTCACGTCACTCCTGAATTCATAGGTTTTGCCTTCAGCCTTTGCTTGAGCCTATGGCCACACAAATGTTTTGCCTTGTTAGTAAGGAATGTATTTTAAGCTCTGCTCTAAAATATTACCAGAAATGCACTACAATTTTTCATTTATTCTCAACAATGCAGTGTTAAGACATGTTTCTATATAAAATATCAACCACTGCATACTATTAAATTGCAACATATAATTTTACATTTATCAGCTTTAGACACTACAGTTCAGATATCATAGCCACTCCAAGTGGACGAATCAGAGCCAAGAAGCCATACAGCTAATATCTGGTTCAGCGCTTTCACTGTAAAACAGGTGAGCTTTCGCAGAACAAATACAAATGGGCAAAACTCCCTCACCAAAGATAAATAGCCTCAGTATGATTTTTCAGTTAGACCAAATAGCAGTTAGTACTCTTGACATGGCAAGTTTTTCAATTGTTGTAGGCATGTAAGTCTACAGGAATAAATTTATATATATCATTTAGATCTTGTTCATAATGTCAATGACCACAAAGGCTGTAAAAAAAAATCAGCCTGAGATCTATAGGCAATAGTGTGACAAGCCTAGCCTATAGTTCCACGAAAGTCAGGCAAAGGTAAAGGCAATTCTTCAACTGTCTCTACCCTAATTAATTCAACAATTGTCTCTTCGTGCACACAAACGCTTGGTCTTGAAAAACCTGTGGAAACTGAAAACATAATAGGTTAGGTGGCTCCCAGACACAACGCATGTGGGTGCGGTGAAAGGCCAATCAGACAAGAGTGTTTACATGCCACATGCCTGGCATAACGCCCAGACAGTTCTGTCTGTGGTTGCTGTTGCACGTGCCTTGTCTGACATTACATTAAACCCTCTTCAACATGTAGGCGATAATGATTTTACTCACTCGAAGAAGAAATGTTTTAGGTTTAGGTCCCCTCTTCTTTGGTCCGTAAAGCTCCCTTTCGCGTTCTCTGTAATGACAAGGCACGGACATTTGCATGTAATACCGGTAGGCAAGAAGGCACATCAAGCATATGCGGTATCTGGGCGTTTGACGGCAAGATACACGAGTTTTATTCCTGCAACAAGAAATTTACCTTTCTTCAAACGCGACAAATAGGCGGGAGTCCAAAATGTTTTCTTCTGGTTCCCATGTGCTGTACCTAGCGGGGGAAAGAGGGTGTTTACATGGCTCAATTTTTCACCACTGCCATGATTCAATCCAAGTTCTCCGGGCATTGCGCGTCAGCCAGTAAATGAGATCTGCATCGCTGCCAGCTTGTTAACTGGTCTGGCAGTCAACCCAGTGAGCGCTAGCATATCAGCTAGCGATACATTTGCCTGTGATTTTAGTGTGGTGGGCTGTTACTTCGTCCATGCTGCCACACTGAGTTGGGTATCCGCGAGCGAAAAGCGAGCTGACGTCTAGAAACCGACAGGGCTGGGGAGATAAGAGGCTAGCTGGCTAATGTTAGCACTATCGTTACTTACTTCGGTGACCAGCCCTTCCATTTCACAAGGTATTCCATTCGACCCTATCGTCAGGAAAAGAGAAACAATACTAAGTTAGTGATGCATCATAGGTGGAATAAGTGCGTTCAAGGCAAAACAACGACATAGTTCTGTGTACACCTACTCTTCGAATTCTCCGTTTGATGATAGATTCTGCTGCAAATACCCTCTCACCAACAGCCGACAGTTCCATGTTTACGTCTCCACACCGTTACTTCAGTAGACAGCTTGATAGCTTGCTGGATGGATATTTTTCTCTTCACTCGTTTCAGAATTCCAGACAGACCATAATACTCTTGGGCAGCAAAGACGTCATTACGTTCTTTAATATGTTGCCGAGGCAGCGCTGTCGGTGGAACCGTTTAATGAAAGACCATTGGCTTAGCTGTTGCTACGTGCTCGGGGTTGCTAAGTGAGAGGGAGGAGCATCTTTGCCCAGCATTCTTGACAGGAGGGAAATGGGTTACACATGAAGAGCACGATCAGTGGTCTACAATTTTTAAATATGTTCAATCTGGATCGTAGAATGTTTGCAATTATTAAATACATTTTGTGAAATTAATCGAGGCGTTTATTATTACTTTTTATTTATTATTTTTGGATATTATCGGCGAGAGGTTTAAGATAGGCCAGCCTAACTGAAATTTAAATGTAACTTTTCTCAAGACTAAGCTAGTTGAATATGCCTATTTTGCGCAGCCTAAACTACGTAAACCATTTAGGTCTCTGTAACCTAGGCTACTTGACAGCAATTTAAGACACAGGCTAAATTGTACAGTCGCTCCTTTGCCTAGACTAAGTATGTTCTCGACTATAGTCACATAGGCTACTACTGGAAGAAAAACGTACGGAAGTAGCCTAGACAAAGTCTATCGTTCTAGATAAGTCCGAAACTGCAGAATAAATGGCCTATTACGACCACATCGACCAAAGGTTACACCGTAGTTATATACCAATATCCAAAACAAAAAGAAAGAGAGAGAGAAAAGTCAGAAAGAAAGAAAGGAAGGAAGGAAGGAAGGACGAAAATACTTAACACGACTGTTTAAACTGCACACCTAGCCTACAAATCTATGAAAGGTTGGTTATAATCGATATTTGGGACCTCCCTATTTTTTATTTATTTAGATTGAGTCGTCCTTTTGAATCTAGCCTGATATCGGTTTTAACTAAAAGGCTAACCTACCGTAATCCCTTTTATTACATGTATCTTGCTATGCTGCAAGATATAGGCTAGGGTAGGTTATTTCGTTGGAAATATGTAGACAACCAGCGTCAGTAGACTGCCTATCAGGCTAATTTTGACTACATAGAGAGAAATTGCCCGTTTTAAAATGTTGTCTTTAATATTCGTTATGGAGATGATTGCCCTATATTATATTTAGATTTTTATTATAGGCCTATAGCGTAATAGGCTATTTTGTGTCTTATTACTGCAAAGTTAGGCTATAGCCCTAGGCCTATTATTCTAGATCTCATGGTGTGTGGGTGCATTAAGATATTGGATGGCAGGGTATAAGAGATAGGGTACAATAGCCGGATGGTGCGCATTATATTGTTCATATTTTGGGCTACTACAGCACCATGCGGCAATCGCCTAATAGAGTCAGAAGAAGAAAAAGAAGAGGAAGATAAAAAGACTAGCGTCGACAATAGCCTATGTGAATTATAATAATACTAGGCTGCCTAATAATACTAACAGTTTCTGCAAAAAACATTGACACACTTCGACATTATTATTAGGCTATTATTTATTTTATTTGATCGAATTACAGAATGTTTGTCCCGCTTGCAGTAGGCTTTACATAGGCTTTTCATATAGCCTGGTATAAATAATTTGTGCTCTATCGGTATAAGTAGCCTATATAGCTTTTGGATGGAATGACCTATAAGCTACAGAACTATTAATCTAAAAACCACCACCACCACAACAACAACAATAATAGCATAATAATAATAATAATAATGATAATAAATAGCCTTTTCGGACAATAATTCGTTTTGGCATATAGACTAATAAAAGTCGGCCGTAATTTTTTATAGGCAGCTTTTAATTTAGGCTTGGTCTCATAATAGCCTCATTTTTTCCCATTTGCAAAGTAATAGGATATATGCCCTCAGATCTTTTAATCCCGGTTGTTGACTGAAACAAACTTCTGATTAAACTGATAAAAATCAGCTTCTGATTACAAGTTCTGAAGTTTAACTTGAGAATCAACAATGTGTCCGCACAAAATGTATCTTAAGTTATAGATTCTTGGCACATTTTGTTGATGATTATTCTGTGGAGAAAGACTTCATAAGGCAGCATGATGCCATCGCAATTGATGACATTTTGAACATTAAACTGGCCAATACCAGAGAACGCAGCTATTTTTAACACGGTATTTTTATGCGCGAGTGCTAGCCTATATAAATTCAACATAGATAGGAATACAAAACAGCATATTTAGGTTAAAAATATCCAATAGCGACAGTAGTAGAACTCCATTTTTATTGTTTGTTTGTTTTATGTTTGCCTTGTGTAAAAAAAATACTGTACATTTTTGAATCACTCTGTTTGCGAATTGCCTATACACATGACGCTCTGTAATTTTACATAGCCTAGAAAGATATGGCACATTTAAACGCTGACTGTTGTATAATATTAGCCGATTTTACTTTAGTTATGTAGGCTATTTGTAACTGTAGCCTATAAGACAGAATATTATATTAATTCTTGCATTACAATAACATATATTTAGCGATAAATATGGGAATAAAAGCTGTCTTAAATAGATCACTGAAAATGGTCATATGGTCAAAGGTAAGTTTTTGACTTTGGCTTTGCATTTCAAGAATTAGGCTAAGCAATCTCATGAAGCTGCGGTGTTGAAAGACAAAGGAACGTCGTGTTCTAAATCGCCACTGCAAGCCCAAGCAGACATCTTACCATCATAAATTTGACTGTATTGTGCAATAATTGACTGCGGATTATACATTTATGCATTGAATTAAATACATTGTCATGTGCATCGTCAAAATTAAGGTAATGACCTCTGTGCACAGTCAACTTGGGCGGCGAGCTGCGGGATTCCTTTTATGGTGTGGTACGCGATTGGTTTCAGCACGTCTGCAGTGCAGTGCAGTGCATGGTTACAGCCGTATATGGGTGCGCGGTCGACATGTTAGAAGATTATTGGTTCTCTCGTCTCTGGGCAACCGCCATTACCCGCAGCTTGCAAGCAAAACAGGCTGAAGAGGAGCATGATTTATAAACGGAAATACACAACATCCGAGACCATGAGTTGAGAGCTGCTGTCTCGCTTGCCCTCTTCTACACGCGCGCGCGCGCACACACACACACACACACACGCACAGAGAGGGAGAGAGAGAGAGAGAGAGAGAGAGAGAGTCTGCATCATCAACAGAACATCTGGATACTTTCAATAGGCAAGCTCTTCAGACTACGTCCACTGACCTATTTTAAAGATTTAGCCATCACCACACCTGGCTGTTCCCTACGCCGTATAGGCTTATATATATTTCTGAAATAAGTCCAGACAATTTCTTTAGCAAAATCCGCTGTTAAGGTTATTCTGGAGTTACGCATCAACTCGTGCAAGGTGTTAAAAGTAGTAATCCTTGACTGTGCTGGATTCAAAGACCAAATTGACTGTTTTCTAAAGTGAAGACTGATTTTAATAATAGCAGGGTGGTATGGTAATCGAGTTTGTACTTAGACTCGGCCACATTGATTTCATGACACATTTTGTTGTTGTTGCAAACTTGATGATTACTTGATGGCTATTTGACCAACTAGGTTAGCCTATATGTAGACAGAAAAAATACATAAAATAGAAAAACAGAAATACACAAAGAAACAATGAATGAAGCGGGGAAAAGGCAGAGAAAAACAAAGGAAAGAAAGAAAGAGAGAGGGAAAGAAATAGCCTATATTTTATAAACGCCTTACGTCTAGAAACAGATGAACTAAACTATGCGAATTTATACAGAAGTAGACCACGTTTAGACCAGCCTTCAGTGTTTGGCAACAATGTGATATTTATTTAATGCATTTTTCTGATAACTTCAATGGCTAGTGTTTTATCTGTGAATAACCTATTTTCATGCGCATTTTAATGCTAGTATTCTGAAGAGCAACAGGGGAAGGTTTCACAGTGTCTGTTTGTGCGGGTCTACGATCGCAAAAAAGCTGGATAGGCTATTCGAGACAGCCATTTTCTCTCGTCTCCGAGCATAACCTACTTATCGGATGCAGTTGCGCGACTGCTGCGAGATAGGAAATGGTAGATGAGCTTGGTCTGTGGTGGCCGCGCGCCTTCATCACACTAGTCTACTGTCCACGTCTTACGGCATTTTCGATTTCAGCATCTTGGCTGTTTAGTTACGGCGAGGACATCGCTGTCGTCCGCCATGTTAGCTTGTTATACTAATTTGGAGTTCCCAAGTCATGAAGCCTCGCTTATCCATCCAAGAAGTCCGAAGTAGCACTGCCAGATGTCTAGACTGAAGTTACACTGTGGCGTGTAGCTACGCCAAAAGGTTTAGAATAAGCATAAGAATAGGCTAAGTAATGTTTACCACCACTGCGTTGCCAGTGTAGCCGAAAATAAATAATAATAAAAAAACGTTTTAAATGTATCTTTTTATAGTTGTGTCTTGGCAATGTTAAACAGTTTTTGCAGTTTTAGGCTACAATGTCGTTCGGAATGCGCTGATATTTCGAGAGACACAAATAACCAACTGTGACCTACGCTACTTATAGTGAACAGCGAGTAAAGGTGTGCTGGATACGTGGAAAAAGCTTGAGTGTAGCGGGCTGAAATACCTGTATTGCGTTAATGGAGAGTTTTAAAGACGTGAATTAAGGTAGGCGTCGGTCTAACCTAAAATAATTCTGTGGTCATTTCCTAGGCGTCTCATCGCTGGTCATGAGACTTGAAAAGTTAAAGTCATGAGAAGCGGAGGGTTTGGCGGACAGATAAAGTACATTTCTTGCTTAAAAGTCAATTCTAAACAGCCCACGCCTGAGAACCGAATGCTATTTACAATAATGCAACAGGTTGATATTCAGGGATGCCCATTTAAGTCTCACTTAGTTTAATCCCTTTCATAGTTATACGTTATTCATAGTAGATGTCTTTGGGATATCAAATGTCCAGAGTATTATAAAGAGTAATCCTAAGTAATCCTCAAATTTTGATGAAATTCAACTTGAAACCTGCCGGCATTTTTGCTTATTTATCGCAACCAACATTTTGGGAGCATTTCAAGGTGAGCAGAATGGAATAGAGTACAATAATGACATCTAACATGACTTTATGAATCTATGGACCTATCTGAGAGGTGTGTAGTAAGCACATATGTGATGAACATAGGCCACAGTAAAAAGAATGAGTCATCAGATGACTGATGAATTCCATGAGTCGTCGGTGGATGACTGATCAATGTTTTGTTTTCCTGGTAAGAAAACTCTGCTGATTCGATTAATGTGCAAATGAGAGGGCCCATTATTTATTTAGTTTTCCTTGGATAGAGCTTGCCACATACTCAGTCAAAGCTGTTTGATTCGGACGTCAGAAGACATGGCTGTAGGTTACCCCGTTTCTTTAACACAAGCCCGTAGTGGAAGATCGGGGTTTACATTTACGTGTAAAAGTACATGGGCCTACGTACAATAAACATCATAGAGGCGGCAAACCCATGCAATGTGTAGTAGAAGACAAAATGCCATTGTCCAGAGACAAACTGACTGTTGTTTTTATTTCGAAAAAAAAATCACAGAAGGAATTCAACCACTGTTCAACAGAACTGACCTCTTCTTAACCTGAGGCAATCACAATTCCTCTGAATTTCTCATACCAAGTGTTGATAACTGTTGAAAATAAGAACAACGTGGTTGCGTACACGATCCAGCAAGGAAAGCAAAAGTCTGTCCCCTTGCCTTTGAAGATTCATCAGCATGGCAACATATTAAAGCGAAGCCGTGTACATAACAAGGCTTTCACATTGCAGACCCTGTAAAAGAACCTTAGACAATACATTTTAAGCAACAATGCGTCAACTGTATGTTCATCTTTGAAAGTTAAGTTAAGGCACTGTTACTACTAAAGTTAAACTGACTTACAGACAACAACAAAAGCAGACATGTTATAGGGAGTAACACTGCTTTAAAATTCACATATTCAGCTTGAGCAAACTGAAGTTCTAGTATAACAGCAATAAAAAAACTCTCCAGACTTTTACAGAACAAAAAAAAAACCAAACAAACAAAAAAACAACTTGATATTACAATGCTCTCTTGCTTGGGTTTAATGGAAGCATCAAGTTTCAGGTAAAAACAGTTTTGTGCACTTCTGCATCTAAAACAGTATTGTCATCTATAACTGGGCTGACTGAACCAAATCATTTAAAATATTAACATAACTTTTGTTAACTTTAAATCACCCATTCGTAACCTTTAAAGAACAGTGCAAAGTGCGTTTTGATACCAAGGTCCTTCATATTAATGTTTGCATCTAAGATATCATAATTCCATGGTTTCTCATTGCTTGATCTGTCCATGCAACAAAGCTTTCATGTTCCGCATCCCTCCTTTCACATTTTCACTGCTTTTCCATGCTTAGCTGCATATAAACATATATGCCATATGACCACACACACACACACACACACACACACACACACACACACACACACACACACACACACAGAAAGACAGTGAAGAAGCGATTTACATCTGTCTCTTTTCATGATTACTTCTGGTACAAAGACTGTAGAAATTTGAGCTTAAAAGGAATTTGGATAATGTTTCACACTCTTTACATGAGTAAGTGCTTGATGTTTAGATTGCTCCTCCAACACACTAAGCAGTAAGGAGATGGGCAATAATTAACAAAAAAGCATCTCTTCCAGTCATCTACATAGTGATTACCGGTAGACTGAATTTAAAAATTAATCTGTATAAACCCCAAAGTAAGAAGACTATCAGGATTTTTACATTTTAACCAAAAAGCTTCTGAAAATATCTCAATAATTCTTCCGAGGAATCCAAGACCAATATACATTTGTACATATTTACAAAATCAGTCAGTAGTATGTAGTCCTGAAATCCAAGCCTCAAATTGTAACATATTCCTTAAAAGTCACAGTGAGACAGTTGGCCGTGACATCAGTGATGATTATGTTCCCAAGGAAAGGCTTAAAAGCAGAGGAAGTGTCTTCCTGTGCTGGTCCTGATGTTGGTGAGATGTGAGTGGAGGCCCTGTTGATTCTGACGCTGACTCCAGTGCCTCAGGGACGGGGCTCTGGATCTTTGTCATCCCATTTCTTCCCGCTCTGGACCGCACGCAGCTCAGGTCTATTGGCTCCTCAGGGTTGGAGTCCAGGAAGTTCAAGTCGTGCCCGTTGCTAGGATACTGGTGTCCAGTTAGATCCATGGAATGGCTCTGTGTGGGGGAGGTCACAGTGTTTGGAGCACTGATGCTCCTGGAGCACAGGAACCTTTTCCCTCCACTCTGGTCCTCACAGGGTTCAGAATGGCGCCGTTTATTAGACACAGAAAACTTTTGGGGGGTCTCAGAGTAGGTTCCTTCCTGACGGGGTGCAATCTGGCTCTGGAACACCTGGGAACTGCTACTGAACTTAGTGGTCAACTGTAAAGGTTGGTCTTCGGAGGACTCCTGTCTACCTGTGGCCCTTTGTGATTCTGACACTGACTGGTCTGTCACAGAGTCTTTCTGTGCAGACTGACCATTGACTATCCCAGAGGCATGGATCTCATGACCCTTCTCCTTAGTGTCCTTTCTGTGAGTGTGATCTGACCCATGCCTCAACACAGTCTTTTTCTTTTCAGTCAAGTTCTCTGTAGACAGTCTGTCTGCGTTTCCCTCCCCGCTCTTAATGCGAGCTGCTTGGGTGCCGTTCTCCATGTACTTGCTCATGACGATGACAATGCGTCCGTTTTTGTTTTTATTTTTGACAATCTTCAGCTTGCCGCTAATTCCATTGGGTGGCGGATCCTCCTTGGTGCATGAGTTTACGTCAGGCTCCTTGCCACCATCCAGGCTTGCTGGAAGCTTTTTGAGCTCCATAGTTATGTCCTTCACCTTGTTCAGACACCCAGAGTCTTTGTCCTGCACCCACTTTTGTTTTAGAGGTGGGGGCAGACTCCAACCCATGCTAAGCGGTGCTTCAGGCACTTTGGCCTTCTGGTACTGAGAGTCATACATTTTGGGATCAGGCTGGTAGTGATGATGTTTCTTGCTGTTGAGCTGATAGTAGAACTTCTTTTTGCTGTTGGCCTGCTGTTCTCCCTGGCCCTCCTTGCTGTGTGGCTGATACTGGTGGTGTTTCTTGCTGTTGAGCTGGTACTGCTGTGCCTGCACGGGTTCCACTTTGTGCAGCTTGACATCGTCCAGAGATGTCTCCTGAAGGCCTGACAGGACACTTGATCTACGTGCAAAAGATGGAACCTAAAGCAAGAAACAGCAATCAGCCATGAAGAGTTCACTCACGTTTAAAGCGATATATTTTAGTAGTGGGGAAGATCTCTGAAGTGACAAACCAGTGATCAGGGCAATCAGATTTTATCTTCATGTTGAGGGATACAAAAGAAATCTTACCTGCAGCAATAAGTGCTTCGGTTTAGGGCCTCTTTTGCGATATCCTGTCAGCTGTTCTTGTCGCTCCCTGCGAAAAACAAATACTTTAAATCACCCTGTGACTGCTTAATCTGGCCAACTTAATCACAACCAGTAATGCAAATAAACTACAACTACACTAGCCTTGGAACAGGCTTCAAACAGCATGAGGAATTAAAAATAGAGCAGTCTGTGCTGAGAAATATGAATGATAATGTTGACATAACATGTCAGATAGCTGCCTTTTACTGTTAGTCAGATGATCATGACTTGTAGAAATATGCACAATTTATTTCAGCTGGACACATGACATTGTGTCAATTCATGTGGTGTGTGTGGGTCTCAAAAAGAAAATGTAGCCTAGGCCTACATCAGTGGACATTAGTGCTACATTTCATGCCAATTAGTAGAAATAAAAAGCCAGTTTCTTGATTTCATTTATCAGTGCATAGCCAAAAGCTAATTAGGCCTGTGTGAGAATATCCTTAGGCCTGTGATTAAACTCCCAAGAGCGTAAAGTAGACCTAATTAGCCACAACAAAATCCCATCTTGGCAAGGTTAATAGTGAAAAAAAAAAAAAAAACAAGGAGCAATGCATGAACAGTCACAGGCTGTGCAAGGGAGACAGGCCTTGTCGACCTGTCAACAGACCTTTAGATAATAATGTAAGGCTTTCTCCCTTATGGAGCAGAGAGTGCAGGGATGCAGGATATGTTAGGAGAGAACCGGCATTATTCACTTTACACGAACAGCTTGTCATCTGTCATCAGGTTGCTACGCTATCACATCTATGAGATGAAGGACTCGCAAATTATTTTAATTTAGAAAATTTGATTCCTTCCATTTCTACCCCATTTCCTCTGACATGACGCAATAATTCACGGGCAATGACAGATCACATTGCACAGGACTGCAACAGACTTACATACTCGCGTCTTACATTTGGTTAATTTAACAGGGTATTTCAAAAGAAAGTCTACGTTTCAGTTATTCTGTCCTATATGCGAACATTAAGCATGCTGGTCGCTAGGCGGAATAAACCATCGACGGGTTTTTGAGTGTTGCTTTCTGCATGTCTTTTAACTGTCTTCATTTTTTACTCCGTTAATGATCGGGAATGAAAATGCCCGCGCCAGCGCCTCCTTGGCACAGCAACACTATTAAATTCAGTTACTATGCGCATGCGCATATTCACCCCCCTCGGTGAGAGCGCACTGGAGCCCTAGCCTTGACAGCGTCACCCCCTCCTCGACTGACTATACAAGGTCAGTGCAAATAGTCGAGTCCGCGTATCCGTCTCACCTGTTTTGGAAAGCGACCAGAAGCCGCGGGTCGAGAATGTTTTCCTCCGGCTCCCACGTGTTATATCTATTAAAAGAAAAAGATGGAGAGAACAAGAAAGGGGGAGAGAGGGAGAATGGATGAGGAAAGGGGAGCACGAGAGCAAGGAGGAAGAAAGGCAGAGAAGCATGAAAACACTCGCTCTTTCAACCAGCCAAACCACCTACGGCGGCTGCTGTCATCTAAATGGCTACTCAATGTGTAGAGTCTATCAGATCCCTAACGTGCTGCTTGTTTATGTGAGGTACTGAATTGGTTTGTCTGGTCTACATGTGCACTGCACAAATCTTCAAACGCTGACGACAGTGTAACACACCATGCACATGGCGCCTAGAAAGAACACAGCCTATATGCCGTTATTTTGAAAGTTAGTAACGCTAACTGTACAAGTCACATTATTTTAAAAGATTCCGACTGGAGTGAACAAACGTGAAGTGATGGCATTTCATAGATGCATAGACTCCATGCATACGCGCGCGCGCACACACACACTCACACACACACACACACACTGCACAGTAAATCCACGTCGCTGTAGTAGAAATGTTTCATCAATAACCCAAACATCAGTGATAAATAAACTCAACAGAGGGAAAACACAATAACTTACTTCGGAGACCAACCTCTCCACTTGACTAGGTACTCGAAACGACCCTGTAGAAAGGATGACAGAGAGATGTTAATAGGGGAGAAAAAAAACTTTGGGAAACGGTTCCCTCAAGCTTTCCAATTTTGTTGTGCCCGACTGTCTATCTTTGTCGAGAGCACATACTAAACGATATACGTGAGAATGGTGCACACCTCATGAATGTAGACTATCCGTAATACTAAAAGGCTGAAATACTGTGCATTTACAAACCTTTCTGATGCGTTTCTTCTCGATGCTCTCCACCGCAAAGACGTGCTCTCCCGCGGCGGGTAGCTCCATTTTCGATGCGCGCTTGCAGGGCTCGATACGCTTAGACTGGAACGGCTGCTCAAGAGACTCGATGTCTATTTTCCTCCTCCGTGAAGCAAAACATGTGTACGCTTTTCGTGTGACTCTTCTTGGTCGCCCTCCTAGGATCGCGTTGCCAACCTTCTCTCCGCGAGACACCGTGTGGACTGTGGAATACGCTGTGGAAATCAGTTCATGCAAATAACCATTCGCGTGACGTCAGCTAGAGGAGGGAAGGTTCGAGGGTTGGAATATGTAGTGTTTTTTTATCTAGCCTAAGTGATACGATGTTGCATTATGAGCAACCTTTCTGAAGTCTATGAATCGACAGAATAGTGACGTTTTGACAGACCAAGGTACAAGGCTGAAGCACAAGGGAAGCACGGGGACATGATATACTGCCCAACGCAACGAATATATTTTCATCTCACACTCAGCCTCCTTTTTAAAAGATTGAGTTATAATCGACAGTATAAGCATCCATAAGCGTTGCCGTATCCAATTATCGGTGTTTAATTCGTGAGACTAACAACATAATGCCAGGTGTACTTGAGTAAAGACATCTACAGTAGCCTAAATATTAAGTAAACCATTTTAACTCTGAGTATTGTTTGAAGAGTAGACCTGTCCTGGAGGCTACTTCTAGGTAGGCTACTAGTTCTTTAGGACATTAAATGGTGGTTTATACATTTTATTGCAAACAGATGACCCTTAGTTTACAGTTTACAGTTTTGCAACATTTGCAACACTCCAGCGGGCCGTGAAAGTATTGGGGACTCTTCAACTTGGATTCTGCATATCTGTGATATGATACAAGCTCCACAGCCTACAGATATGAATGTGGACTGACAATAGAGCGTAACTGGAGCAACATTTTATCTACATACTGTCTACAAACAAAACCCCAGCCAGACGGTTATGCTTTTGGGTTGACTATGGAACAGTGGATTGAAGGATATGTAGGTCATATCAGTTGGTCTGTGTAAACCCACTGGCATTTCCTAAAGCGCGTTTATTTCTGCCATCTGAATTCTAACGGGCACCAGCTGGTTTAGCACTTGGCAATACGGCCTCAGTCGCAGCTTGGCGCATGAACACCTTAAGGCAATGTCCCTCCGTTTCATTTCATTCTGCGCGATGCACTTTCTACATTCCAAGGACCTTATCATTGTTTTGTCATCGCCAAACCACGACAGATATTCAGTTTAACCGTTATTAAGGCTTGCTGTGTATTCGTTAAACCTTGTCCGAACGCTTGCCACTATCTGTTATACACGCACGCAAAGCAACCTCTGGTTAAGCATACAAATCTGTTTATTTGTCAAACCTCATGCCTGTCACAAATTAGTATTTCTGGATATCGGTCTGAATAGCATGCTGATGGAAAATAACCAATAGCACGAAGAACAACAATCCATTTCTCAATAAAATTCAGCACTTCAGGGGTTAATCCACCACCGACTATTCAGGCGGCAATCCTCAGCCTATTGCAAACAGGCACGACTGCCTTTCCTTATAAGGTAATAAACAGAAACGGCCGTGAAATATCTGATGAAGTCTTCTTAACGGCACAACTGACTTTGCATTTTATAGTCCCTCATAGTAGGGTTGTGGTAGGGATAGTATCTGTGGTGATAGAACTTGGGAAATACGCAAACGATGACATTCATAAGCGACGTCTTCCTTTAAAAGACGCAGCTTGACTCTCGCTGTCGCAGTGTTCCATTGCAATAAAATTACATGTCTAATCACTGTACTCTCATTCTCAAGATTACATACACAGCAGAAACATTACTAAGCGGGGCAAACATGATATGAAATTAATTTGCCTCAAACATCGTTGGAAAACATTTAACGACCCCAGTCTCCTTCCATTCACCTTCAAAATGCACAAGTCAGTGATTAAAATACATCATCAGCTGACTGTCCATGAAATATTGGTGCGTTATGACCTTGCATTGTTGCGATCTCACAATGTTCTATGACGAAGAGCAAAACGCAGCCTCAAATGGCGCTGTGGTAGACTATGGTAACACGGTTTCTAAAATGGACACCTCTGAAACTATTTCTTCACCACTCTACAGCAGGGTACTAAGCTCACGTGTATCGAGGTTTGACACAACACTCTGCACGTGCTTCTGTCACACACTTTCACAGTGACTAAACACACAGTCTCACATGGGAATAACCGACAGATAATCTACAACAACCCATCGTTTCCCGTCAGTATTTAATAAGTTGTATACTTGCTAATAATAGAAAACGGTTAAGGTAACAAAGCACGGTGCTGTGCCGTGTAGGTGATAAATGAAGGCTAGAGGATATGAGAGCGATTAAAAAGAAAAAAAAATTATTTCACATAGGTTTTATTGCTTTGAGTTCTAGTTAGAGCTGAGCAATCTAAATGAGACAGCTGACACAAGAGGTGGGAGGACGGCACCTGTCTTCCATGCCATGGCTTTGAAGTACCTGTTGGTTTTCCCCTGTACTAAACCAACGTATATTCGCCTACCAAAGTAATCAGTGAGAAGACGTCTGCTTACAATATTTTACCCCTTTTCATTATCACATTAGATCGATTGTGTCATTCAATATGATAATAAAGGTTTGTTTTATGAAAACCTCCGGTCATTTTTAAGACATGGTAAAAGGCAGTTTACAAAGCTAACGGTGTGTGTCTTCATGCGACTAACGATGTGACTCCACAAAGCTGTAGCAACGATATTTTCAAAAAAAAAACTTTGTTTACTCCGAAACCGTTTCCCGAAATATACAGCGTTAATGATGCCCATCAGCCCTTAAAACACCCCTCACACGTCCAGGGTTACACGCGACAGGATTTACCTTTGACACTCAGAGCACAGCTACAGAAAAATTCCAGCAACTTCAACAATCACTCTCTCTTCAGTTCTTTCAGACAGCGGGATTTAGGTTCGGTTTTTCATTTTGACTGGTTCATGATTTTACAACTAAAACACTTCCAAAACGCAAGGAGACAATTTGTTTGTTCTATGAGTTTTATGAAAGTTTGAGTTAAACTGATAAGAGATGCTGATTTACTCTAATAGTTGCCTATAAACTCTTTTAAGCTCTGCTTTGAGGAGGATAGAAAATTATCAGTTTAGTTGTTTGACAGGAGATTAATTCACATTCACTGTTTTACTGGCAAGAATAGCTGAAGTGTGCATGTTGAAGAGTGTTTCTTGAGCATAAGAGGCAACTGATGTCAGCAGGGAAAATGTAGGACTCTAAGGTTTTTGAAGGAAATCACTATGATATGTCTTGTTCAGTGCATACATTCATGAGGTGAATTCTCAGGACTAAAATCCTAAAACTTCATCACATGATTCAAGGAACTGTAGGATGCAATAGCCAGGAACAAGGAACTGCTACATTTACATCCGCAATTCAATCATGGCCTGGGAATGAGGAACAATTTTTTTTGTTTATTTTTTTTACAGCAAATGACAACCATGGCCCTGCGACACAGATAGAGAACCATTTATTAACTTGTTAATAAAGTGTGATTGCTACCTGAATGACTTCAGACTACATGGATATTTTGTTCAGAGATTTATTCTAAAAGGGCTGTAAATCTAAGCACTGGCAGGGAAAGCAAGTATAAGAAAGTATGTTCTGCTTATTCATTCACACATTTATATGTACATAAGTCCTTGCCATCTAAGTCCACTAACATTTCCTTATTGTACTTCATGATCTTCTCATGATTTGATTTGCCACTCAGCTACTTGTTCAAATGATCAAACTTTATTTTTCTGCCTGTGCTGATGGCCAGTAAAACATCCAGCCTTGGAGCTGAGCAGCATTTGGCAGCTAACTCATAATGTGTAACAAGATTTTTTTTTGTTTTTTTTTGGCTTTCTTTTTGAGAAGACAGTATGCTGGGTCTGCTTTCTTAAGAAGTAAGTTGCAGACTTCCAGAGAAATGAGTGTTCCAGGGGAATGTCAGTGCTAGTTCTAAATTGGAATTATTCTGGCTGATTCCAGTGGATTACGTGTATTGCTGAGAAATCTGTAATACGACAGTGAGTCAGGAAATCTCGGTCTTTACAGAGCTTGCTTTGCTGGTTTTGCTTTACGAAGGCAGTCATCTGTTCTGGAAAATATTCTGTCTGAACAGGGATTTTCAAAGGAATAACAATAAGATGACAACATTGATCAATGAAAATGATAACATATATAACAGTATATAATCCAGTATCAGTTGTTCAGATTTCCTGAAAAAGCCATTTATTTTGCCTACTCATAAGTGATCAACAACAAACAACCAAGCCATATTATTTGTTTGCCGTACATTGTATTTCACTGTGCTCATGTCAACTTGTTCTGCTTTGGCAATGCAAAAAATCTTATGGTGCATCTCACTTGAATTGAATTGATTTGAATTGAGAGGGAGAAAGAAAGAGAGAGAGAGAGAGAGAGAGGTGGACGTAGGTAGAGAACAGGTCTTCTTTGGAGTCTCTGATCTGTGCTGTCATGACTGCTGTACTCGAAGTGGAGCAGGCGGAAATGCTCTGCCGTCACTATGATTCACTCCTGCTTTCTAAAGAGAGTCCAGCTTCATTTGGAGTGCATCTCAGGGCCTAGAGGCCATCAGGGGCAGGTAGCCTAATGCTCATGACTGTATTGAACAATGGTGTGGGTACAGATGACTCACCATGGAAAATTCTGCCCTTTTCTCCCACCCTCTCTTGTAAATGCATGCCTTCTCTCTTTTTCTAATGCAATTGCTTTCTCTCTCTCTCTCTCTCTCTCTGCTTTTAATGCAGATTCAGTCTCATCCCATCCCTCTTCAAAGGTTAATCAGTGGGGCTATTGACAATGCTTTGGGCTAATTTGTCCTACCTCTTGACGTTTCCTCTCTTTCAACTCCGTATTTAATTGATTTCTCAGGAAAAAGGTGGGTTTGCCTTGGTAAAATTCCACTCTCTCTGCTCTGCTTACATGCATGTGAACTAAGATAATAAATTGCATTGCTTTGACTGAAGATTTAAAAGATGGATTTTGGGTTATGTTTATTCTTCTATGCCTAATCATAATTAAGGCTACTGAGGGTAAATTTTTGTTATTTTTCACATTTAGTTTATTGGCAGTGTCATGTATCAGCATGATAAAAATTCTTTGTTACATCCCGATAAATATCAAATAGGGAGCCTGAAAGCCAGAACAGGGGTTCATGGATGGTGGAGTTGGAGGACTACCTCCAGACTCAGATCCAAGGGAGACTAAAGAGTAATGCCCATCTGCTCCCCTTGCCACTCAAGCAGGCACACCACCACTCCCAGATCCCCCAGCCCAGCCCAGCCCACCCCACCCCCAGCTCTGGGTGCCATTGAGCCCCACGCTCACTCACACAGGCCCAGTGTGAGAGAGGGAGACAGGCGGAGAGAGAGTGAGAGGGAGAGAGAAGGAGAAAATGGAGGAGTGGGAGAGTGTGTGTGTGTGTGTGTGTGTGTGTGTGTGTGAGAGAGAGAGAGTGCGAGAGTGAAGTGGGGGTCTGGCTGAAATGTTAAGAGTGGCCTCCAGCCATGCTGACAGAGCGCAGTAGGGGGTGATTAGGCAGCGCGGTGGCCACGGTGGGTGTGTGACGTGCGGCAGAAATAGCCGGGGATTATTAGCCAACGCCATGATTAGTATCCGGCTCAATAACAAGCTTTTTATCAGCGAGGGGAAATGTACACAGGATGGATGCCCTCAGGCCAGGATTCTCTCGGCACGCCACAGAGTTTTGCCAAGCCAGATGCCATGTTGTTACCAGTGTATCTGAAACATGCCACTCAGGCTTTCATGATTACAGTTGCATACTACGCAGATCCTTGCACACAAATGCAAATGTAGACAAGGAACACACATACACACACACTCAGTCACACGCACACACAAACATGTGTGCGCACATGCGCATACATACACAACTAACACAGACAGACAGAGATAATTTGTGTGGCCTGTGTATTAGTTGAAATAACTGTTGACAGAACAGCGAGTGAGTTCTATGTGCGGGGTGATGAATGGCTATTGTGGGTTGGAATTTTCTGGATCATTGCTCTGAAATGGACGTGCGGGTGTCATTGTCATCGCTGGTGTGGTGCAAAGCTTAGGCTCTCTCTCTGCATCTCCTGTTGGAGATAAGGAACAAACAGGAGCTTTCTCACACACACATGTGAGCACATAGTCTGTGTACACACAGACACATACTTATTCCTACACATACACACATACACACACACACACACACACACACACACACACACACACACACATGCGCAGACACACTCAGAATGTCACTGCCTCCTGGGAGCCGCAGTGGGGGATGGGAAGGAAAGAGTGAATGAGGGATGAAGAGAAAGGGAGGGATAGCGGGAGTAACGGAGGATGAGAAGCAGTGAGATAGAGAGAGAGAGAGAGAGAGAAAAAAAGAAATTAAAAAGATGGGAGGAAAAAGGTAAAGGAGAAAGGAGGAGATAAAAAAGACAGAGGGAAGAGGAGTAAGATGGTGGGAGGACAGGAGAGAGAAAAAGAGAAAGAGTGAGAGAGAGAGGGAGGGGGTCGATAGACAGACTGCCAGGCACATGGGGAGGCGGTGGAATTTTGCAGGTTGCCACGGCAAGCCTGTCAATACCATATTGAGCACTTTGCAGCCACTGCAGAGACCAGGCTCTGGGAGGACAGAGAGAGTAAGAACACACACACACACTCTCTCTCTCTCTCTCTCTCTCTCTCTCTCTCTCTCACACACACACACACACACACACACTCTCTCTCATAGAGCAGATCAGTGCACCAGAAACAGTGGATAGGTATTAGTAAATTGAGAAAAGTGACTCTATTCTATTTTAATCTATTTGGTGTCTGACTATTCTATTCTATTCTAGTCTGTTTGGTGCATGACTCCATTCTATCCATACTGGTACGTCCATGACATGTGTATGTACTGTATGTAAGGGACGAGAGGCAAATGGTGTAGAGCAGTGATTCCCAACTCGGGTACGCGTCCCCCAAGAGCACACTGCAGGGGGTACGTGGAAATATTTAATAATAATTTATTTCCAACATGATAAATATTCTCAGTCATGTCGTATTAAGCCTGTCAATAAAATGGTATGTGGGTGCTACAACTACTTTCCCCGGAGAGACAATAACCTGTAGCACTCCACGCCAGTATTAATCAGTTGTGTTATGTTTCACTTTTGGAGAATCATCAAGGCGAATGAGTGAGGGGGTACTCATGGTATGACAAAAAGGCTCAAGGGGTAAGACAAAAAGACAAAAAAGGTTGGGAAACACTGATATAGAGAATATAAATGTGTGTGTGTGTGTGTGTGTGTGTGTGTGTGTCAAGGCCACTCTGGTCTCCTTGGGTTCTGTCCCAGCCCCACCTCCTGTGTCATGCAAATCAGGCACTTCCAGGCTGATTGGAGCACCTTACGCTGGCCGCACCCTCCTCTCTGGCCTCCTGTGGGGAAGCTCATTTGCCTGTTTTGATTGCATTTTAATTTACTGAGGCTGAGGAGAGGCTTGGTGCAGACATGTTGGGGTGTGTGTGGGTCTGTGTGTGTGTGTGTGTGTGTGTGTGTGTGTGTGTGTGTGTGTATGTGTATGCACACATGTGCATGTGTATGTGTAAGTGTGTGTGTGTTTGTGTGTCTGTATGTGTGTGTAGATGTCTCATCTTATGAGAGAGACAGAAAGGATTTATGTCAACTTCATGAATGTTTACCTATATCAACAAAACCACTGTAAAATGACAAACCAAATGTTCTCCAAATGTAGCTCTATTGTGAATACAATTTATTCACGTTCCATACATATGACTTTAACAATTACACATGAAGTGTGAATGAATTAGTGACATCAAACAAATCAGATTTTCTATTTCCAAAGGAAACTAAATATGTCATATTACAATTGTGTAATAACATGCTTACAACAAAGGGGGGCTCGAAAAAGCCTTGCATTGGAAGTGATTAAATAAATACTGTATTACACAAGTCTGAGTCAAGTCCCAAGTCGAGACCGAGTAGGCCAAGTTAAGTCCAAGTCTAAGTCGCGCCAAAGCCAAGTCAAGTCCGAGTCCAAGTGTCAAGTCAAGTCTTTTTTTTCAAATCACGAACAAGTCACTATGTACACCTAATTATGGCATTTTAACATTCTGCAGATCATAATTTCATCATATCAGTGTAATTTGTAAGATGTGAGAGTGAATGGTGGGTTTGAATTTTCAGAATGAAAAGGCACCACTGACCCCTAAATGAATAAAGAACCTTGAATTTGGTGATCTGCACATTTTAGTTTCACTTCACCCTAGAGTGCACACATATGTGCAGTTATCAGGTGCATGAGTTTATAGATGCTTGAGTGTTGGTGAGTGATTGAGTGTGTGGGTGAGAGAAAATATGCTACAATTTTCCATTCATCACTTACTTTGTACTTCAATAAGCAGTATTAAACTCGATAACTTGGACACATATCACAGGCTTTGGCAAACTAGATGACCATGTAGCCTAGCCTATGAAACAAAAAGCACCAGGGCTGAGGGCAAACCAGTGTGTGTGTGTGTGTGTGTGTGTGTGTGTGTGTGTGTGTATGTGTGTGTGTGTGTGAATGTGAGTAAGGGACTGAAAGGAAGGAGGAGAGCGAGAGTGTGCACGCATGTTACACCGCACAAAGGCAATGAGCAGGTGTGTGAGTGAGTACTTATACCAACATGTAAATGTGGCTCTGTGCACGGCAGACACATTGCCCCAGAAGGACTTTCATTGGTCACTCTTTTCCAATAATTAGCTTTTACGTTGGTAAACAACATAGTAAACAATTGTGTAATGAGGCCATAGCTTTGAGCTAACAACAAAATGAACCCTGAACTGGGGAGGAACATGGAGAGCTTATTTATTAGGTCTACCTTGCATAGTAAACCAGTATCACTACACTACACTACAATGCACTACACTACACAATACAGCTAATACATAATATCAGTCTAGCCTACCGTATTTCACAAAAAAGACGTTCACTGGAAAAGAGTGACCATCCTGAACGAAAGTCCTTCTGGGACATTAGCAGTTTCCTGATCGGGAAACAGGTTTTCTTCTACTATTATTTCCATTATAGCATGTATTTAGATGTGCCACAAATAATCAGGAGATGACTGAAGCACATGGGCATAGTCTGACACAGTGCACCACGGACAACCCGGGTTTCGGTCAACCCGTTGCCCATAGTTTGATAAATGATGTTCCTTGTGAATGTTGTTGAACACTGTTGCCTAGTTAATGGATTCCAATTCTATTTTTATGTGTGGTTATATGCAAGGAGCAGATAGCATAGACTGATTATAGATTTTTAGAATGCATGGACATCCGAATAGTTGGGCAATAACATAGCATAACAGCAACCATTGTGCGTGTTTTCATGTTATGTTATGTTATGTCCACTTAATTTAATTTCTCATGCACTCCCTGAAACTTGCTGTGTTGCAGACCTGATGTTCAGTCAGCCCAGCTGTTTTCGCATGGCTCCGCCCGTCGGCAGCTCTTTTTTTCTGCTAGAAGTGAATGTGATAGTGCTGTCTAACTAACCTACGGGAAGGACATATATTATCATAAGGCTAATATATAAACCTGGATAGAAGTGTATTTAGACCTAAGACACGGCAAGTTATTACAAGTCATTACAAGCGGCAAAGAGGTAAAGTCCGAGGCGAGTCTCGAATCATCAGCATTCGGGCTGAATTAAAAGCGCAAGTCGTGCCTAATTTTGTCAAGTCAAGTCTAAAGTCATTAAAATCGTGGCTCGAGCCTGACTCGAGTCCACATTTCTGCTATGTATTATGTTTGTTCCTCCCTCGAATGTTAGCACAACGAAATGAATGCCACCACCAACCGCATTAAAAGATAGGTGAATTCGGATGAGTGGGTTTGCATAAATCTTGTTTTGAAGCAACATTAACATGCACCTCTGTTGGAGTAGGTTGTGAACTGAGTGTCTGTGAAGCGGATGAAGCCTGCAGCTGAGGACGTTTCTCAGTGGAAGTCCTCCATTCTCTCAGCAGCTTTGGCCAAGGCCAGGGCTCGTAGTCCTCCTCATTATGTGGTGCTCACAGCTACCTTTCGAAGACCAAATGACTGTTTCCTTTTTCTTTCTCAAGCCGCTGAAAACAAAGCGCACTTCCGTTCCTTTCTCTTCCACACCCCCTCCTCCCCCTCGTCTTCCTCCGGCCCTTTAAACATGTATTTAAAACAAACTCCCAACAATGAGAGCTGGAGGGGAAAAAAAAAGAAACGTGCCTCTGGCCTGTCGCTGTAATTACCCAACCCTCCACACACACAGGCCTTTTTATGAGCCTGACTTATGGCCGTGCAGAGACGGCCTCCTCTCTCAACACTCTCTCTTTTTCTCTCTCTCTTTTTCTCATACCTTTTTCTTATGCTCTCTCTCTCTCTCTC
>PYXC01001714.1:1142500-1150000 GCA_015244755.2 Tenualosa ilisha | reverse complement strand
AAGCTGATTGAGAGACTAAAGGACAAGATTTGAGGGTGATTAACACAAAAGTTGTTACCAAAACAAAACTCCTCCTGACCCTCGTAAAAAGCTGTGGAAAACAGAAACATGTTCTGAGAGAGAGAGAGGAGAGAGAGAGAATGAGAGAAAGAGAATGAGAAGAATGAGTGGCATTTAAAAAAGCAGCCATTGCCAGACTGTGTTGATGTATTAGTGATTGGCAGTGGCCACTGTGCCACTGTAAACTTCTCTGAAGTGGAGCTGAAGCTCAAAGGCCACAGCATTTTGACAGTAAACAACAAAACAGCAGCAGAGCACCAAATCAGGGACCTCACCACACAACTCACAGTGTTGGCGAAATTACCCAAAAAAGTACTTCACTGCAAGTTGCTAGTTACATAGTTTATTCACTCATTATGACTACTTATTACATTGCACTACATTACATAAGTATTTTATTCTTGAGCTAAAAAAAATATTTTTTTTTGTCTCTTCAGTGAGAGAGCGAACAGGCAGTTAGATTTTGTGTTTGGTCTTTGGGCACAGAACTCAGAACATTGAAAAGATATTTATCTGGGCATGGGCTCCCGGGTTTGAGTCTGACCTGAGATCAGTTCTCGATCCTTCCCCATCTCTCTCTCCCGCTTATTTCTTGTCACTCTTCACTGTCCTATTGAAATAAAGGCAAAACAAAACAAAAATATCTTAAAAAAAGAAAAGATATTTGTCAGGTCTTTTAAACAAGAAATCAGTGTGTGTTGGTTAGTATTGCTAATGAGAAAAGTCATTCAGTTAATGAGTAACAGTAGTAACTAAGGGTATTTCAGCATCAAGTAACTATAACCAGTTTCTGAAATTTGAGCAGCCATGCATCAAATTACCTCCTGGTACTTAGTTTAAAAAGTATTTTATCACAGTGTTTATATTGGAGTAATTCGTTACTCTGTTACTAGTAACCCCCAACATTGATAACTGACCAGTGAAGAGAGTTCCAGAGAGACAGTTCCTGTGAAATGCAACAGAATGTATGCTGCTTTGCATTCCAATAGACATACAGCACTAGACCACAACCTTACCGTTACTGCCAAGATTCCAATCTTCCGATCCAGACTAAGCGTACAGAATGTTACTGTAATGAATCAGACAGGAAGCAAATGTTACTGGCACACTGAGAATTGCTGTATCACATGGAATAGTTGTGAGTTGTTTTTTTTATAGTTGTTTTATAGTTATAGTTGTTTTATTCATGCTACCCTCATACTGCCAATGGATGGGTCCCATAGCATTTTGGACTGGTCACTAATGTTAACATTAACCAGTTGTCCATGCATCGCCAACTTTCCTGTTAAGGATTTGTGCTGTGACCTATTTCATGTGAGAATGTGATATTGAAAGCATAATCTGACTTCTGGATTATGGCTTCATGAATGATACTCTTCACAGATCCAGGTCACCCCTAAGCTGGCTGCTCGGAGGTGGGAGATGATAAAAGCACAGCCTTTCTGTGCTGTTTGACTGGCTGTTGCACACGTTTCTTTCTGTGCTGTTTGACTTGCTGTTGCACACGTTTCTTCTTCTTTTTTTTAAATCTATAAAAACTTAATTTGGTGAATTAAGAAAAGCATGTTGACTCTGTGTAGGTCGTGGCCTGTGGCTTGGGGGTATTGTCCCAAAATGTTCAGCTTTACTGAATATATATATATCTCATATAATATTATTACAGACAATTCCTTATCACCCTGACCATAAATCAAATGCTATTTTTCATCATTTACTTTTTCATTATGCAAATTTTTACATAAAAAAATCTTCATTATAAAATGAGAATAGAAACCTAACTACTTTCTTTTCACTATAAATGCCACCATTGGTGCTTACTAATCAGCTGTGGCAATGACAACAGCAGGGGTAATTCCTTCTTGTAAACTGAGACTCATTGAAAGAATGTTACTAAGAATGTGGGTGTGACACACACACACAGGAAAAAAGGGACAGGTTATCTTGTGAAAGACAAGTTTGCAAATCATCATGATCATGAGTACAATGGAACAGGAAGTATAATTATACTTATAATTTAAAAGTATAATTAGTGTGTCATGGGGACTGAGGGATACAGGACAAATGATATTGTTTGGCAACTAGTGAAAATATTCCTTAGAATACTTTGAAAGCCACAGTGATGAATGTTGCTGTGATAATACTGCAGCTTTAAGACACTAAACGACTGCACAGTCTCCCATAAACTATGATATATGCTACATCAATATGTTGCTCATTATTATATACCAAAATATGTACAGAAAGAAAGAACTGTAATGGGGTTTATTGTAGGTTATTAAAAATACTCTAATGTGCAATACTGCATTTGCAGAGTTACATTCCTGGACTTGGACTCCTCACACCTAATCCACCATTGGATCTAATTTTATTTATTTTGTTTTTTATCAAGATAAAATAAGGCTTGTAGATTACAGGAGTGGATTCACCCTTAGCAGGTGGATGGAGGAGAGCAGAAGAGGAGATGGAGAAAGGGTGGGGGGACACTGAGGAGGATAAAATGTGTGTGAGAGAGAGATGTGTCTGAGGAGGAGCCTGTGTGTATACTCCCACACGCATGGAGACGCATAGCTGGAAACGTTTAATTCATACCATCAACGTGACAGGGTTAACGAGTGGCAACGGGTGCCTAGGGACCCTGATCCTGGCAGAGAGAAAGAGAAGAGAGGGAGAGAGAAAGAGAAGAGGGGACAGAGAGACAGTAGAGGAGCGGAGGGGAGGGGAGGGGACTGACACCCCTGGTGGAGAGATGGTGGGGGATGGACCCAGACAGGGAGGAGGATGAGCAGGGGATGAGCGGAGAGAGAGAAAAAGGGAGACAGAGACGGGCTGGAGGAGGGAAAAAGAGAGAGCGAAAGAGGAGGGAGGGGGGAAAGGAAAAGAAAAGAAAAACAAGGAAAAGGGGGAATCATGGGGAATTTGATGGGGCTATTTGAGATGCAATCCCAGTGATTGTTTAATTCGTCAAACAGCTCACAGTACTGCACATTTCTCCCTCTCTCTCTCTAAAGGTCAGTGCTGCTGCTGTGTGTAGATCAGGTGTGGGCTGTGAGAGGGAGGAGACAGATGGTGCTGTTTGTTTGTTGTTGCTGGGAGTTTTAATTACCACACCATGTACATTTCCCTGCACTCTCTCTCTCTCACACACAAACACACACACACACACAGATACATACACACACACACACACACAGGGGCAAAAGACACACACACACATACGCAAAGACAGAGAGAGACACACACACACACACACACACACACACAAACACTCCCACACTCACAAACACACACACACACATACATACACACACACACACACAGGGGCAAAAGACACACACACACATGCAGAGAAAGAGAGACCCACGCACACACACACACACACACACACACACTCACACTCACACACACACACACACAACCACAGTCACACTTGAGTGAGAAAACACCATAAGCATGTATCATATCACAGTCATGCTCCATTCTCCACTCACACACGTATAAAAGCCACTGTCTGGGGTCAGATACGGAAGACAAAGACAAGCAGAGAAGGAGTGAGTGAAGCAGATAGAGAGTGAGAGACAGAGAGACAGTGTGTGTCTGTGTGTCTGTGAGTGTGTGTCTGTCTCTTTCTCTCTCTGTATGAGTGTGTGTGTGTGTGTGTGTGTGTATGTGCATGTGGGTGTGCGTGAATGTTTGTGTGTGTGTGTGTCTGTCTGTCTCTTTCTCTCTGTATGAGTGTGTGTGTGTGTGAGAGACAGAGAGAGAAAGAAAGAGAGAGGGAAAAAGAGAGAGAGAAATGGAGGAAAGACGAGGACAAAAGAAAATGGCTAAGCAGAGGAAGAGAAAAATGAGATGGAGTAAATTGACCGGGCGGAGGCAGAAGACGGAGGGAGCGCCGAGCACGAGCTGATGGTGATGGATGGCTAAATTGTCGCCGCATGATGGAGGGAGGGAGGGGTTGAGAGAGGGAGAGGAGAGAAGGGGGGGGGGGGGGGGGGGGGAAGGGGGGGAGTCCCAGAATGCTATGGCGATGGCCTTCCTTCCATTACAACATCGTGCTGCCTGGTTACACTGCCACTTATTGTCTGTGAGGCGTACCGTTTACTCTGCCCTCTGCCCCGCACAACTAAATCTGCCATCAACACAACACACTCTGTGTGTGTGCGTGCGTGTGTGCGTGTGTGTGTGTGTGTGTGTGCCTGTGTGTGTGTGTGTGTGTGTGTGTGTATCTGTGTGTGTGTGTCTGTGCATGTGTGTGTGAATATGTGCAAGGCTGTGCATGACACTCTGTCACAGTGAGCACCCTGCGCCAACCCAAGAGCGTCAGCAGACAGCAGAGTGGAATTAGCCCATTCATTCCCCCTCATTCACTGGGCCTCAGTGTCCCCAGCATGTGTAGCTGTCAGTGCCACGCTGCAGGCCATGTCCAAAATGTCATTTAGAGAGGAATTATTTGAATTATACATACATAGAGTGAATGTAGGCACTTTACAAAACAATACATCAAACTGATATTCATAAATCATGTTTTTAAATGATGTGTATTGCAATATATTATGCTATATAAAAAGTCTGTGAATTATATTGAAAACATGCCACATAGTAAAGTGTATTTTATGGATCTGATATTTACTGCACATTACATGCAGTACTCTTAATTAGAATAGCATGTTAAACATGAAACATGTTGGACTTTGTCATCACATGACGGACAAAAGGAAAGGAAAATACATGAATGCACACACACCCACACACACACACACACACACACACACACACACGACAGGCACACATGTGCTTGTCTACACAAAGCCAACAACAAAATGACCTCTAAGTCTCATGGGACGTCATCAGGACACGAAAAGGTCGGAAGGTCTGGAAGCAAATCACAGTAACCACAGTCATCTCACACACAACCATAAACACACACACACACACACACATATACACACATATATCTGCAATCCCTCCAACAAACACACAAGCATGCACACACTGTATACAGACATCCACACACACAAACTTACACAATCTGCACCATCTCCACTCCCTCACTCACACACATACACACACACACTCACACACACACTCATACACACACATACACACACACACGTGTCCACCTACACGAAGGAACATGTTAGTCTTTGCAAGCGTTATATCTGAATTAAAAGAAATCAATGCAGTCTGGTGGCAGCAAAGCAAACCAATAAAATCGGTGTGACCTTTTCCAGAAGAGCAGCCTCAACCCTATCAGAGCTCACGGCTGGAAATCAGCTAAATTACAGGCCTGCCGAGAGAAACACGACATCGCCGCTCGCAAAACCCCTCCGACCGGGGGCACGAAGAGAAAACAGCTTGTCTTGTCTTTTGTTTGTGGCAACGAAGACCAAAAGGAGAAGGGGGGGGATGGCCAACACTGGAAAAGGTAATGGGCTTTAAGTAGGGAGGAGGAGAAGGGAGTGAAAGTGGCCTAATTTGGCCCAGATGAGATATGGAAAGCTGTTGAAGGTGACCTCTCTATAGGGGGGGTGCTGATGGTCTGTCGCCGTGTGGGACCTGTGCACAACATATGCAGGCTGTCCTAAGCCGGGGGGGGGGGGGGAGGGGGTAGTGACTGGACTAGTAACAAGTCACTTGCTGAAGGAGGCATCAGGGTACTGGCTAAACACTTTGTTTTGGGCAACCTAGCTAGATAGCTTAATTGAATGCTGTCTATTTTTTTATTTGTTGAGACACCAAGACCAAAGCCAAGATACTAACAGCTGACTTTGTAATTCGATGTTTTTTTGGACGTTGGAGGCAATATGAAGGATATATCCACACTGCCTTCAGAACTGGGCAAAATGAAGGTACCTCAGAAGGTGAATTTCATGCATTTATTTGTTTTGGACATGCTTTGATGCCTTGCTGCTACCAAATGCCTCCTTAGAAGCATTTTGTCCGTTTTGGACACAGCTACAGAGAAGGACAATGCAGGATAACACCCAAGATGAGCAGGACAGTGGGGAGAGAATGACAGAGACTGAATATTAATGCCAGCTCTAAGCCCTGAACCCTCAAAGATACTGATGGACTTGATGATTGATTGATCATGCCAGCTACTCTAAGCCATTGATACTAATGGACTTGATGATTGATTGATTCATGCCAGCTACTCTAAGTCATTGATGTGATGCTATATATCAACGGCATCCAGTTTTTGGTGAAAACCTAGTTGACTAGCCACCTAAAACCTAGTTGACTAGCCACCTAAAACCCAGTTGACTAGCCACCTAAAACCCAGTTGACTGCTAGAAGATGCTAATTGGTGTTTGATGGCAATATAATCAGCAGTATCATGCTGAAAAGGGTTTTCTGGTTTTTTTAGGTGGTTTCCTACCCTCCAAACAGAACTGCACAGTACAGATCCTGGATGGCTGGTGGGAATAAGACCCTGTCCCATTTTAACCACTTCCACTCATTTTTGTGCATTTACATGTAAGGGTAGGGTGTCCCTATACTTTTAAGACCAAGGGAAAGTGCTTTTCAGCCCTTAAAACCACCCCTTAAACTGAAGGGAGGTCAGGTGCAGACTTTGAATGAAGTGTGGGGATTACCCAGGATACCTTGACTAGAAAACAGTCGAAGAAAGATGATAGCCAGCTCAGGTAAAGATAAACACAATGTATATTGTCACAATTAAGTATACAAATGTCAAAATATGTTGGGATATCTAGTTTGATGCACATGCAAAGAAATTCTGTTGAGTCAGAAGATGAATGTTGGAAAATCACTGAAGATAGACATGAAAATATCAGACGAGGCCACCAAAAAGGCATTTTTTCCAATAATGAATGAGCATTAGCATTTACGTGGGGAAAAAATTCCGGTTATGGGGCTATTCTGATATACACATTTTTCGGGTTGTGGCATTTATACTAATGTGGAGATCTGATTATTAATTCTGTGGACATGAGTCAGTATTTATAGAACAGGGAAATCTACTGTTGGTGGCCCACGTTGTCTCTGTGCGTTAGTACATAGTTGAATGGGAAATGGTAAATGGACTGCATTTATATAGTGCTTTTCTACTCCTACGAGTACTCAAAGTGCTTTACAGAGTACGCCTCACATTCACCCATTCACACACACACACAACGGTGGCGGAGGCTGCTTAGATGAAGACACCAGCTAAGCAAATACGCATCCATTTTGTAGTTACATATTTCTACTCCTAACACATCTTACAGCATCTTGGAGGGTGCTAGTGTTAAAGGAGGAGAAATGGAATTGGGCCAAACTTTGAGTTTCATTTTCCTATGCCCCATTCAGTTAATGTTAGCTGCCAGTTCATTATTTGGTCATATTGTACTTTACATCATGTATCAAATTTTCTTGTTCTTTTTCCTACAGACAGCACTTGGTGACCTGTAACAACAGGGCTATGGATTGAATTATACC
>PYXC01001714.1:1130000-1137500 GCA_015244755.2 Tenualosa ilisha | reverse complement strand
ACACTAACCAAGGCATATTAAGATCATTACTCATATACAACAACAAACCTACTATGAAAAAACAGTCATTAGGAGTTTATATTGGTGAAATTTTTGTTAATGGTCTATTATGGTTAGAATAAGGTCATGTAGAATAAGGTATTAATACGTGACTTGTATTGACTAACAAATGACTAACATGTTACTAATTTGCATGTTATTAAGCTGCTAGTTAATGGAGAATATGTGTACCCTAATCTAAAGTGTTACTGAAAAAATATATTCTTAAAATACACAAAATATTTAAACAATTATACTTTGCTCGCTCACATACATCCAATGCTGGCCATTTGTGTTTGTGTCCAGCTGTGATAATGTCCCATCCTTCCTTGTCCGCCTGTCCTGTCTCACTCATATAAAACAGGCCTTGCTGGAAGTGGATGGATCATACATATGCGGGTGACCCAAAACCACTGCATTGTTGAACTGAGACTCCTGTCCGGCCCGGCCCAAACCCCCGTGGCTTAGCCGCTAGAGCAGAGGGAATTCCAGTGTCTGATAAAGGCTTTGGTATGAAAATGGCAGTGAGCCACTGTACTATAAGACCTGCTGGAAAACACAGCGTAGGAGTGAGTGAGTGAAAGAGAGAGAGAGAGACAGAGAGAGAGAGAGAAAGAGAGAGAGAGAGGTGGTACAAATTCGCCACCCCTAAAATGCAATTTCCTGAAACAAGAGTGAAGGATTTGGGCGCTCTCTGTCTCTCTCTTTCTCTCTCTCCCTCCCTCGATCTCTCTCTAACTCTCCCTCTTTATTTTTCCCCTCTTTCCTCGCTGACAACTGGGCCATTACTGCACAGAGTGCTTTGGGCCATTACTGCACAGAGTGCTTCGTCCGAGAACGAGCCAAGCTCGGCAGGCTCTCTGGCAAGCATGTACAGAGCATGTTTTTTAGAGATGTTTTTGTCTGCTGTAGCCAGAGAGGAGAAGAAAGACGAGGACGAGAGGGAGGGAGTGAGTGAGGGAGCGCAGACAGACAAGGAAGAGGGGAAGGAGGGAGGGAAAGAAGGAGGGGGGGAATGAAGGAAACAGAAAAAAATGGACAGAAAGAGAGAGAGTAAAAGAAAGAGATCAGACAAAAAATGTATAGGAAGCATGGAGAAGAGCAGAGAGGAAAGGGGGATGGACACAGTAGTAGGATGAAGAGTGACGAGACAGACAGACGAACGGACAGAGGGGGGAGGGAGAGAGAGGAGAGAGAGAGAGAGAGAGAGAGAGAGAGAGAGAGAAATTTGAGAAATAGGCCAGGAGGAGGGCCCAAACAGCTGGCTGAATTTGGCGTCAGGCCCACACCTGCACACTCAGGCACTGTGTGTGTGTGTGTGTGTGTGTGTGTTGTGTGTGTGTGTGTGTGTGTGTGTGTGTTTGTGTGTGTGTGCAGCCTGCTGCTCTGCTGTGTTCTGCTCCACTGTGGGCTCCAGCTCTGGCAGGGTCTCTGGGAGCCCGTGAGCCCATGCAGCTTCACACCAATCTGATTTATTTACGTCCAGAGAAAGAACGCACTAAATGTCAGCAAACCCACAGCATCTCGCAGGAGCACATAAATCTCAAGCCACAGTTTGAGCCGCGGCCCCCAAAATGCACACAACAGACCAGGGAGTGCTGGGGGAACCATGTGTCTGGAGGGAAAAAAAGACAATAAATTTGATATTGGCATGCAACACAAAATTCCTCCATTAAAAAACATTCCGGCCATCATAAGGCAAACGCACACTCATAGTCGCGCACAAATGCACAAAAACAGTCAGTTGTATCTAAGACTTTGTCAATGTGTTCTAGACCGACATACAATATTAACAGGAAGTAAATTCATAATGAATTATAACCTTATCTTTGTTATAATCCTATCCTATGCTAAGGAAGAGGTATTTTCTTTTACAGTATGTTGGCATTACATGCAGCCTTTTACAGCAGGGTCATGAACTTGAACTGAACCATGTAAGGCTGTCTCAGGGAGACAGGGGCAGGGAGAGTACGTGCAGAAGTTTCGCCTAGGCAGGACTGAAGATGTTTTGTTTTTCGCGTTCATCACGCAAAGCTGACTAATGATGTTGCTTGTGCATAAACAAGCCCAGCTGTCCCGCCACACACACACACACACACACACACACACACACACACACACACACACACACTTCTGAGGAAAGCATGTGGTAGGAATGACTGAGTGAATATGCCATCAGGTGGTCATCATAGCATTAGACACAGTATCGACAGAGGAGAGCAGTGCTCTCATCCTGTACTGGTGAGCTGATTCAGAAGCGGCCATTTTAAGTGGTCCATTCCCAGTAAATCTACTGTGGTGTCAGGGAGTTTTATGAGTAGATGCTTATAATCAGATTTCATCCTCATAATTCTGCCATTAAGTGAGTCAGCAACAGCAAGAAGTCAATTTTAACACTGTGTTTAACAAGGAAAAGCAAACAGTTCTGTCAAAACATGCTCCTGTGAAATATATATTGTCCCAATGATAGATATACCCATGAAATACTGAAAATGCTAGTTTGTGGTTAAATATTACATATTCGTTCTTGTATTGTTCTTACATATTTGATCATATAAGTTAGCATATACAACAAAATATATTTGATCATATAGGCTAATATACACAACAGGAAGTGTTTTGTGGACATGAGCCTGTATATCAGTAAGCTCATGAATCACTGAAAGTTAATGCGTATTGTGTAAATGTGACAGTCTAACAGGGTCACTGGAGTTTCTTGACTGGCATATTCTCTGTTTTTTTTTTTTTTAAGTATATATTTTTTAGCTATTTGCCTTCATTGAGGTAAGACAGTGAAGATGGACAGGAAGCGACTGAGTGAGAGAGGTGTGTCTGGTGTGTGTGTGTGTGGGGGGGGGGGGGGGGTGTTGTAGGATCATATGACCACAGGCCAGGTTCAAACCCAGTTCTCAATGGGCACCTGGCTCATTTTTGGTATGGGTGCTGTAGCTATGGTACTTGTACAATAAAACTCTAGCCTAAATGTCTGAATTTCATTATTATTCAGTATTTTTACGAGGAAAAGCAAACCTCAAAACAAAACTAAGATGCTTTTTTCATCTGTACACATTCTGAAGCACCAGATTCAACAGACATCTTTCATTATCATGAGGTCATTGTTCCTGGTTCCTGAGATGAAAACTCAAATGCATTAACATGACAGTATCAAGCCTGCTTTTATGTAAGGTGGAGGAAGTAGCCAACAGCTACAGTGTACCGATACTGTTAGGGGAATAAAAGTCAAAGCCAGGTTAAGTACAAACAGCCTTTATTATGAGGTGTTCGAACAACATTGCAACATAGCATAACGTTTAAAAAAAAAAGTAAGTTACCTGCACCTCAGGGTTGGAAAGGCGTGACAGATGACAGTAAATGGCATGCAAGATTCTTAACACGTCACATTACCAGCAAACATACATTACCTAAATCATAGTGCTGGAACTGTGCACTAGTCACATTCATTCCATGAAACGCCCACAACATTTCTGATGCATTTATTGTGGCTTCGACATTTGATGACACGAGATGAGGGTTTTGGGGAACAGTTTCAGAAATACATGGTCAGCATGCTTATGTTTAGCCACATATTCACCCACATATTTCCTTTAGACCGTAAGGGTGTGGCTATGTTCTTCTTCCTCACTGCCTTAAGTCAGGCATAGTACTCTAAATTTAACAACTTCATTTTGTTTTGTGACATTTCCTCATGTCGTATCTCCTGTCGTCAAATAAGACAGCACAAATGACAATTACGTTGTCATTTACGTTGATATGATATTTGAAGCGGTCATCTGTTTTGAAACATTGGACTAACATTTGAGGAGTTGTTTGCTAACAATTTCAAGTGAAATTGTTTAATGCTTTAATGATTAGTATGCTCAGTAGGTTTTAGTACAGGTTGTACTAATTTTCAGCGACTACGGGGGTGTGAGAACATGATTTTTTCGAAAGGAAGATAAAATATGACACCAAGTTCCCTTTTAGAGAAGAACGTTGAGATCCATGATTCACTAGCGCACCTGTTTAGCCTTGTTGCTGTTGGTAGCAGGCACTCCTCCGATTGACCTTGCAGGACACACGCAGGCATTTGTGCACCTGTCCATACACGTGAAGTTCACTGACACAGTGTGTTTGTTATTATGTTGTTAAATTGTGTGGGGAAAAATATCTAGAGAAGTCTTCTCAAGAGCAAGATAGTTGAAACATCCTGCGTTAAATTTACTTTCATATATTTTTCAATAAAACATAGCCCTCTCGGTTTAGTATTGGCTGTGAAGTAACCTAGTCTACTCGGAAGCCACTCATTAATCGGCTAGTAATTTTATCATTCTGTGTCACAGGGAGATGAATGTACAATTGAACCTGACAAATGTGGTCAAAAAATCGAAGGATATATTGTCATGACTGTATCATTTGATTATTCAAGTGTAGCCTATGTCACCTAAGATAAAATAAATATATTTGTATTTAACCTATTTGTATTGTAGCCTATTAGTTCTGAAAAACAAAACTGGGATTCAGTTAAATTAGTGGCGACGTTTGAGCAGTTTGGCTAATTGAGACCCGCTTCTCCTGGCTACTAATCTCTCAGATTTGCATAAAATATTAAGGGATGAACGTTCCTCAGTTGGAGCACTTCGGGGGGCATAGTCTAATAATTTTTCAGGACTTTATAGGATTCACTGATACTGAAATAAAAGCAGCTGTTTGTTTCAAGAGGTCCGGGATGTTTTAAAATAAATGCTGGCCATTTGAAACAGAGTAAAGTTCTTGCTGTTTTATAGCCTTTTTATCTTCACTAGAGCGACGCAGGAGATAACATCCTGCGCTGTAATCTGATCATCACGGAATGAGAAATGTCTGTTTTGGTGTTATGCCAAGTCAGGTTGATGGAACATGTGACAAAAGCCAAGTCGTGTGCTTTCGCTCAGACAAAACGTGTGCTTCCACTGTAGACATTTTGAGCAGCACAGTCACGTTTGTTTCAGAGAGCAGATTTAACCTCGCTGTTAAACGTGATAACAAGGACTTCATTTTATGGTGCTTACCACTCATTTACAATACCAACCGATGCATGCATCCCATCATACAGGTAATAATAGGTCGCCGATAATAGTTAGAAATAAATAGCTTTGCATTTGCAGGTTCCTGTGATTTATTCATAGAATAAATGTTGCCCCGTTTAATGGGGTGGAGACACACACGGACACTACCTGAAACGAGTTTGTTCAAGAGGCAGTTGGCGTATGAAAAAGAACAGGCTATGATTTTTCAGGCTGATGGAACACTACACCTCCACACAGCACAGACTACAATACTCTTACAAAAGAGATATAATTATAAAGGATTTCAGCAACCCACCCCACCCCCAATCTATTAATATGGAGCCAATTCATCACCACAGCCAGTCTAGAAATGATGAATCATGAAATTACACAGTTAGTAGGGATATGAAGAAAAAAAGAGAGAAATAACTGCATTTTCCAGCCATTTAGATTTGGTGCAAAGGAGGCTCTGGATAGAGTTTGAGGTGGAGGATATAGAGAGCAGTGGAGTGTGGTGAGAGAGTAGTCTAGTGCACTCATGCCCACCAACAGCCATAGTCAAGTTCACTGGCAACAACAATTCATGAACTTGAACACCCCTGCTCCCTCAAACACTCACCTACACACACATGCTCTCTCTCTCTTTTTTTCACACACACACACACACACACACACACACATACAGACACACACACAAAGTTGAGCAAACCAACATACACCCAGACAAATTCTAATAAGTATCCCTCTTGATAGCTACTAGCCTTGAATATGTATTTTCAACAATCACCTGTTTGGAGCTGTGAGTTGCCTGAGATGCAACACACACACACACACACACACACACACACACTCCCACTCACACACAGATGCAGTCCTAAATGAAGGTGTCGAGCGGCACGAGGGGATTGTGTAGGGTAGACGAGACAGCGGCACAATGGCAGAATTAGGATGAGTGGCTACTGGGTGCTTACACAGCAGATTCAGCCTGTGCTGCTGAAGAGGGCTGCCGGTTATCACTACGCCTCCACTAGAAAAGGCAGAGGATGATAAAGACTGACGTCGTAGACAAATGCACCAAAAGCCTTTTTTAAGGGGGGGGGGGGGGGGGGGGGGGTGGTGCATGTCTAGAAGAGACTAAGGCAGAAAGAGAGAAAGGAATTGAGGGAAAGATCATCTCTGGCTAGTGTGTGTGTGTGTGTGTGTGTGTGCGTGTGTGTGTGAGACAGAGAGAGAGAGAGAGAGAGAGAGAGAGAGAGAGAGAGGGAGAGAGAGAAGAGGAGGGAGGGGGGCTGCTTTCCTTTGTCTGAGCTGCTTGCTGTTTCATTAACACATCAGGAGAGCCCCTTCCCCCCAGACAGTGCAGAGCTCGAGACCGTGTGTGTGTGCACATGTGTGTGAGTGTGTGAGAGGGAAGGGAGGGGATGTGTATATGTATGTGTGTGTGTGTGTGTGTGTGTGTGTGTGTGTCCTAATGCCTGCTCTGTATTCATTATCGCCTGTGCCTGCTCTCCTGCCCACCACGGCCAGCAGTAATTGATAATTAAAGAGCAATAACGCAGCGGTCAATGCAATCTCACTGCAGGAGTTCCCAAAACCCCATACACACACACACACACACACACACACACACACATCATATATGTTGGGTAGAATAGAACACAGATTCAGTGCACACTGAGCATCAATGCAAATACACAGAGAAATAAGATCAGAGAATACTATAAAACTGGCTCACAGCATCACTCCACACACACAGTGACTACTGCCACTGTCAGGCATTTCTGAGAATTCAAGGTGACCTGATCAGCAAATCTATTTGCCTTGAAAGGATTTCATTTTAGATATGGCACTCTTACACACGCACATAAAGAGAAAAGCACTAAAATGCATGCATATTCATTCAGGCAAACACAATGAAACAAAACACAGTGTTAACACCTGATCCCATGAGGCTCTGCAGTCTTACATGAAAATGGATTCTCCTGAATTCACACACATGTGCACAAATACACCCCCCCGCCCCCCACAGCCGCCCACACACCCATCTAAGAAATGCATTGCCGTATTTTGACACACACACTCACAGACACAAAGACATAAAGGCACACACACACACACACACACACACACACAGAAGGAGAAAGACAGCACGAGAGAGAGACAGAGAGAGATCAATACTCTGATATGCAGACATATTGATTCCAAAGTAGATATTTGTCGTGAGGGCCCACTAGATACAGTCTTACAAACGGCGTACTCAGATCAATGCCCAAGATAATACCCTGCCCTACACAATGCCACAGTCCTGGTGCTGGACACATGGAAATCTGTGTGGAAGCACACTACACACTAACACAGGGAGTGATGGATGAGATGCCATGCTGGTTGGATGATGGAAAGTACTAGAAGACAATAG
>PYXC01001714.1:1095000-1117500 GCA_015244755.2 Tenualosa ilisha | reverse complement strand
ACCCCACGACCACCGTGCCACCCACCCCCCACCCGTCGACTCTCTCTTCCTCTCTTCCTTGCTGCTGAAGGAAACCAACCAGACAGCCAAATCAGATTGTCTGGCTGTCTGATTCCCCCTGACAGCACGTCCGCATCCTGGAGAGAGAGGGAGAGTGGGAGAGCCTCCCGCCGCCTGCCTCCTGCCCCGCACGCGTCACCAGGCCCCGTAACTTGAGGAGCCGCTCCCGTGGCAACGGCTCTCGCTCGGGCGCTGGTGTCGGGTGTGACGTTGGGGCTGTGGGGGGGAGACGAGAGAGTGGACTGGCCGGGAGAACAGAAGGTGCCTGTGAGGTGGCGCAGGTAGGGCGTGACAGGTGCACACGCTCGCCAGGGGCCAACCGAGACGTGAGCTGCCGCGCGCAGCCAGGGAATCCGATCTGGGCCCCCACTGAGGCGACCTGGCAAACATGACATGCAGATGCAAACATGCGGTACAGGCGGCCACACAAGCCCATGCTGGGTTAGAATGATTCATTCTCCTTCTCCTCATTATGTTCCACATGAAGCAGATAGACCACTGCTGCGTAAGACCCACTCTCACTCCTACATGCCTCTTTGTCCTGGAATAGCGGAAATGTGTTTCTTTCATAGTGTTTTTAAGGTCATTTAAATTAGATCCGTAATGATAACAGTGATTAGTTAATAACAAGTATGCAATATCGACAACAAGTGTATTTTTAATATAAATTTATTTTATTATGTATTTAGATATTCCTGCTCGATCTTTCACATTAAATGTCCCCTGTAAAAGTGTCAGATCAGATGAAGCTGGATGAATCTGACTCCTTTTGTCTCCTCTCAGGAAGATGACACACATCAGTCACTCCTCTCCTCTCTTGTCCTCTCCAGGCTGCCATAGAAACAAGCCTGACAGGATAGATTCTCACTTGCTGGGGCAGTCTATCACACCTGCTAGCACGCTCTCCACTCTTCACACTTTCTTTCTCTCCCCTCTTTACCTCCCTCTCTCTCCACTCTTCACTCTCTCTCTGTCTCTCCCCTCTTTACCTCCCTCTCTCTCCCTCTATTTCTGCCTCCTCCCCCACATTCAGGTGAGGCCTTTGTCTATCTCTGTCTCTCTCTCCTTTTTCTCTCTGTCCCTCTCTCTTTTTGTTTCCCATCATGCTCTAGTTTGCACCCGTCTGTCTTTGACTCTCTCGCTCTCACTGCTGAAAAGACTCGGTCTTATCTGTCTGACTTTTGTCTCTCTTTCTCTCCTCCTCTCCCCCTCTCTCCCTCTCTTTCTCTCTCTCATTCTGTCTTTTCCCACGGCTGATATCATCTCCCATACTTGGGCTTCAAAGTGCGCTTTTAGCCAGCGAGCCGGGCAGTCCGACCTGTCTCTCTGGTCTCTTGTCTCTGTGCGTCTCCCATCTCCCGTCTCCTGTCTCCCGTCTTCCGTCTCCATCTCTGTCTCGAGGCTCTCGCCTGCCTGCCGCCGCCGCCACTCCCGTAAGTTGCCTGACTTCGGCCATTGTCCGCCCCTGACTCCCGTGACCTCCCACAACAATGGAGCTTCACACTCGTCCCCAGCCCACGGCACCCACAATATGCTGGGGCAGAGAGAGGGAGAGAGGGCAAGTGGGAGCAAGGGATAGAGAGAGAGAGAGAGAGAGAGAGAGAGAGAGAGAGAGATGTGGAGAGATGGAATTGCTATGGATTGAGGAGGAAGGGCAGTGGCCCCTTGCAAAACGGTCTTTAGTCTAGCATATGAAATACAGTCTCAGTACAGATGCCCCGACCACTGGGACACTGAGCTCACTGTCTTCACACAGCCATGAGATGAAAGAGAGAGAGAGAGAGAGAGAGAGAGAGAGAGATAGAGATGGGTCATGTTCAAAGCACAGTTGTGTTGGGTTACTACGGGAAAACACCAGGAAACGCAAAAGGGGAAATATGCCTCGCATGCAGTAAAACAAAATAACTATTGCTGAATAGACTCTTTTGAGCTGTCATTTGAGTCAATATTAAAACAAAAAAAACAAAAAACAAGAAATCACCTAAACTGTGTTCAAAACATTACTGAAACAGTGCTTCTGGTAACTCAGATCATAGTTCTGGTAACTCAGATAATAAATTATGATTCTGTTATTAAAATCATTCAACAGAAAAATTTGCAGAGCAGACATAGCTGAGAAATAACTGTCACAGCTGTGAACAGACACACCCTGAATCAAGTGTTAATTTTTGGTGGGGACAGCAGGTTTTGACATATGTGATCATTCCTGTACAGCCAGAGAATTGTGTGTGTGTGTGTGTGTGTGTGTGTTTGTGTGTGTGTGTGTGTGCATGAGTGTGAGTAAGTGTGAGAAGAGTGTGAGTGAGGGGTTAACACTTGTCTGTCACGTGTGTCACACCACACTGGGTCACCCGCAGTTCAGCGTGCCACTGGTCTGGCTAACGCTAACTAGACCCGAGAGTGAACCGCTCACAGTCAGAGGAGATGAGAGAGGAGAGAGAGAAAAAGAGGAGAGAGAGAAAAAAAGGAGAGGAAGAGAAATGATTGGAGAGGAGTGAAAAGAAGAAAAGTAGAGAAATGTAGAGAGGACGGAAGAATTGGAAAAGGAGAGGAGAGGAAGAGAGACAAAAACAAGGGAAGTTTGGTGAGGAGAGGAAAAAGTGAAGTGGAGGAGAAGAGAAGAGGTGAAAGAGCACGATTAAAGCATGGTGGAACATGGACAACAAGAGAAAAGGAATAAAATGAACATGAATGGAAAGGCACTGGAGAAGAGTAAGGAAGGAGAAGAGAGGAGTGGAGGAAGAAGGGATGAGTGTAAGGGAGGAGACGAGAAGAGAGGAAGGGATTAGTGAGCTGCTTGAGGGAAAGGATGGAAATGAATCAGTCATTTGCCAGCATTAGGGCCTGCGGTCGTTTCTACGGTGAGGAATGTGTATCAGCGCAGCTCTCAATGGTGCACATTAAGCCATGGAGCGACAGGAGGCTTGGTGTCAAAGCCAGCTGGGTCTGTATGAGAGATGAAGCACAAGGCCACTATTACACTCACATTGACCGACTGAATGACTGTCTGACTGGGCTGAGCTGGGCTGGGCTGGACTGAGCTTGGGTGGTGTGGGTTGGGGTAATCAGTGTCAGGGCCACAGCGAAAGAGAACAGGTCTTAGACGAAGATCAAAGACAAGTGGGATCAAAGACAATGAGAAAAACCAGACAAATAAGAAGTTAATGACTCATTATGTTGTTCACATGTTGTGTGGTGGTGGGAATGGTTACTAAGAGAGAGAGAGAGAGAGAGAGAGAGAGAAGGGCCAAACGAAGTGCAGGAACAGAGTGGTTTCTCCCTTAATAATGAAGCATCCTTGCCGAAGGCAAAAAGGTCAAACAAGCAGCAGCTCCGTTCGATGGTAAGAGGAGTGTGTGTGTGTGGGGGGGGGGATGAATCAAAGCACGTTAAGCTTTCCCCATGGAGGAAGAATGGACAGTAGAAAAAGAGAGAGACAAAGAGAGAGAGAGAGAGGAAGAGAAAGAGACAGAAGATGTGTGCGTGTGCATGTGTGTGTGTCAGCAGGCAGTGCAGCATAGGCTATGTACAGGCAATTCTGCCATTATGCCATTATTATGTGGGCTACAGAAAAAGTTTAGGTAGGCTAGAAATGAATGTAAATTTGAGTTTAAGCATGTCTACACATAGGCCTATACAATTTCTGTGATTTGAATACAAGTTACAGTAGGGTGCTATGTGTCTGATGAAGGGTAGCCTACTGGAGAAGTGTGTGTGTGTGTTGGCTGAGTTCTGTAGCCAGAGAGCCCTACTTCACATTTTTTTTGCCAGCAGCCCCCACTCGTTTTCCCTCTTCTCAATAGCAGGCACTTGGCTGCTCCTTTGGCTGAGGCATGTCACTGTCTTTAATGGACTCTGACAAACACACAAATCACTGCACTGGTTTCCTGGCAACTGGGGGGGATACCGGACCCTGGCGGAGCCAAAAATGTGCTCGGGAGGGGAAATTGATTCCATAGAACTGCTCAAAATGACCAAGTCAATAGCCGGCGAGCGCAGCAGCAAAGCACGAGCATTGATTGGCGCTTGTGTTAGCTTGCCAGCCGATAAGACGAGTCGAGCCGACGGACTCTGCTGGCTCGCTGCCAAGACCCGCAGCATAAATAGTGTATGAAAGCAGAGGCTAGGGGTGCCGTACGGGTCCACTGACGGCCAGCGATACGCTTCTCTCCACATCTATACCTCTTTCTTTTTTTTCTCCTTCGCCCACCATTTTTCTCCTCTTCAACCACTCCCTCTCGTCCCTTTGCTCTACTCTCTGGCTCCCTCGTGTGGCTGTACGCACAAGTGCCAGAAGAGAGCGAAGTAGAAACCTATACCCTCCTGTTCAGCTGACAGAGCTCTTTCAAAGGTCGCCTTTGGGTGTGCCGTCCAGCGAGTCTTATTGATCTAGTCCTCCTTACAGATATCCAATCATCACAATTAAATTATTAACCAGCATTCCTTTTTGACTTTTTTCATTTACATGCAGAAGTCTTATGTACATAGTGCTGTGATGTCTTCAGAGACAAGCCCTACTTGATCTTTGTTGTTTACCCAGGGAGACCAATGTTGTCTGTAGTTTAATTTATCCAGGACAATGGGTACGATAAAATCTAGTTGTTATCTAATCAGCTGTCGGGTGCTGCTTGGACAGATCGTACAATATGGGCGTAGCAGCCGGACCTTCTTTTTATTACACTTACACTAGACTTGTGTTTCTCCAGTGCTAAAACAGAAAGACCTGAAAAATTTTATGCTAAGAAGAAAATTTGAGATACAAAAGATTTTGTATCTATGCAAGGTGGGTTATGGACATCCCCCAGGACCACAGCACCACAACCTTTCATTTGATCAGAGAGAATAAACCTTACAGCTTAAAATGGCAGAACATGGGAAGGCTCTGTCCTTTAGCTCTAATCGGGGCTCTGCTGTTAACTTGCTGGGGTTCTAATAGCTCAAAGCCCATTTGGGATGACTGTAATAACTGCTGGGGTAGGACTGGTTGTACAATTATCCTTTGAACAGGCGCTCAGCTCCACAGGTGTTGTTAATTAATCTGGCCCCTTCAAAGCAAATGGCTGTCAGGTGTGTTTAGGGAAGAGGCTTGCACTGACGTAGACGGTGCACTAAGAACTGGCCAGTCATTTTACTTGGATTCTATGCAAGTTCTTGCTTTAATCAGTCTGTCGTTTGATATGGTTGCCAAGCGATAAAAGAGTGAAAAGGCAAATCAGGGTACTTTTGTCTGGTCTTGAAGGATATTAGCTGACTTGCAAAAAAAAAACTTCATGATGTCATCCTTTCAAACTTGTTTCAACCTTCTTTCAATTGATCCCTTTTTCCTGCCTAAACAAACAAGAGTCCACAGACTGATCCTGTTATTAAAACATGTTTCAGGCATCTAAGACTAATAGCTCATTTACTGAATTAGATCTAAAATAAAACGGCAAGAAAATCATTTTCAAAAAAATTCACAAACCGATTTGCAAACAAATTTTAAATCAATTTCTATGACAACATATTTGTTTATCAGCTGTATGTGTGTCTAGTACTTGATTGTAGAACAATATCTATTCATGCTTATTATTGTGATGATTTTACCACATAAGTGCAGAATGTTTCATAGAGTGAGCCTTTAAACCTTTAAATAGGCATGAAACAGAACAATGAATTCAAGTATCCAGCTGTTGCCTTCATTATTTGTCCATGCCAGAGGAATCACGGGAGTGTTTTCCAGCAGAGGTGGCATATCCACCTCCACAACACAAACAGCATTTAGATTCATGTCCGTGGGCTCATTTGGCACACCGACAAGAGAGAGGAGAGGCTCTGAACAGCTGGAGGTGAGCTGATGAGGACTTTATGAAAAGCACCAAGGGAAGAAAGAGCAGGCAGTCAGAGAGGATAATGATGGCCCTGGCTCCGCTGAGACAAAGAGCCGTCTTACACACACACACACACACAAACACACACACACACAAATGTGAATTCTGACTTAGCCAGTGATTGTTTTCAGTCCTACGCTGTAAACATCAAGTGAGGCTTTATTATTTTGACATTTTTGCTTTGGTTACCTGAAGCCCAATGGTGATTGAGAAGAATGAGAGATTTTTGTAGGATAAGAAATACTGTGATTAAAATTAAAGTTTCAACACAAAGTAACCACAATATAAAGGCCTCAAAATCTTTGTTCAAGGCCGCTGAAAGGCAGTGCAGTCTATGTGGAGTATTATACCATCTAGGATATATATCACTATTATGTCCTACCAAACCATGTCTAAAATATTGCTTGCTGATTTTGCTGCATTTTGACAGAATTAAGAGTTTCAAATGAGAACGTTACTGATATGTAACTGAAATGTGTGAATTTCTCAAACCATTATACAGCACAGGAACATTAAGGAATGTTCACTACAGTAGTGTTGTCCTCAGAGGATAGACAGGCAAAAGCAACGTCAGGAGAAACAGCGATGAGCTATGCTCATGTGTGCTGTTATGCCCGTGTGCTTTTGTCTGTACTCTCAACACACCATGCAGAGGGAAAAAAGAGAGCATGGATTTTAAACATACAAACACACACACACACACACACACACACACACACACAAAGAAAAAGTGATTCATTCTGTAACAGGGTATTAGCACCAATACACAGTGGAATCAAGTGACAAGACAAAAGAAGGATTGTGAAATATCTTGGTACTTGTTTCTATGAAGGCAAACGTCATTTGTTTGCAGTCTGCTTTGTGTATTGTCCTGGCTGGTGCTTTTATGCAAAGCCATTGATGGTCTGAATCCGTAACAATGTCATTTAGTTCAACACATATGTGTGGAAAGATGTCCCATTGTTAAATGTATGCACTCACCAAACAGCTTTGTTACTCACTACAAGTATTCTTAGTGAATATAAAATAAAAATGACAATAAACATATTGGTGAATTCACAAGATCATGAATGTTATTAATCACACAATCATGAATGTTATTAGTCACAAAATTATGAATGTTATAGTATATGAATTATTGGTAGATTTGGTACATTTTTGTTTCTTGGAGTTTATATCATAACACAAACAAAACATGTGCTACTCACAAAGCAGGAGAATCATGGACTCAATATAAATCATACAAATATTCTATTCAATGTCCTTTGTTATCTTAAGTTCACTCCCACATACCCCACTACCCCCTCTACCACACACACACACACACACACACACACACACACGCACACACATGCACACACAGCACACACGCAGACACACACACACAACACGCACACACACGGGCAAACGCGTGACAAAAAATAATGGAGGAGCACTGGCCTAAATGTAGTGTGCTACCATTGGGTAAATGAATGGCGCAGTAAAGTGCATTGCAAAAATATTACTTAACTAATTACATTTAAAGCATCATACATGTCTGCTGACCTGTCAATTGTGTTTTCACAGGCAATTTGATAGTTTTTTTGAATTACGCACTGGGCTGGATTGCTGCTGGTCATTAGCTTTGTACAGTGAAAGGTACTGTATTGCTGTGTTTTCAACTGAGGGAAGATATAGTGTTGAACAGAAAAACAGAAGTGATGAGTTGTGGACTGTTGCGGGTGTACAGCGCTCCACTGGAAACTCACCGCAGACAAACTGAAATAGTGCTTTTGGCAAAGCTTGAGTCCAACCCGTCATTGTCTGTCAGTATTAAAGCACCCATCCTCCTCTGCAGTCAGTACTGTTGTTTCCGGAGTCCAGCGTTTCCTTGACTTTTCTCTCCTTCTTACACATGTTCCTCCCATCCCTTCTGGGCTGCTCTCTTCTCATTCAGCTTCCCTTTTCAGCTCTCTAGCATCCATTTCTACTCCTACATATTTCAAAGACATGAAAGAAGGACATGAACGTTTATTATTTCAGGAAGATATATGTTCAGTGCTGGATCTGCAAAAACACAGATCCATAAGTAACTGACCAAATCCTTCTCCTTCTGCATTTGCAATAAGACATCTCACAAGACTCCATTAGAGAGTGAAATACTGCTTATTGGAATGCCTGCTACTCAAATCAGGGATTTTCCACGGGGCTGTTATATGAGCCTAGAGATTCGGAGTCAAACACAGCTATGCTTCTGTTTTTTTTTCTTCACAGACAGGGGTAATGTATTATTTTTGACACTTGTATTCCAAGTCTTACGAGCCAGTTATTTTACACCATCCATAACAAATAGAATTGGGGGTGTGAAGGAAAAAGTATAGAGTTATTAGATGAACTGTGAACTGTGTCCTGCTTTCCTTACATGTCTTAACAGAAGTTTGAACTTTTTTTTGTTTTAGATTAAATTTACTGGAACTGCAGTGCATGTGATTAAATACGATGCTAGATGATGAATAATATATGATCAGCCTGTGATACAGCTCTGTCCAGTGGAAAGAAGAGGACATCTCAACTCTCCACTCCATATACATGCAAAATTAAAAGATTTAACCAGCTCTGAGACCACGTCCAGAGCCTATCCATGACACTACGAATCTGTGCTTGTGAACTTCAAACTACTTCTTGCCCAGGGAGGACACACAGCAGTGTTTCATGTCTCAGTAGGCCTGTGGGATATCTTTGACTTGTCTTTTCAGTCTGTCATTGCTTAAATGTTCTGCTGTCTTTCTTCAATAGCAGCTGAGAGCGTCGTAATTGAAGGTTACACAAAATGGCATCTTGGAAAAAACCCTTTGGCAAAGAGGAAAAATTTTAAATTTCCCTCAGTTTCAGAGAAGCTGTAGTGCGACTTTAAGTTGGGGGACAAATCATCATGTGTCACTTACTGTACACTCCCAACACACAGCAGTCATGTCAGTTTCTCTGTGAGTCACTGTGAATGGAAATTTCAAACATCACAAACATCACACACCCACCAAACAGTAGTCTTTTGAAACGCATGCATGCATTACTAACCTACAGAAGGCACTGGATCTAACTGTTGCAAAATAAACAAAACTGAGAGCAGTGACCTCTGAGTGTCAGTCTGTAACCCCATACTGATGACATGTGCAGAATGAATATCTAAGGTGGGTATGACAACTACAAAATGAGGGGATTTTTCCAGGTGTGGCTTTTCAAACGCCTCTGAGTGGTGTAGACTTTCAGTTGACCATACAGACTTAAAGATTTATGAAAACTGAAAGATACATGATGTACCGTTTTTTGTTTTCAAACGAATATCACACAAATAACATTTTGGTAAATGTATTATTTAATGTTAGAAAATGTACAACATTAAATTACTGCATTAATTTCCATCTATATTGTTTTATAGTTTAGGGTTAGTTGCTCTTAAAAAATGAAATGAAATAATAATAATAATAAAACCTAAAATAATAAAAAAACCTTTTCCATTGTATGTATAATATAAATATACAAAAACAATAAATAAACTTTCTTCAAAAATAATTTACATATAAATGTACAATGTTGCCTTATTGTTTGACAATAATTAATAGCTGACAGAAATAAAGCCATTGATTTGAGGATCAGGAGCCTGAGACTGCACCATGTTTCAGGCAACACTCAAAGTGACCCAGTGTTTAAATGTTAAATACAAAAGTTGACAAGAGATCTTGCCTCCACATCCGTTTCCTGCTACAACAGCACAGCATATTTCACAGTTACTGAAAATCCTCTGTTTCTATTGCCTGTCACTGGGGGGGAAACATCAACAGCATTTCACAATACCACACACTCAATCAGCCGACCACCACGGAGGAATCAAAGTAAATTTCTAGTCTCAGCTTCTTCCAGTCACTGCGTGTACACCAGTACACCATGGGAGTTCACACCCTCTGTCAGAACCAACTCACCACATTTCAACATTTTAAAATCCAGTGTTGGGTTGAGGGTTAAGCGTGTCAAAATCAACGGAATGCATTTGTCATTACAGAGACAAAGAATGCTACTTGACAATGCTTACGCACAGAAAAATATCCAGAGAAGGTGATGACATTGAGAAATAGATAGAGATAGAGATAGATAGACAGATAGATAGATAGAGAGAGAGAGAGAATGTTGACCAGCAAGTACAGGTTGGCGCATTAGATCCGACACAGACAAGTGTTCTAGTATGTCAGCATTCCAGGCATGACTGTCAGTGATAGCTGTGTCCTACACGCCAAACACAGTGTGTGTGTGTGTGTGTGTGTGTGTGTGTTCACTCTGACACATTCTCCAGCCCATACAAACATCTGTCTGTACACAGTCTGGCCTTTACACTCACTCTTTCAAAACAGACAGTTTGCTTCTAGTGATATAAAAGCACCATCACCTAAAAGAAGAGTCTGTTTCATGGAATGGTAATGACCTTGAAAGCAAAGGTATGTGCGGGACAAAACAGGCTGTAGTATTTCTGAGTGCTTTATACCTTAGCAGAAATTGCAACAGAAATGGACTATAAAATCAAGTGTCATCATACATCCCATAATGATGAGGTGAGCTTTGAGCATTATGCTCACGCTGGCTGAAACTGTCATTTTTCTGCAATATCCGCAATATAAAAATTGCTAAATATTTTTTTCTAAAAACTGGAAAACAATGAAACAAATTCATTATTCATATTCATATAGCACACAGCATGAGGTTGGTCATGTTTTGTTTGACCATGGCTGTAGTTTTTTGGAGAAGCTTTGGGAAGCACCCTGAGTGACCTGAGAACAAATGCACCTTGTTAAATAACCTAGTTATTATTATCATTGTTGTTGTTGATGTTGTGTAGTGAGTGTGTGTATTGTATGTAGGTAACAAGTCCATAGGCCCAGTGGCTGGCTGTCTTGGGTCCTCTCCACTCTGGGCGTCAGGCTGGGGTCACCAGAGATCCGGCTCCACCCAGACGATCTTCTGCTGCTCCTCCACCACGGTGTCCTGGATGAGCTCCAGCAGAGAGGCCTCCCTCCAGCACTCGGGCTGGAGGCTGCGATACAGACACGGCAGTTTGTCCAGCAGGGGCTCCTCAGCGCGAGAGCTCTCCAGGAGATGAGCCTCCGACATGCTGTGCTGCCGCAGCCGGTGTCTGTGGAACGAGAGAGAGGGGGAGAGAGAGGGAGAGAGAGAGTTAGAGGGAAGGAGGGAGGGAGAAAGACAGGAGGGGGAGAGAGAAAGAGAGCAATTATGATTGATGGGGGTGATGCAGCAATGAAGAAAGACAGTGAAAAAATCACATCAGCATTGATGATGAAATGCACCACCATGTAACAGATGAAAGGAGAGAGAAAGAGAGGGGGGAGGGGGAGTCATGAGAAATAGACAGAGTAAGAAAAAAAAAGACAAACACTGTCGACTGATGCTGAAATGTACTGTAGGGCTATGAGACAAGATGGCTGGTAAACAGGGTAAAGCTGTGTGTGTTTGTGTGTGTGTGTGTGTGTGTTTGTATGTGTGTGTGTGTGTGTGTATGTGTTTGTATGTGTGTGTGTGTGTGTGTGTGTGTGTGCGCGTGCGTACTTGAGGCGGTGTGCGGTGCGCTCCGTGGTGGCGATGAAGATGATGATGGGGAAGATCTCGGCCCTGTGGAGACGCCGCACACAGTCCAGTCCCAGTGGCAGCACACAGTGAGTCCCCTACAGCAGCCAATCACAACATGGCAGGAGAGTCAGAGCAGGCAAACTGTCTCCAGAGTATTAAGTGAACGCACTGCCCACAGTGACTGGTATTAATCAGGACCGTTTATTTTTTTGTGGTCATGTGTGTTGATGGGAGTCATGGGAGTCATGTTGCTGTCATGCTGCTAAGCTCTCCAGGTCAGTCTAAATAAATGCCATTCTGATGCCTGTTAGTGGTGGCAGGCGGTGGAGGTGTGTTCTGGTGTGTGCTGGGGTCTTGCTGATCCGCTTACCTTCTTCATGATCTTCTCCACGCCCTGAAGGGTGTAGCACTGCTGGGGCCGGGGCTCTCCACACTCCTCCAGAACCTCCCCTTTCTGCACCCTCACAGCGTGCTCACCCGCACTCAAGGTTTCTAAGAGACAGAGACAGTGAGAGAGAGAGAGAGAGAGAGAGAGAGAGAGAGAGAGGGAGAGAGAATCTGTTCAAGCAACAGTTTATACCAGACTTTCCAGCCAATAGCATGCACTTCTTAGTGAAAGGACTTATTCATAATGGCTCTGCAAATATCAACAGTTTATACACATTCACCTGTAAAGACAAACTGACTAACATATTCCAGTCTATTAATAAGGAGGCACTCCTAGACTATAAAACCAGATCATAAAAGTGCAACAGTGTAAGAGCTTCAGGGGAAATTCCCCTGGAGAAATATTAATTATAAATCATAGTAATACACCTGACTGTAAACATTAGCAGATTTCAAGAGGTGGCAAGTGATGCTTTTACGGGAATCAACCACTGTAACTGTCAGACTGTTGCCAGTAACTGAAAGAAAGGAAAACCCCTTGCTGTTGCACCCAGTGCCACGTTATTGTAAACACATTGGAGCTGGGCCACATACCAGGCTCAAGGAGCTGGTAGCCCTCCATTTCTGCCAGCTTGCTGTGGAGAACTCGTCCGAGGACTGTGGGAAGGAGGAGGACCGGGCGGCAGACTGGCGGGTAGTGGGGTGTGACCAGTGTATAGGGCATGAGGGTGACACAGCTCCTGGGGGTACTGCCATCACCTGGAGGAGAAGAGCATTGCAACACATAAAACCACCGCGCTCTAGCATCCTTGTGTTTCAGAGAAAAGGCAAAAAAAAAACCACGACTTAAAAGTGCCATTCACTCACACTGAACTCAGTCAGTCACTCGTGATTATGTTGAGTCATCCTTTGCAGAGTGGGTGTGCAATGACTCGGCATATTCGAATTGCAAATCACAGTCTTCATGTTGTGCTTAGCGTAATTCCCCTGGTGTGGCGCTCTGACTCACCATGGTCCCCCGTCTTCCCGGGGTCGCCCTTCTTCACGCTGACCCACAGCGGGTTGCGGGGCTGTCGGCCGGTGCTCACGATTCGCACCGCCTTCTGTTTCCCCTGGACGCGCTCCACCTGGACACAGACATTAGCAGCAGGGTTAGGAGTCAGACTGCCACACTGCAGAAACTTGAGACCACATTTACATTATACATAAAAAATGATATTTATAACTAAATACAGACTGGCTATATTTAGACAAAGGTACTCCGTACTGCTAAGAGGGATAGAAAGAGAATTAATCATCATATCACAGTACCAACAATGTGTGTAAGTGTGTATGCATTCAATTCAATTCAATTCAGTTTTATTTATACAGTGCCCTTTACAATAGTATTGTCTCTTGGCGCTTTACAGAAGGAGCACCCAAGAGCAACAGGGGCAGGGAAAAACTCCCTTATGTTTAGTTAGTCTAGGAAGAAACCTTGGGCAGATCCACGACTCAAGGGGTTAGCCCAACAGCCAGGGGTCATGCATGAATGCATGGATGTGTATATGCGTGTGTGTGTTATGGCACAGGGTGTAGGATATGCCTCTTGTCTGAAAACAAAGTCTTAGGAAAGAAATTTCATGAGATCTCTGATAATAATAATAAAATGTATATATATATATTTCCGAATTATGTTTTGTCTCATCAAATAATTTAACTTCTTAATTTTTTTTTTACAAATCGGGAGAAACTGTGCCTTTAAGGTTTAGAGCACCTTTGTGATGACTGATACTGATCAAGCATGTGAAAGTGCAGAAAGTAAGAACAACAACTGGCTGGATTGTTTAATTAGAATCAAATCCTCTATCATTAACCTGATGTATGATGCTCCATAATTCTCATTTGCTTCTGGGGAAACCCGTTGAATGAAGTTTCTTATTCCAGTGTCTTTGTTAACTTTGTAAACTAGGTCACTCAACTTTACTTTGTCCACACTGATCCACTATCAGCCCATGGATGGAACAAAGACAGACACACTGAGCTATTATTATTTAAAGTTTAGGATTCAGTCCACCTGAGCATCCGCTAAAAACCCCACATCACAATAGAGAACGGACAGTCATGGCTTCGATCTAAATCATGATTCAGGAGCAGTGAGGACTTTACCTTTCTGTGTGCTCTGTGCTGGAAGGTCATGTCTTCAATCGACCTGATCAGCAGACGCTGAGCTCTGGATGGGACACGGAAAAAATGTGTTCACTGAACTACAAAATCACCTGCGGTACGCTCTCAGAAGTCTGTGTAAATCTCCAACAGGAAGATCATTTGTCCTTGAGCATTTTCTACTTTCTAAACCATACAAGGATGCTAAATATCACTAAGAAACTAAACAGGGAACTGGACTGGATAAACCACTGCCTTAACCAGCCAAGACTGTTTAAAACTGCATTGAAAAAGCTTTCCCAGGTGTACTTTTAGCACAACACTTGCAGGATGACTGGTTGAACTTGCAATAGCAGACTGGGCTCTAATAGCTTTGGCAATGAGTGCCTAAGCATGTACAAGTATTCCTCGGTCTGAAAGGACAAGCTCACTCCCAGTGAACACAGGAGGCAGGAGTGAAGCTGTTGTTGGTTTTTAGATGAGATCAGTGCACTTCAGTCAGTTGAATCTTCATGCTGCCATGGTATGAGTGTATTCATGTATGTGTACTGTTGAAGTTTCATTTTAAGACACACTGGAATGTGCTGCTCTCTTCATTTTACATGTTTTTAAAAAGTCTTTTGCATGGGGAGAGGCAGTTTTTTTGACTTTTGACTTTTGAATTTGACTTTTTAACATATTCAAACATTTAAAAGAACTGATAAATAAATGAAATCTGAAGCCTGAATCTGAGCCTCAGATCTATTCAGACACACTTGTCCTGGACGGGGCATCTAGTCCTGAGTGCGTCTGAGGCCCGGGAGAGTGCTGTGTGGGGCAGTGCAGTGAGGCTACCTGTAGTAGTTGGGCACGCTGCCACTCTTCAGATCCTGCAGCTGGCAGGGGTGCACCAGGCTGGCCCACCACGTGCCCTCGGTGGCGTGGCAGGTGTTGGTGATGTGCAGGACGTCGTTGCACTTGACGGACAGAGCGCCGGCGGTCGTGCCCGCGGGCACCGACATGTTGACGCGGACGTAGAAGGAGTCCCCCGAGACGGCATCGCCTTTCCTTAGCTGCAGCAGGAGGCTGTTGTACGCTGCCAACAGAGACGGAAAACAAACACCAGGCATGAAGGACACGTTGGTCACCAGCACCGATGGCTTCTAAGATAATGCCAGAATCTTCCCAATGGCATCATGTGTGCTGTGTTTGTAACAGAGTGGCAGGGCAGGACAAAGTGTAAACAGCTATTTTGTAGACAACAGTGAGGGCAGCCTCCAGAGAAAACCACCTTTGAACTATCTCAGCATCAGGCACCTCACAATCGCAAAAATTTGCACACTGAGCCAGAAAGTTCAGGTCTTTTCTTATCAGTCGATGAAATGACCTTGAGGAGTGAAAGTGCACATGGAGGCTCTTGATGAGATAATCCACACAAACACAAAGAGCTGAAGTGACTTTGACACCTCAACCTCTTTATGACCTTGCCTCAAAACTCCACATGTAAACATAGATATGTCTCTGCGTGACGCATTCTGCAAAGAACAACAGCCATTTAAGCCTGCCAAATGTAGCGTTTAATCGTTGTTATTGCTGCGAAGGAGCAGCATACTTAGAATGACAATTACTCAGAGTAAATTACAGTGCTTTCAGCAGACTCCTATTCTGAGCTGGGTCAGGTGACTGCTTGTGTGGGTCCCTGGAGAGGAGCAGGTCAGAGGGAGAGACACAGCGAGGCTACATCGGGTGTGGAACTGAGGCATTCTGGTTACGCTACGCATGGTACTACAATTAGCTTCCACTATAACCCATAGAAGTGGCTACACCAGACACAAGAGCACTGTTTATATCATAAATAAGTTGAAATACAGATCCCTTACATACATTTGTGTTCAGAATTTGACCAATTTCACTGTGTAAATTCTTTAACTGCGTCTCCAGGATCAATTCTACCATCCAGTACTGCAATACACACTGTTTACATCTGTGTGGTGGTGACCTGATCTGAGATCAGTGGTGGGAGCTCTAACTCACCATCCTGACTGGGCCTGAGGGAGAGCTGGCAGGGTCCTTCTACCTGCCCCAGAGCCCACAGTGCCTCCTCCTGGGTGGAGTCCTCCAGCACCATACGCAGGCCTTGCCTCTTCTGCTCGTACTTCACCTGCAACATACACACACACACACACATTCTTCATATAATATACATGAAATCATGCTAAATGTATATGATTACAGGTGTAGTTCATTATTCTGGAGAAATATTATAATACAGTATGTAAGGTAAATATTCTAAAGCACAAAGTACATGAAATCCACCAAGGTCAAGTGCAAGATACATTACAGTCACAGGATATGGCATTTATTGTTCATCAGCAATAAGGAGAATCTGCCTGAGGTTTATATCTGCAGCAAGTGTTATATAAGCAGCTCCCACCCACCCGCGCACACACACACACACACACACACACACACACGCAGAGGACCATGACGTAGCAGCACAGACAAATAGAGGAACAGACTTGTGGGAATTGGGAAAAGAACAGAGCATGTTTCTCCTCAGCTGCTGCCCTGAAGGGGACTTTCACAGTGTAGTCTGAGCTGCCTGGGGCAATCTTCATTAAAGCTCCAAAGCATCTGGCCTGTTTAGGGAAGGGCTGTTCACATCCTTGGCAAATGGAAAGTGAAATGAACACCAAAAATGCCCGGGGGAACACAGAGAGATGAGGTAAACAGGGATATTCCACACTGTCTGCACGCACGCACACACGCACGCACACACAAGACCCTTATCAACACATGATAACAATGTCCCAAGGTAAGGCACCAGGAATGCAAAGCTACGGCACATGAAGGACAACAATACCCTTTCAGAATACAAATCCCCATTGGAGTTGAGTTATACCTATAAAAGAAAAAACTAGACTGAATTGCCATTGAATTAAATTGCAGGTTTTCTGATCTAAAATGCAGTTGCTCTTTCACTTGAAACTGGTTGAAATGTAGTGTTTTTCATTTTGGCCCTTGGCAGCTTAGATTTTTCAGTATGCGGCCCGCAAACCCTCTAGGGCTTCTCAAACTTTATTGGGCTGGGGGCCCCTCATGGAGGAGACATTTTTTCAAGAACCCCTCATAATCGCAACAGAAAAGTAACCATATTAGATCAGCCATTTGTGCTTTCAGATGCTTTTGAACTCTTATTCTAAAAACTTGTTTTGCTAATACAGTTTTAAAATACAGTGCACAGTGACAGTACAGGAACAGTGACAGTGCAGGAACAGTTTTAAAGGATTGTTTTTTTTTTTGGTCAAATCTAGTCCCTCTGTGTAAAAAAAATGTTTGTTTCATGTAACTGATAATAGCTACTATTCTTTTTGCTTGCAATTATCGTTAATGCTTTAGGAAAATGTTTTGACAGATTGATGTAGTGTGTCATGTAGGCTAATTTGTCACTAATGTTATGCTGGTGGAAATAATGAGCACAATTCGATTGGGCTCTATACAAATCTCTAGTCTTTTTCTCCCCATAAGACAAGTGTTGCGGACCCCTGATCCCAGTTTGAGAACCATTGCTCTAGATGTTAGCATAATGTGTTTCTCTGGATCAGGGGTCCCCAACAGGTAGCTTGGGAGCTAACAGTAGCTCACCACCTGCTTAAGACCAGCTCTCTAAAGGGTCAAAGAAAATGTGAATAAATCTCATAATGTTCTAAAAGGTATTACATCTGTTAAAATATCCTGCCCTGTCTGGTACAAAATAATCCTAGTTTTACTGCTCTGTGGTGAGAACTGATGTTGGTAGTGCACATCAGATTTGCCCATAACTGAAATCTGAAGAATAAAAAAGGCACCAAAAATGTAGAGTGAAGTGATGATCTGAAGAGTAGCTCTGGGCCACAAAGAAGCTCTCGGAGGAAAATGTTTGGAGACTCCTGCTCTGGATGTTAGCATAATGTGTTTCTCTGTGCCTGCTGCTGTCTCACCTCTAAGATCTGGGCTCCAGGGCTGACCCCCGCAGCATGTGCGGATGAGCCCTTGGTGACCTGGTGCACGAACACACCCGTCTTGTTGCCCCCAACCACTTGGATCTGTTTAAGCAGCATGCCATCCTGAACGGTGAGTGTGAGCACGCGGCCCGTCATGCGCAGAGCCTGTGGCCGTGAGCGCATCAGGAAGGGAGGCGCAGACGCTCTCGACACACTGCCAGAGAAACACAGCACATTTACCCACTAAGTTCAGAAGCACTGTAAGCCAACTGCTCTGCTGCTAACTTTTCCAATTTTCAGTGTTCAACCGCCTTTGGTCAATCAACCTCTTATGACAAAAGAAGACTTGTTGTGTACAGGGATATTGCAGGTTTATTGCAGTTCTGAAGTACACTGCAGTATGCCTACTGCAATATTTTTGTGTTTAAAATACTGCGTTATAAAGTACAGTGGAGTAAAGTGCAGTATTTTGTAATGAATGCAGTTTTTTCATGTCTAAAATATTGCATTTACTGCACTTATACTGCACTTTAGCAGTAATACTACAGGAAAAAATGCAGTTTTCATACTGCAGCACAATGCAGCAGTGTTACAGCTGTGTTGAACTCCAAAATGTGGCTCAGTTAGTGATAGAGCAATTTAGAGGTCATGACCTCTGAAAAAACAAATCAACTGGTTTTGATCAGGAAGTGTTTCAGAGAAAGAGCAGGGTGTGGAATGAAACTTACGTGTCAGGGGTATGGCTTCTCTGTGGAAAAGAGGGGAGGGAAACTGACTTTGCATCTGTAAACAAAACACAAAGAAAACATCTTGGCATGTGGAACATCAGTATCACCTTGTCACTGTCTGATGGGACTCAAGCATACAAGTGAGTCAAGCAAGCGCAAACATTAACACTTATCGGGGAGCATCCTTCTATATCCCATAATATTTCATTCCACATTCCATCATATTTCACTGAAAAGGCAACAAATCATCATTTACTTTTTAATTTACAAAAAAATATATGATGTTATATACAATTGCATTTTCCCGTGTCTTGAAACTGGTTTTGCACCTGCACGAGGTCTCCATCACAAATGCACAATACAGGTACACAAAAGTCATGACTACAAATAATTTTATAATAATATCTATTTCATTAAATATATGGTAACACATTAGATTAGGTGCACACATTCACCATTAACTAGTAGCTTATTACCATGCAAATTAATACCATACTAGCCATTTGTTAGTCATTACAAGTCACTTATTAATACCTTACTCTACATGATGTCATTCTACCCATAATAGACCATTAACTAGACTTTCTCCAGAATAAACTAATTACAGCTTATTCATAGTAAGTAAGATAGTTGCTGCACATGAATTCTGATCTTAATATGCTTTGCTCAGTGGTAGTACAACAGCAACAGTTGTTCTCAGGAACAGTTATCCTCAATCAAAAAGACGTAATTAGGAGTTATTTGAACACTATTAGGTCCTTGTAGTTTTGGGTTTTGTTCCTATGACTAGACTAGATCTTTTCTTAATATCACTGAAGGAGAATAACTGTTCCTGTTGCTACTGCTTTATAAGCCCCATACTAACCAAGGCATATTAAGATCATAACTCATATACAACAACTCACTTATACTAGAGAAACTCTTAGTTAATGGTCTGTTATGGGTAGAATAAGGTCATGTAGAATAAGGTGTTAATTAAGTGAATTAATTGTAAGGCTAACAAATGGCTAGTATGTTACTAATTTACATGATAATAAGCTGCTAGTTAATGGTGAATATGTGTACCCCAATCTTAAGTGATATTTCAAAAATCTACTTTGAAGATCCATCAGAATGTTGAGTTTCATCCTGCTCCTCTAAACAAATGTTTATGATCTTAAAGTCTTGAACATTTGAACCTGGTAGTCAATTTACCTTTGATAACAACAAAGTCACTCTCCGTTTCCAAAGAGAAAGGACTGTCGTCCGTCTCAAAGCTACAGAAACAACAAAAACAGAATGAAAAGCAAAGGTTAAACAATCAGGCCCAAAATCTTTCTCTCTCTCTCTCTCTCTCTCTCTCTCTCGTGTATCATGTCTTATCACAGACTCATAGCAGTGTAACTGGAATTATCATCCACTGAATCTGTCTAGTTAAGTGAACTCATCACAAATGTGTCAGCATGTCAGCGGTCCACAGTGAGCTGGTGGCAGTGGCTCGCTGCTCCTACACATCAAAAGATCATGACCTGCATAATGCCACATTTTTCCTCAAAAAAGGTCCTTGGCTCTGATAACAAATGACCCATGCACAACCTTATAAACACATTTCTCTCTTCTCAACACATTCCTGCAACCTATTCAAATAAGGGCAGGTAAGGGGGGAAATTTAGAACCTGTTAAAGATCAGTACACAGATTATCAACAGCGATGTGGTATCTTTTTGCTGCACACATTTCTATGACGTCTCTTTTACTCTTAGGGAACAAGGAAAGTACACGCAAACTATCTGACATAGAAAACATATGCAAATCCATTAACAAATAATTGTAAAGTATTATACAACATCAACATCAACACCATTTAATCATAGACTGATTACATCCAGCACTGAACCACACTCAAAAAATCTCTGATGAATAGTTAATTCCATCAGTACAGTTTTAGACCAAAAACTCTAGAGAAGATTTTAGTGTATGATAAAGATGAATGGGGAACGAGCTCTAATACCCAGTCAACTTCATGGATCTTCTGGAGTGTTCTGTGAGGGTATGTGTGTGTTCTAGTCACCTGTTCTCATAGTTCAGGTCTTGCTGTCGTCTGCGAAGTGAATCAGAACCAGGTGGCTCCACGTGGTTCGAACGAATGCTGCAAATTCCATCCTCACTGAACTGTGACACACACACACACACACACACACACACACACACACACACACACACACACACACACACACACACTTGACTTGATTGTGACATCTGAATTTTTTTAAAAGCACACATGCATAGGCTGGGAAGGGCCAAACCCAGCTGCTTGCTGAGGCAGCCGGTGAGACAGAGAGCAGGTGTGCTCACCTCCAGGTCGTCGCTGCGCATGAGCTCGGGGCTGATGGCATTCATGCGGCACAGCCGAGAGCGAGGCTGAGGGCTGGGTAAGACGCCCTCACTGCTGGAGCCGTAAGAGCTGCTCTCCCAGCTACACTGCCTGGTCTGGTAGTGTACACACACACACACACACACACACACACACACACACACACACACACACAGTTAAGGACTTCCTGGAACACCAAAAGGTATTTCTTTTATGAATCAATAAGTAACATCAATAAAATGTCCACATGTCTGTTGACAGATCAGACCATAACACCACCTATCCGCTGTGATCCTTTGTGAAATGCATGGGAGTCTTGTGAGGGCAAAGTTACACATTTAACAATGGTGAGCGATTGGTGATGGAGAGAGACTAAATGACATCATGCAGAATGAATTCTTGGCACGCTAATTACACTCGGTCATGTCCCCCGAGCTCCGGGAACAGGACACTTCACACCCCACAGATCTCCAGCGACACTTAACACAAACAGTGTTTTATCTTCCAGCTTTTACACACATATGCTAAATATACTGCATGTGTACACTTTAAATGTTACATGTAATAAACAAACGGGAGTACATACACAAACATAAACACAACACAACACAAACACAAACATAAACACACTCTCACACAATTACAGCAGCAGTGGTTTATAGGCGGTTACGCAATCCTAAGGACGCTGGACAGACATACACACACTCTTCTGGAGACCAAGTCAATGAGGCGATACTTCAAGCATGGGGGAACAAGATTGCTGGAGCAGATCACTAACAGAGAAGGGCATGAGGGTGACGCATGTACTGGCTACAGCCGTTTGAGTGCTCAAGTGAATAGGCCTGGGATTCCTTAGCTTCAACTGACGCCGTGAGCAGGAAGATCTGGGCTACTGCATACTTCCACATCTCACCTCACTAAGAGTCCAAAATGAGCAAATCCATCTGGTTTACAATAGAACATTTACTCTAGGCCTACATTTGTGTCATAAGAATGAAAATGACCTCTAGAAAAGTACCAATGGAGTATGTCCACAACTTGCAAGTGTCAGGCAGTGAGTGGTAACTGATCGCTTCCCAGCACTGGCTATTGGTGAGTGGAGACCTGTTGTATGCTAGAAACTTCCAGATTGTGATGTGGCAGAGACAGGAACTTGACTAGTGTGTGATGGTCAGTGCAGATGTGTGTGTTGGTCAGCACTGGTGTGTGTGTGTGTGTGTGTGAGTGTGTGCTTACTCGTGACTTGTCTCTGGAGCCTTTGTCAGCGCTGCGGGCCCTCAGATGGAACACCTTCTCCTGCAGCTCCACCAGCTGACTGCGCAGGATGTCCTTCTCAGCCAGGCTGCGCGCTATTTGGGCCTGGGCCTCATCCCTGGACAGGTAGGCCTG
>PYXC01001714.1:1087500-1092500 GCA_015244755.2 Tenualosa ilisha | reverse complement strand
CTGGCGCTCTCCTCCCGCAGACGCCGCTGCTCCTCGAGCCGCTCGGCCGCGCCGCCCGCCTCCGCCTCCAGACCCGTGCACCGCTCCCGCAGCTGGTCCGCCTCCTGACGCGTCTCGGCCAGCTCCTTCTGCATGCTGGTCACCGCCCGCACCAGATACTCCGTCAGCTCAGAGTACTTGATCAGGCCTGAGCCACACACACACACACACACACACACACACACACAGCAGAAGTGAGAGAAATTCTAACTAATTCAATTCAATTGTATTCATTTACTTTTTGCCAATAATCAATAAACAATAAACATTATGTCAAGAAGCTTTATAGAAACCTGGACCCAGACTCTCAAACTGTATCTTTCATTTAAGTGACTAAGAAGGCAGACATACAGCTCTACTGTCTCTATTATTAGATAGATGGAGATAGAGTGAAGAGCAGAAGAGAGGAGGAGGAAAGGAGGGAGAGGAGGAGGAGGAAAGGAGGGGGCTGCATTTCTGTTTCCATGTCTCATAGATTCAAACTGTAGATTATTAACTGTGCCATTTCCTGTTGTTCATAGCGCATGCATTTTGGGGTGGGGGTGGGGGGTGGGAGCTCTGATGAGATGGGTTTGATTTGTCAGGCCTGATTTAGAAACCACAGAAAGCAGACGGGGGGAAGGAAGGAAATCAACTCTTTTGCTCATGCTCACTCCGCCAGCTGACTCCACTATCAGAACAGCCAGGCAGTACAGTGTGCAGAAGACAGGGAGATGTACAGATAAAGACAGAGAGAAAGAGAAAGAGAGAGAGAGAGAAAGAGAGAGGGGAAATGCAAGAAGAGTGTCTGTCAAATAAAATGAAAATACTAAAGCTTCTCCTCTTCAATCTTCAATCCTAATGTTTTTAAAGGACCTTTTCCAATTGCCTTAGAGATATATACTTCACAGCAAAAGCCCAATAAAAGCTTGACAATAGATGAAACCTGACCTCTATCCAAATACAGGCAGGCAATAAATATGAAACATGGCATCGGTCCACTACCCAAAGAAGGGTCTGTTTACTCAGGGTAAACACTTACTCAGATTATCATCAATATGGTGGCTGGAGAAAACTCTCTTACACCTGACATTTCTCTCATAAACATCCAGCACCCCCTGCAGCGCTACAACCAATATGCCACTTCTATACTTGACGAGTAACATATAGTGACACTAATTGTGTAATTAAAGTGTAATGAAATAAGCTTGTTAACTGTCTTGCTAATTAGGTACCACAAACTCATTAAGTGACTTGCTTATCATGTAACTCTTCTCGTCTACCCTTCAAGGTGCCGGCCGTATTAAGCTGACCCACAAGGCAACTCTGAGAGCAACGCTGAGGGACAGTGTTTCACACTGGTACTTTCCCATTGACTTTGGCCAACAGTTTTTGTCCTGGAGAACTATAATCATGATGTTGGCAAACTACACTGCTCATCCAATTGGAACCAGTCATGTGGACGCCCAACAATTGAACCAAAGAGCTGCAGTATGTATTATCTCTCTGAGTCTATGAAGCTGTGCAGCAGGTTGCCTGCTGTCTGTCTGTCTGTCTGTCTGTCTCACCGCTGAATCCCGAGGGCTCCGTGCTGGGCTTGCGGCCGGTGATGCGTGTGTAGACGGAAGGGTAGTGGATCATCAGGCTCTCCAGTAGGGCCACCGCCCCATTTCGGCCCCGTGAACGCAGCAGGTCCAGCATGTGGCCTGGAGGAGACAGGAGACAAGAGGGGATCAGTCTCGCTGCAGACACTACATCTGTGTTCAGCTGCATCTCAAACCCCCATCTTGCTACAGCCACGGAATTTGAAACCCACTTCATGTTCATGTTTGTGACATTTTTGAGTCACATCCCACAACTATTACTCATAACCTAGACCACATTCCACCCCCAGTACATACTGATACAGAAAGGCAGATGCAACTCTCTCTCTCTCTCTCTGTCACACACACACACATACACATGGAGAGAGTGTGCTGCATCCTGCTTTTATTCCCTTACTGGTTTTCATGGAGTAGTTTTTCAACTGGTGGCAGTTGATGATCTCGTCCGCGTCGATCTCGGAGAGCACGCGGGCTTGTCGCAGGTAGGGGATGACTGTGCATGGTCGCACATGCAGCGAGACGTTGTGCCGGTTGTCGTTGATCAGCTCCCACAGCTCGTCGCCCTCCTCGTCTCCGAGATCATGGTCCTTCTCCAGCTCTGCCACTGCCATGGTCACCCAGATCTCCCTGGATGCCAACGATCAGCTGAGTGCGAGTCCTATTCTCCTCGGTCAGAAACCCACGCCGTGAGAGGTGCAGCTCGACTGAAGGGGAAAGCCAGTGTTGGCGTCTGTTAAAGCATCTCCAGCTCCACCTGCCCTGGGCGAGGTGTGTAAGGAAACCTGTAAAACAAGACCATGAATTCCCGGCAAGGCTCCCTCAATGGCATGTAAGGGGACGGCCCCCTTTTCACTTTTTCTCATTCACACCAACTGGGACTATGTGTGTAAACACAAGACGCACAGACACAGAGACACACTGACATGGATATGAACACACACACACTAATACACACACACGCACACATACACACACACACACAGAGAGAGAGAGAGAGAGAGAGAGAGAGAGAGAGAGAGAGAGAGCTTCTGGTTGTGTACCTTATCCAGTAGTTAACCAGTAACAATCTCAGTCAAACATGACTTGTTTATAGGGTCTGCATGCATCTCCACGGGGGCCCTTTGTGTTATGACTCTTATCTCGCCCAGCTAATTCAACAGCCTATGACACAGACTACACACCCGTATCCTTTTTTTTAATTAATACTCCTATCCAGTCATGTTTGCAGAGGAGCAGACGTCAGTGAAATATACACACCACCCATTGTGTGTGAGTGTGTGTGTACGCATGTGGCCTTGGGTTTTCATAACAGCTGGCCAAATTTAGAGGAAATCTATCTCACAGGCATAGTGGTGATGTTTGTGGTTCAAAGTCCCAGCAAAAAAAACAAAGGAAAAGATGATTGAAGGTGGCATTCACAGATATATAGAGCTTACTGACTCTCTCACACACACACACACACACACAACCACATGAAGTAGGCAATAACCTATCGGCTACATAAAACAGAAATTTTATTTAATAGTCTACCAGAGAAATAACTGCTGAAGTGAAGTGAACAACTCCCTTATTTACTAGGCCTAGTATAAATAAAATTAGTAAAGTGAGTTCATTATAAACCCTGCCCTGACCAATAGCCTACAACTACAATTCAACAAAACAGTAGTAGGTGATAATAGATAGCCTAATATCAAATTTGTATTAGGATGGGTCATTACATATTTTGTTGACGTTTTGTTTGCTAGGCCTTGTGTACATAAATGTTTTCCACGCCGAAGAGCATGGGCGCCGCCTGTTATTGCAAGTGACCTGCAATTTGACATCAAAGTTTGATAACGGTAAAAACACAGTGCAAAGCTATTTGGACTAGGTTACTTAAGTGTTTCGTTTCAATTTGTCTGTGATGTTTCTTACCTCATCTTTCGAAGATTCAACAACAAGAGCGCTATCTCAGTTCAAACAGCAAAAGTATTTTCAACAGGTTTACAGAGCTGTCACAAAAATGGAGGACTTCCCAACCGAAACGTCGAAAAGTCACCGTATAGACTTAAAGCGGCGTCCTCTTTTCTCTTGCTGCTCTCAGCATTTGTCAGTGGAGTCTGGACCAACCACCTACGTCTTGTCATAAGGGTCTGTACTAGTGGAAGACTACCGTACAGGAAGTTTGAAGCAACTCTAACATAAGACTACTCAGCAAATTCGTGACAATCTAAATTATTGCAGACAGGTGTTCAGACTTAGAGAACAAAGCGTTACTTTGTAGCCTAATCATTAAATCTGGCTGTTTATAGACACATACATTTCACAACAGACCATCTGTGTATTAAAAGCTGAGGTTTCACTGAACACACTGCATTCTTTCAAAACAATGGCCGTGTGTTGCGTTATTTCCATTGATTTGCTAGGATGAATGGGTGGCGCTCCTTACTACTTTCTACTTTCTACAAGGGCGGACCTTAGCCCCAGCACACTGCAAAAAGAAGTATACGAAAACAAATACAATCCTGACATGGTTAGCCAAGACATGGAAGCATTGGTTGCAAATGGAAATTTTGATCTGCAGTGAAGATAGGGACAGTGGCAAACGGTTAAGGGAGCATTTAGTGTGAAGAGGTGGTGGTTAGGAATAACAGTGAAATGAATACCCACAAACCAAATACCTTTTCAGTGAAATGAATACCCACAAACCAAATACCTTTTCACGTGCAAGTTAAGAACAACATAATTTTTTTATTACTCATTATAATTTTATTGTATACATAAGTTTAATATTTTATGGCAAAGGAAAAATAGCAATAAAATTCAGACGATCCAACAAGCATGTGATGATCAAATAATTATAGGCCAGCTGACAGACAGACCTTCACTTCCTGTGAGTAAAGTTGTTGTTCCATGATCCACATCTCCTCCTCCACAATCTCCCTTACGTGCTCTTATACCCTCAGAACAATGACCTTTGACTTCAACCTCAACTCGGACCCCCTCCTTCCTAAACACATTCAGTCTTAGACATTACTGACAGTACATGGCATAGGCAGTACTGCAAACACTACACACAGATCATGAACCCCAGAGCCGACCCTCCACCCCACTTCTGTCCTGAGTTTGTAACCCTCCCCCCACACTTCACTCCCCGACTCATCGCCCCACTACACCGCAGACTGTCCCTGCCCCCCCTCCGTCACTGGCCCTCCTATAACTGGGTGCTGAGAGCGAGAGTGATGCGGCGCAGGGCCCCCTGGTGCTGTGGCAGCTCTTGGCAGATGCGCTGCAGGACGGCCGCCACGCTGCCCAGCCGCTCCTCCTCCCGCTGCGTGGCAGAGGCCAGCGGGCCCTCGCCCGACGCCACCGAGCTGTAGCGCCCGTCCCGCACCAGCT
>PYXC01001714.1:1067500-1082500 GCA_015244755.2 Tenualosa ilisha | reverse complement strand
AAATAAACATGTGTTTATAACCTATGCTTATAACCTATGTTTTGTGTGTGTGTGTGTGTGTGTGTGTGTGTGTGAGAGAGAGAGAGAGAGAGAGAGAGAGAAAGAGACACTTACTCTCAGTGCGCACTTTCCTCTGCTGCAGTATGGTGAGTTGTGTGTGCAGGCTGTGCATGGCTGAGCTCTTGGCCTGTCTGTCCTGTGAGAGCCTCACCATCTCCCCCTGCTGCCACAACCAGAACTGCTGCTGCTCCTTCATCTCCGCCGCCACCTCCTCCAGCTCCTTATTCAGAGCACTCGCACGGATCTCCAGAGGACCCAGGTCCTCATGCTGCGCACACACACACACACAAACACACACACACACACACACATTAAAAGTCAAGTAAATATTAGCTGGACAATATTACTAAATGTAGTACTAAATGTAAGTAGTGCAAATATAAATCAGATAAAATAGGATATAAATAGGATATATCTATGGTCCAAGATTTCAGATATAAATAGGATATATCTATGGTCCAAGATTTCAGATTCAGTTCTCTCAGATAGTGACTGCATGGCACAGCAACCTGGGCAAAAGCCCTGTGTTGAAGACTTAACTAATGACAGTCACTCAGTCTTGCTGTCAGCTTGCTTTAGCCCTGTCATGCATGCTGAGCTGTGCTGTGCTTGTCTGGCCGCCCCCAGCTGCGGCCCTCTCTCACTCACCCCAGTGGTGGCCACGATCTGCTGGATCTTCTTGTTGTAGACGTTAATGGTGGCCTGCTTGCGCTCAATGACGGTGACCTGCTTGGCGACCTGGGCCTCGCTGGCTGACAGCAGGGCGTGGCGCTGGCTGATCTCCTGCTCCAGCTGGGTCAGAGCCTGGGTCAGAGTCTCCACGTGCTGTTTGGCCTCGCTGGCCGCCAGGCTCACCTGAGCCAGTTCATTCTCCACCGCAGACAACTGCGCTTCCTGGTAAACACAAACCAACAGACAAGAGTGTCACCAATTGAATACCAACTCACATGTTACAGTAAACAAACAAACAAATAACAACTAGGGGGAAAACAGGGGATGAATGTTTGATAAGAAACAGACTGGTATTGTCTTGATTAGTACACACAAGCTTAAAGGCATACCAGGCAAGACTGGCTTTTTATATTCCTCCCTTTTTTTAGCTCCCTGTGCAGTCGCTGATTTTTTGAAAAAATAGTAAAAATATTGTACATTCTCACCAATCCATGTGAATTCACTTGTCAACCAAAGAATAGGAACCAGCGATGATCATCGTCTCGCGTTACGCTGACTGACAAGACAGTAATAAATGCAATTTCCATTTCACTCACTTTCAGTATCGTTTGCTTGACCCGGTGTTTTAGATACCGCAAGTATAGTGACTGCGGACTTACGCTAGAGGCATAGAGCAAGAAAGCCTTCATATACCCCGTAATGAGCCATTTAATCATTAAACTGACGCTGATAATTTAACCTGAAAAACCTTGCTTAGTGTGCCTTTAACTACGCAATAGTCACACAAAGACATATTTGGGGACTTCGTTACACAGAATACTGTACACATAAACAAAGTGTTCTTCCACTTTCTTGCATTAATCACAGTAAATTTCGATCTGACGAGCAGTCTCTCCATGTTAAACACACAGTAAATGTGTCATCTCGATCTGACGAGCAGTCTCTCCATGTTAAACACACAGTAAATGTGTCATCTCGATCTGACGAGCAGTCTCTCCATGGTAAATACACAGGAGCAGGCAGCAGGTCCTCACCAGTTCTCTCTTTTGGGCGGCCATCTTGCTGGTGAGTCTGCGGGAGTATTTGGCCGCGGTGTCGTGGGTGAGCTGCTCCTGCAGTTTACCCATGATCCTCTCCTCCAGCGCCAGCCGGACAGACGACTCTTTTTCCACCTGCTTCCGCAGGCCCATGACCTCCGACTGACGCACACTACATTCCTGAGAGAGAGAGAGAGACAGAGAGAGAGAGAGAGAGACAGAGAGAGAGAGGAGAAGAGAAAGGAATTAGTGTTAGTTGTGTCTCGACAGTCTGATCATCCTCACTCTCCAATGGGAGATATTGAGGGAATACTAGCTTTACTTTTCTGATCTCACACATAATTACAGATGCCAAATATGTGTGTGTGTGTGTGTGTGTGTCTGTCTGTGTGTATCTAATTAGCTGTGTGAGTATGTGTATACAGTATATGTGCCAAAGCGCGTGTGTGAGTGTGCATGCAAGTGTGTTTACACAAACATGTTTGAGCCGTGCCCTCGCTCTCGTGCAGCATGCGCGTGCAGGTGGTGTAATGGCTGTGTGTGTGTGTGTGTGTATTTGTGTTTGCCACATTGAGGCGTGCCAGCGTGCCCTTGCTCTCGTGCAGCATGCGCGTGCAGGTGGTGTAATGGCTGTGTGTGTGTGTGTGTGTGTATTTGTGTTTGCCACATTGAGGCGTGCCAGCGTGCCCTTGCTCTCGTGCAGCATGCGCGTGCAGGTGGTGTAATGGCTGTGTGTATGTGTGTGTGTATGTGTGTGTGTGTGTATTTGTGTGTGTGTGTGTGTTTACCACATTGAGGCGTGCCAGCGTGCCCTCGCTCTCGTGCAGCATGCGCGTGCAGGTGGTGTAATGGCTGTGTGTATGTGTGTGTGTATGTGTGTGTGTGTGTATTTGTGTGTGTGTGTGTGTGTTTACCACATTGAGGCGTGCCAGCGTGCCCTCGCTCTCGTGCAGCATGCGCGTGTAGGTGCTGTACTGGCTCTGCAGCGCCTCCTGCTGGTGCTGGCTCTGACTGATGAGCTTGCGCCACGTGCCGATGTCCAGCTGGGCGCGGTTCAGTAGCACCGTCAGCAGCTCGTTCCGCTCCTCCTCCCCTGTGATGGACTTTTTAAAGCCCTCGATCTCTGTGTCCAGAGAGCGCACCTCATGATTGGCCTGCCTGCAGCAGGACGAAAGGAGGGATGGAAGATGTATTACAGTAGAAACATGGTTCCAGTTATAAATCACCACTGACAGTAGGATGGAAGCGGCACATTTTAATAGAATATCCAGGAAGAGGCATCGGTCTTGTACATGGGCAGTAGCCCTGCAATGTTTGTGACCATCTAAACTTGGATGCACAGTCACAAGCTACAAGTGTTCATGGAAATGGTGGCATAACAGTAACTGGTATAGTCCCTATATTTGGGAGATGAAGCAACTATGAGGTGAGGGGTGTGTGTGTGTGTGTGTGTCTGTGTGTGTGTCTGTGTGTGTGTGTGTGTGTGTGTGTGTGTCTGTGTGTTACCTGAGTGCGTCCTGCATGGCTGTGTAGGCCTCATCTCTCTTCTGCATGCCAATCAGGCTGCTGTTCCACTGCTGCATCAGCTGCTTCTTCTCCACCTCCAGAGCCTCCATCTCTAGCTGAGCCTGATACAGAGAGAGAGAGAGAGAGAAAGAAAGAAAGAGAGAGAAAGAGAGAGAGGGACAGTGAGAGAAAAAGAAAAAAGAGAGGGAGAGAGAAAGAATGCATAAGAGGTAACAAAAAAAGGAGCGAGATACTATTTCTTTAGAATAGCCTAAAAAAACATTTTGCTTGGACGTGATACTCTAATGTTTCTTAAGCTTTGTCAACACTCTATTTCAACAGTCATGCTAATGAAGCTCCTTTGAATTCAATTAGAGAGAGAGAGAGAGAGAGAGAGAGAGAGAGAGAAGACATTTTTCCCAGTATCAGCCCATCAGCAGGCTGAAAAAAGGCCCAGCCGTCAGACAGTTCTCACCTCAGCCAGGGCCTCCTTGGCAGCCTGTGTCTCCTTTGACTGAGCGGCGGTCTGCGCTTCATACATGGCCATCTCCTCCGTCAGCCTTTCCTTGTTCTTAATCAGACGCTCCACATACAGATCCTGAGGCAGAAACAACCCACAAAACAGAGGATACAGAGAGAGAAGATGAGAATGAGAGAATATGATGAGGGAAGAGAGAAGGTTATGGTGGAGGAGAGGGCCATAAAGAAATGCAAGATAGTTGAGATATTGTCTGTTGAGGTCTTCTGTGCTCCTGGCTACCTGTTTGTACTTCTGCTCCTCCGCTTGAGTTTTCTCGGTCTCGGCCTTGCGTGAGGCGTTCTTCATGACGGCGATGTCCGAGCGTAGATCCTCACTCACGTCCTGCATGTAGTAGAGACGCGTGGCCAAACTCTCCAACTCAGCCTGCAGCTGTGTCACTGAGACACACACACACACACACACACACAAGACATTAACAATAACAAATTATTCATTACAATTACAGTTACAATTTTGCAGTCACAAGGCACATATCGGGCAGGAGCCGAGAAGAGTTTGAATAAACCCATAAAATGCACCAGCATCATGATCTCTTAATGTTCAGCCCACACTAGTTATAATGCCCCATCCCTTCTGGCTCCATTGATCATACTACTCCATAACCACCACTGGATCCCGTTTGTCAAAATCCAGAACTTTTCCTCTTCCCCTGCTGTGTGTATATGTGTGTGTGTGTGTGTGTGTGTGTGTGCGTGCGTGTGTGTCTCCCTCACCCCGCACACGCTGCTTGCTGGCCTTGTTGCTGGTGTTGTGGTGCTGGCCCTTGACAGCGTCCAGCTGCTGCTGGAGCTGCCGGCGCTGCGTGGCGGCGTGCATGTTGGCCTCGTGGTGGCCCTCCAGCTGGGCCTGCAGCCGCGCCAGCTCCAGCTGCACCGAGTACAGCTCCACGCCCAGGCCCTCGCGACGCAACGCCTCCGACTTCTCCATGGCAACCTACAGGGACACAGGAGAGGAGAATAGGCTTCGGGAGAGGAGAGGAGGCTTCGGGACAGACTCCCAGACAACTTGGCAACTACGTGTTGAGTGATACATCATGCTTTATAGATCAGTTACATAGAAAAGTAGGCCTACTTTACACAGAAACACTATGCTAAATCACATGATCCAACAAACATATTATGCCTAGCCATACCAGCATTGTGAGTTTCACTTTGTGATCAAATGACATTTAAAATGACATTGGCTTTTCTATTTACTATTTTTCCAGTTTTGTCTCATGAATAGATAAAAAAATCATGTTGATGTTCAGGGTATGAATAAGCCCATAGTATTTCGTAGTCATACTTTCTCTCGTAGATCCATGTTGAGTCTCTCTAGCTGTTTGCTGAGTTGGTCCTTGAGAACAGACTGGAATCTTTTCATCAATGGCTGTGATGCAAAAACAAAAAAAAATAGTTTTTTTAATTTGAAAGAATCATGTAAGCTATGCCATGTAAGCTAAGCTCATGTAATGTTTTTTTTCCCCAAGTAAACATGAAATGGCACATAAATAATTCACAACATTATTCTGACACAAATGCTCACTTTGTGTCTCTGAGCAGCTAAGTCAGTGCCAGCTTACATGATCTGGATCCAGCACCATCAGCTCCTCGCCCTCGTCGTCCTCCTCGTAGGCCCTCTGGGTGCCATCTCCCTGGCTCTCGGAGAAGTGCTGCGATGGGTACGGAGGTAGCGGGACCAGCTGACCATTGTACTGTTCTGAAAGGAGGCCAGGGACACAGACACAGTCACAGCATACTCCCTCTCTCACAACACCGTTCCACCACAAAAGAGTGCACTACCAAAAACACAACGCACCTGTAGCCTGTACCAAGCCCCTGCACCAAGGATGAAATCTTAGTCAGACTGATGCACCAGGGCTGTTTCTGAAATGTCATACTGCTGTAGCACACGTATACTACTCTGAGAGAATACCCACTCATTTTACTAAATAGCGAGCTCATGTTGTCCTTGTTTTACTAAAAACTTTCTCGCAATTTAGTCAAACATGCACAATGCACACATTCTCTTCTTGCGCAAAAGTCTTGCAAGGACCCCTCTCAGGCTCCCTCCCAGTCCGATTCCAACCCTGTGTTTACAATACTAAACACCACCACTGTCATTCAGGGCAGCTGTTCCAGTCAGCTGAATGAGGGCTTACCAGGTCTGTCAAGAGAGTCAACTAAGCCAGTTGAATAGGCCTGCCTTACCTGATCCACTAGGCTCCAGGAGAGCTAGCTCAGTGCCACTGACACCCATAAGGGAATGGGAGACTGTCTGATCAGTGCCTGCCTGCTCTTCTGAGCCACCCTGTGGACACATACAAAACACAGATCCTTACAAGCAGCATAGACTACCAGAGACCATCATGTTATAGGGAGCATTCAATTCACTGGGCATGGTTAGTGATATGAAAATTACAAAAACAAAAGTGACATCGCTACCTTTCAGTAAAGCTAAGCTATGCCTCAAGGTGATAAAAGTGCAATGCAAGGTCTTTTTACCTCAGTCATGGGTACAGTGACATCCTCTGTGTCATCAGCAGCATCTGACTGTTCACTGGTCCTCTCGCCATTTGGAGGAGTCTTCCTCGCCTCCTCACCTCCTCCCTCATTTCCACCTTCCATAGCTCACTGCCAAATGACTAGAACGATTTGATACATTCCTATCGTTGTGACCATCTTACCGTAAAACTCAGAATGCAACATATAGCTCACAATAACCTAAATAAATGTTGATTTAGATACACAATTTTACAGGGTACCTTGCTAGCTGGTGTTACAACGCCTTATGATACTATATCAAACTTAACATAGTCTAGAATCTCTATACGGGTTTAAAACTGCACAGCACCACTGTAACGTGCAATTAATGTTCAAAACGTTAACCCAATTCAAAAGATCCAAAACGAAGCCCTTAATTTCAAAGAAAAAGTTAAAACCTACCGTTTAATGCTATGACACTTTGCCGGTGTTTGCCTGTGGTCTCTCAGTTGCTATGCAACGATACACATCCGAGGGGGCGTGCACCACACAGTCAGAGCGGTAGAGATGGCCATGCGCACAGAGCATCAGGCTGCTTGCAGTTCAAAAACTATGATCAGAGACGGCTGGGCTGGAATGAATGAATGAATGAATGAATAAATAAACAAACAAATACATAAATAAATAAATAAATAAATAAATAAATAAGCATGGTTATGGACAGTTTTGAAGACATAACGTTGGTATTTGCTATTCAATAATAATGGTCTCCGTGAACTTCCTATTTCTACAGTGGAGAAAAGAGCACCAATTTGGCTTGATTGGCCAGCCATTTGTCCTAGAAAAAAGTCTGGGCTAGTCCATGTAAAAAAAATATAATTTTGAAGTGTGTCAATATGAAAATGTAAAGTTAGTTAGTTTCATAGGTCTATGCATCATAGCCTATGTTTCCCCCAATTATAGCTTAGGCCTACATCTTAAATTGAACCTACTTAAAACCTACTTAAAGTTACCGCACACTTAGTCCCAAGTGTGCAGTCATCCTATGATGATAAGGCTAAAATTAACACAGTTCACTGGAATCATTGCAATTTACAAACAACCACAAGTTGCAATGAATTGGATACATTTAGTGTTTGAAAATGGCTATTGTGTGACTACTTGTTGCAGTGTTCGTGAATTAGGAGAGCTGGGCAGTTCTACAAAGACTCACCTTCTTGCTATTGAGACGACTGATAAGTGACCAAAGGTTTTCTGGTTGGATTCACATGGGTCTTTGAGGCAAACTACATTTTAAGACAATCTGTACAGGAAGTGTGTATAATAGAATCATTTACGTTTAGGCATTTAGCAGACGCTTTTATCCAAAGCGACTTACAAAAGAGGATAACATTCAAGCTACAACACAATGAAAGAACTAACAAGGAGTGCATATTGCTAACATAGAATCTGCACTATTTTAAGTTGAAAGTGCAATAGAGTAACGCAGTGTAGAGAAATTAAATTATTAAGTGCATTCTCAAAATTTATGCCAAGAGATATTCTTGGAAGAGCTGGGTCTTCACGAGTTTCTTGAAGGTGGAGAGGGTATCAGTTGGCCATACATTGATGCACAGCGAGACATTCATGTACAGTATTAAGAATGGAAAAAGTGGTCTCATCATGGCAAGGGTGAATATAGCAATATTAGATGTTCAGGGTTAGGGTGATGTTGACCACAGAAAAGTCTCCCTTATACTGCCACTTTTAATTGGCTGTAGCCTATAACACATGTTGGGTGTCTGAATATATGTAAAGACAAGTCATTGCTCAGTATAAAAGTAAAGTATAAAAATGGAATGACTCTTATTTTAATATAAAGTTATTTAATGTGTTTCATATTTACATAACAAATCTACAAAATATGCACATATTAAAATAAAGTCAGCATTTGACTCTCAGCACTACAGCCCTTAATTTGTAAAATCCTGCAACACTGTTTTATATTCATCACAGAATACAGTTTAAGACAGAATATAGCATATTAATAAAAACCAAACATTTGCAGTACGTTAAAATATTACTTTATTACCATAATAATGTATTTATATGGATCAGAGTACAGATGCCTTAGCTATTAGTGAGGTCAAAGGACTATGTACTGGAGCCTTTGAGGCCAGTTAGACTTGCATCAAATGTCTGCTTAAGTATTTGAGGTAATGCGTTTGTAGTGCTTTCAGTTTCAAACCACAACAATCAAAAAGTCTTCGCCTGTTATTGTGCTCTTGATCACATTTGTAGGTCTTGGTCCTCCAAATACTTAAGCGACACACTTGACTCTGGTCTACATTGAGGTCAGCTTTCTCAAGTAGTTTTATAAGACATTGCGGTCGTCCATTGAGAACAGGTGACGCATTTGTTATAATCTTAGCACCATGTCACAGAACACAGACGAGTATCCAACACACTTTAGTGTCACTCACTACACTAACAGGTCACCTCACACAATCACATGCCATCGACTCAACAAAGTATAAATAGGTTTGCAGACAGCATAGTGTTACAATTCAAGTCAAAAAATGCAAGGAAGATGCAGTGGGCTAAAGTTTACACTGTCTTCTTAAGAAAAAAAAGGCAATTAAAGGAGAACTCCAGAGTGATTCAATCCATAGCCCTGTTCTTCCAAGTCACCCTGCCCACGGGAGAAAAAAAAATCTGAAAATTTAAAACAACATAGACTGAATATCAAACAGGTAGCTATTCTTTTTCCTACTGACAGCACTTAGGGACCTGGAGCAACAGGTCTATGGATCGATTCACACCAGAATTCTCCTTTAAGCAAAGGTCAATGTAACTTCTGTTTGTCAGGGGCAGGAGATTATCCTATAGATATCTCCTATGTATAGTACAACACGTCAAACCATAGACTCCAACTAAGTATGCAACATGGGGTTAACTGCCATCATAAATAAATGCTGTAGGTTAACCACCCACAACAAATGGCTGCGAGTGTGAAGACTGTGGTGTCTTAAAACCGATTGATCTTCATACCAGAATTAGAGGCGTCCATTGGCTATGTTGGTTGTATGATTTTGGCAACACTCCATTGTAAAGCAGAGCTATCTTTCTTGGCATGCTATATTTGTTTATATAAAAATATATATAATTTTTTACTCTTTTCACAGAAAAAAAGATGTGCTCTGTGGTTCTGCAACACCTCAGAAGAAATCCACTCTCGCTTATGGAGAAACGCATGGAGATTTTTCAACACAACACTGTAGCGTATGAGTCTTTGGAGCGGAATGACTGCTACATGAAATATACTGCGAAAGCTTAATCATGAAATATCTACCCACGTCGGTCTAGTAATTTTTCACAACACAGATTATTCACCACATTAGTAATTGGTCTATGTATTTGCCGGACAAGACACCACTCAAGTTTGGCTTGACTTGTGCAGAAAGCTTTGGGGCTAGGGGTTCATCTCTTCCCCTCAGCTGAGCTGAATGATGGCTCTGAGTCTGTTTGCTGGGGTAGGCACGTGCAGCACATAACACTGGAGCTGCAACTGACGGGGCAGAGTTCAAATGCAGATGAGGTACTTGGCATTGAAGTGGCATAACAGCGCACGACTGGTGCTCGGGAGCCAATAAGCTTGACTGGGTGCTCATCTGTCTGTCTATCTGTCTGTCCGCACATGGATGCGTCATGGCGGAGGAGGTAGCTTGACATCGAGCAGGCCATAGGCGAATACGTTCCAGAAGATGCCGCACATGACGAAGAGCGTGTAGACGCAGAAAAAGATCCAGAAGAGGGACTGCTCCTGCAGGCGCTGCTCGTAGTTCTGGAGCACCACCACGCCCAGGGTCAGGCCCACCGCCACCCCCCCAAGGTGGGCCACGAAGCTGGGGTTGGGACAGGGCGGGAAGGCCGGGGGGTAGAAGCGCAGCCACACGGCCCTGCCAAACTCCACGCTCACTGGGAGGGAGAACACAGTGAGAGACACAAACATTAATCTCAGAACGGTGGAACAGACAGTGACTAACGGGCTCATCTGAGTTAAGAGACTAATAGAAGCAGGCATGTCCGTGTCTGTCCTTACTGTAGCTCCCTCTACTGGGCTGTATGATTACTGTTAAGTTTTCAGCACTTACATACATCCACTAGTGATTTTACCAGAAACAGATTCACAAGCTCTATACACATTCAGAAACAATCAGAAACTCTTTCTTTACAAGAATTCAGTTCAATAATAACAAAATTTGCCTTATGTTATTGATGATAGGCTTCTCATTTGTAACTATGTCATATGTTTGGTAGTGAATCTGTAAGATACACATGAACATAAAATAAAAAGTTCTATAGTGTAAAACACATATACAAGATCCATTAACAGCAAGTACAGTTATTCTGAATCAAAACAGGTTCAAATAGATGTCCCTCTGAAGTACATTAAACCATCCAAGCAAAAGGTACAATGTGTTTCTGCTGTCTTATCTTTGATGAGGCAAGCAAACATACGGCGTTGGGATCTATAAATAGAATAGGGAGTTATATTTAGGTCTACAATAAAGCCTGACAAGCACAAGCATCCATATTGGCTTACACAGACACAGTGGGAACACCAAGAGCCCTTGGAGACAGAGGGCTCACAGTATTGAAAAGACAAAGTGTGCTTACTGCAGACCAGGGCCATGGCCATCCGGAAGAGTTTAAACTGGCACTGCATCCCTGACCAGTTCTTGGGCACAGAGCAGAAAGAGTACAGAGAGGAGAGAGAAAGGTTGGACAAACACATGAGGAGGACAGATTACAATACTGGCTGAATAGTGCCAAATGTGCCCTTCAAGCACCATAAGCCCTGAGCCCTCACTGAGTCTTCACTGGCATGAATCAGCTTCATGATTGGCTGATTCAAACCAGTTTAAGTGTTTAAAAGGATCCCCAACTCGTAAGGTGTGTTGGTGTTATAAGAATGACGTTGTCGTTGGCTATGTTTAACATAATTTAACACTCAACATGTTTTTTATTAAAATGTTTAGAAAATCATTTGATTTGTAGAGCTTGTAAACTGCTATTGCACTTTACGTCTCAATGCTTTTAGGGTAAAAAGTGAAATCACCTGGTTGAGTTGGATATTATGATGTAGTGAACATTTCTTCTACTTAGCCTTTGCTGTTTAATCGCACTGTAAATCAGAAGTGTATCACAGGAGCCAGTTCTTGAAATTTGTGATGATCAGAAAAGTGAGGAAACAAGAGTGGAGCAATATCAATGTGTCTAACAGCTGCAACAGCTTGGACGCAGACCAGCACAACCTTGTGATGTCAATTTCTACCCAAAAGGCATGAAACCAAAAAATAGTTTCAGAGTGAAAGGATTTTCTAAAACTTTTAATAAAACCGAAAACATTTTGAGTGTTTTTTCATCCGCGTTTACCTAGCTGATGTCAACGTCAATAATATAAGGCCGACATGTCTTACAAGCCGGAGATCCTTTTAAGGGTTCAGGGTTTAAGGCCTAGAGGGGACATTGAGATTTAGCCCAAACCTGAGTTTATCTACCCAGAAATGCTCAGCAAACACAGTGTGTTTATTTCAAACACCCCAATTTTCACCCCTACAGACTCCATGATCCATCCATAGGAGCCAGGCTGCACCTTATCACCCACACTATAGATTTATTTCTATTCTTTCAGCGTCTCATCTCCCTTTCTCTCCTTCTTCTCCTATCCTGTCCTCCCTTCATCATTGCTGATGCAGAGTCTCATTACAGTGCTGTGCTGAGCTGAGCTGTGTGAGGAGGGATGGAGGGAGGGAGGGAGGAAGGGCAGGACTCTCGCTGACCCCACACTATTGTAGCTGCTCCTGGAAGCATGTGCCTAAATATTTGATGACCAGGACCCGTCCCGTTACGCTCGCAGCTCCTCCTCCCAAGGTCACGACCTTCACATTTGCGACCAATCAGCAGTGGCAGGGCCAGCTGCCTGTCATAGTCAATTTTGGGGTCACTAACGAACCGACTGGACTGCCAGCTCCTGCCGTCCCAGGTGGATGGAAACTGTATAATAAGTACCCAGGGTTGTGTGCTGTCTTTCTACTACAATCAGCTTGTTTGGTGGAGAATATCTAAACAGGGAATGCAAGGTAAGCCATGAGAGACTTCATATATTCATATATTTACAACCAATCAGAAATAAATAACACATACATACTATACATGCATACATACGGGATATTAAGTACACACACATACATACATAGACATTCTCTCTCTTTCTTCCTCTCTCTCACACACACACACATTTACACACACACACGCACACACATACACACTGACAGCAGTATCTAAACGGGAGGAATGAAAGGAATCTGTTGGCAGAGAGCACCTGCTAGGCCCCAATGCTGTGAACAGAGGCATTGCGACAGAGCACTGGGCAATGACCTGAGCCTGCCCATGGAGGTGATATCTGATCTGATCTGGGCACAGGAGCCCGACAGTGAGGGGCGTGTGTGTGGGTATGGGGGGGGCTGCGCTTTATATAAGATTACCTGGCGAACAGCATCCCTGCAACACAGCAGGATCACAAACTGTCGACACAATTTTAGTCTGCAGTACCAATGATTTTCACTAGAGGCGCTAGTGTTTCATTAACTAACTACAGCATCAGCTAGACCTCCAAGCCACTTTTACTACAGGGCTGCACCTGATTCACTCATAAGAAATGGAACAACTGGCTTATTATTTATTTAATAAAAGCATACGTGTTAGCAACTTAATAAGTTAAATTAACAAAATCATAAAAGACATTCAAAGGACAAATAAAATGTTTGCTTACCATGACAACATTGGCTAGATGTGCAGAGACGAGTGCATAGACTCCACCGGACGAACCCACGACTGGCGCCGTCATGTCTGTCACAGACACCGCCAACGAACCTGAGGGGAGAGATGGAAAATGCCTGATCAATAACAATTATGGCCAATAATAATCAAAACAATCCCCATCCAGACAAATCAAGCAGCTGATGTAGAAATTAAAGTCAAAGTCAATTTAACCGAACTGAACAACACAATAAATATTCATGAAACATTATTTTGGGGAACGCTGCAAAATCTTGGATGCCTTTCACATCTTTCATTATTATGTGAGTGAAGCTGCTTTATGTATCAACTGTTAAACACAAATCTCAAATCCTAAAACTTTTAGCCATGTCTCCACATGTTTGACCATTTCCAAAGGTCCAGAATCTGTACTGTAAAATAGCCTCATATCGTTCTCTCCACCTTCACAAGTGAAAAGAGCAAGATCATCAAAGTCGTGGTCTGATCATGAACATATACATACATGCATAATATCTCAAGGTGGCGAGGAAAAAGAAAACTTAGCTTAAAATAGCCATGACTAACTGCCTTCTGATACTTGAGTCTTGAACAGCTAAACCATTGCCATGCTGAATGACAAATGCATTGTGACACAGTCCGTCAGTAAGAACCTATAGACACATGCATCCTGACTCAGCGGGCAGCTAAATGAGTGTGTGGGTGATGGAGGCAGTATCGGCTTCCCCCTCAGGGGAGTCAGCTGCCTGCGCTGCCCGTCAGGGAGATGCCCTCCTTGGGATGCGGCCCTCCCACTCCTTCCCTACCCCTCTGGGCTCCATCCGGAAACCACCAGCACGCGTCTCCTGGGCACAGCGTGAATTATTAATGCAAACCACACAACACACACCTGCCAACACAGCAGCCGTGACCAGTGAGCCACTACTCAGACCACACCATTACAGTGATGAGACGTGCACGTGTGTGTGTGTGTGTGTGTGTGTGTGTGTGTGTGTGTGAGTGTGTATGTCTTAGGCAGCGAGACAGACAGAGAGAGAGAGAACGAGACAGCGATAGAGAGACAGAGAGGGGATAAATGTACATTCTAATCTAATGATGATTATTAGCGAGAGAGACAGGCAAAGAGAGAGCAGCAGGAACAGAGGAGAAAAAGAGAGTAAAAAAGGGAAGCAGCCTAAACGGTGGCCACGTTTCACAACGCAGGAACGCAGGGAGGTGCTCTACTTTCACTAATTGTTCTGTGGAGTAATAAAGCCCTAATCTGTCTCCATCAGCGGCCGCAGCACACCCAGTTCCATCCGCCTTCCCCAGGTAGCCCCGCATGTACTATGCCCTACTTCTTCTCAGACTGCCAATCTAATCCAACGGCCATTGCGGATTAATGAATGTGAATGTCAGTCATTTGTCCTGTATCCACACTAATAGTGAATAATCCCCCAGACACCGTCATCTAAATGTCGCTGTCTGTCAGTCTGAGCTGTGAAATGAACAACTGCTAAGAATTAATTAGTTACAGTAACGCAGTGGCAGAAAGCAATAGTGAATACAGAGGCATGAAGTGACATGCTGTTGTGTGTCTATAAATATAGCAGTGGCAATTAACCCCGTGGTCTTTTGTGGAGATGCACTCTTTTCCTGAGCAGAACAGGGATCCTAAGGCTCCTGCTAGGACCAACAAGAACAACTGTGTAATTACAGAGACTCTTCTCTCCACAAAGCACATGCATAATTTTGAACACAAAACACATCATTATCCATTTCCTAATACATACAGACTCTCTTTGTTTCACACACATAGACACAGACAAACACACAGACACACACACACACGCACACACAGACACACACACACGCACACACCACACACCTCCGAGCATCTGGATCAGTGTCAAAAAGGATA
>PYXC01001714.1:1042500-1062500 GCA_015244755.2 Tenualosa ilisha | reverse complement strand
CTGTTTACACCATAACGCCATGCAAAGTAACTCCAAACTCTTGTTTGTTCACACAGCAGGAGAGCGGATAAACATTCTGCTAATCTCGCTGACAGATAAACGATACGATATAAATAAAAGAGCCAAAAGCCCTGAATTATACACAGAAGGACATGGCAAGGCCGTCTATTTCCAGGCCCCAAAAACAATCCCATATTAGAGGGGAAATCCTGCTTTAAAAATGGTGAGATGAGAAGCGGAGAGAGCTGCCCAATGCTGCCGCCGCCACTGCACGTGTTCGGCCCCCGACACACCACAAGAGACAAGGGCCCTCCCACTTTAAAGCAGCCCTTCCCCTTTCACGAGAGAGAGAAATCTGGGATAGGATGGGGGCTTTAACACCAAATCAGTTCCACAGTCAGTCTGTAATAATAATAACCAAGTGTGACAAATGTCCCGGGGACAAGTTCACCTCAAACGCCCTCTCAGGAGAACGAAGACAGGAGATGACAACTGAACAGAATCAGTTGCTATTGTTGTTACTGTTCAAGAATAAGGATGAAATGCAGACACTGCTTACTAAGGCAGAAGACCAAGAGAACAGCATCTCTCTCTCTCTTTCTCTCTCTCTCTCCCTCCCTCTTTCCATCTCTCCACTGATAAAGATGGTGTAATAGCAGCACTCTGGGAGGGATGTCAGTGGGATTATCTCAGCGAATGCACAGCAAACCCAACAGTGCAGCCCTGCAGGGCTCTGGCTGGTGGGTGACCTCTGTTTGTTTTGACAAGATTGGCATTCAGTTTGTGTTGCAGACAGGAGGGATCAACAGCCGTGGCTTGCCAGGGGATTACCCCAGTAGGACTGGAGGGGGGGGCGCCTTAATACACCACCACATTAAAGGCTGGAGCACCACACAGCTCCTGGCATGCTCATTGCATGAGTAAGTGTAGGTAGGGACAAGGTGGCCAAAGCCCCCCCCCCAGCATGTACACATCCTACACACCTTCCCCAAGGTGTGGTAGACTCAAAATGGCCATTACATTTTAGTCGCCATATACATTAAAATTTAACATCCAAAATGTGGTGCAGAAAGATTTTATTCACGGCTATGCAAGTGTAGCCTGAGACCAGACCCTCGTAAATGAAAATGGGTCTGGCAATGAGTGACCTCACACTGCAGGCGCGTAACCAGCATGAGAACCAAAGTGAAACTGAAGCAGTAACTCTTACCAAAACTCTTTGGAAGTGCAGCAAATGCATAATTCATCTAGTCAGCACAGCGGTTTTACTTGCGGTTGTTTACTCAGTTGTTTAAATCAAATTACCACATCCATAGTTAGCCACAGACAGTAATTCATTGGTTGTGAATCATAGAAAGCCTAACCCATGCTGAATAAGTGGTTGTGATTGGTTCCTGGTTACTTTTGGTGAATTGGTAAACAGCAGGCAAGTGGTTGTGATTGGTTCCTGGTTACTTTTGGTGAATTGGTAAACAGCAGGCAAGCGGTTGTGATTGGTTCCTGAGATTTTGACTGCATAGCTAATGAGCTCCATCGCCTGATGGAGCTACAGAGTAAATTGGGTTCACAGGCTAAAAGAAGTTAGAGAGGGAAACGCTGTCCAAAAGGCTTGTGAGTTTCTCAGTTTCATTTTCAACAGTTTCATGCCTTCCTCAAGCAACCTCTTGGTATTTTTACTGTATTAACAGAGCAGTGCTGAGAGGTGCCATGCCTTTTAATAAAACACTGTTTGCTCTTGAGTTAATCAGTGTGCTTCATATGAGCTTGGAGGAGGTTGATCTCACAAATATAACTGCCTGTGGATTACCCATGAGCCGCTGGGTGCTAAAATTACATTCCTGTTTTATTGCTAGTCTTTATTAGCTAGCCAAGAATCAGCTTTGTGTCCTAATGAATCCTGCCCTGACTAGGTCAGAGGAATACAGGAAACCTTCCAAAACCTCATGAAAGCCATAGAGCTTTTTAACCTATTGTCAGCATGACCAAAATTTTGTTTGAGCCTTTCTTAACCAGTCTGCCTGTTTAGTTAGGAAGCCGCCGTCTATTTCCTGTAAATATGCTCTTAGTGTCCACAGGCATCTCCCACATGTATCAGATTCAATGGGCAACCCTGTCCTCTTACAACAGCGCCTCACCAACAACACTAGTTACCAATGCTAATATATAGAAAACTCTACCCTGGGCCATGATTCAAAACAAAACTTGCTATCTTGCATCTCTGCTACTAAAATTTTCCCACAAATGACTACTGCAATCCGCCAGCATAACAGCAAGATGTGTACCAATTCTACCAAAGACCATGACCATGCCAGTGAGTTTTCTTTCACACATCTTCCTTCATGTGTTTGGAATCGAGATTCAAAAATCTAGACTCAATGGCTAGTCTATACTGTGGAGTTTACAGAGATCCACTGGATAATGTAAAACACATTAGGCCTATGCAGCTGTTCAGTCACCCTGGAGCTCCCATGTTGGGCTGGAGAGAGTGTGTGTGACTGTGTGTGCTGTGCCCACCCGGTGTGCATGAAGACGTAGGTGAAGAAGCGCCAGGCCTGCGCCCGTAGCCGAGGGTGGTACGGCAGGGTCCCCTTCAAGAAGCCAGGAGATGACACCTGCAGCACCCACCGGTCCAGATGGCACCCGTAGTACATGAAGACTGCCACCTACAAGAACCAGGGAGGAGTACAACCATTCACTTCACCGAAGTATAGTTAGGGAATTCACAGTGGTATGAATGTACGTTGGGGGCACACTTAGACTTGAGTACAAAGAACAGAGAACAAAGTCCAAGTGCTTTCTTCAACCTACATGTGACTGTTACACATCAGTTACAGAAAAACCTCAAGACATTTATGTAATGTGAGACAATATGGCTGAATCCAAATTCAAATCCAAATGTCCTTCCAAACCCTACATGCCATGATCCCGCCAACTGATCAATACCAATGAAGTATCTAAAGGTTCAGGGCTTTAGAGCATAAGGTGGACAGGATTCAGCCTAGGTTTGTTCTTCAACATTACACTTTGCCACTCAGTTTGCGCACCTCAGCCAAAGTAATAACCAGGATGAGCCAGGGAGGGGGGCAGCAGGTGTAGCTGTCGAAGTACCACTTGCGGTCCACCTCCCGGGGCAGAGTCTCGTAGGCGATGTGGCGCACCAGCCTCTGGGAGAGGCCCAGGCCAACCTCCTCTCTCAGGGTGGCCCCCTTCAGCTGACGACTGCCCAGGAGGATGGCCCGTCGGAAACTGTTGGAGCGCTTGCTACTCATCTACAGGGAGACACAAATACAAACACAAACACAGAGAGTCAGGAAAAAAGACACACACACACACAAACAGAAACATATACTGTAGGGAAATTCAAGATTCAAGATCTCTTTATTACATCTTTATTACATCTCATCTACTTGTATAAGACTAGTAATTCCTGGGTTTTGAGTCCTAAGTACTGCAAACATACTGAGGGACAACCACACACACATGAGCAAATGAATAGTACATATATTCACACATGTTAACTCATGTAGAAGCACTTGAGTTAATACATAAAAGCAGCTCACACCCACACGCACATAACCAGAGCCCAAACCTACACAGGACATTAATGCATTGAAATGCACATAACCAGAGCCCAAACCTACACAGCCCATTAATGCATTGAAATGCACATAACCAGAGCCCAAACCTACACAGCCCATTAATGCATTGAATTGCAAAATGATGATGCTGAACTTATGCAGTTCTCCTTCAGGAATGTTCCTCCAGACAACAGCAAGCTGCTCTTCTATATCTGCTGGCTCAGGATATAGCAGGCTTATGAGAAGGACAACCTAAAATACCTGATTTCCCCACAATCTAAAAATATTTGTGTGAAAGGTGACAAGGTGTCAGACTGAAATAGTGCTTTTGAAATAGACTGGTTTGCTTTTGCTCTCTCCTGGCGCAACAGTGAGCCAGTCCATGTGCTCACATCAATTCCAGCCAATGAATAATGCAAAAGCCACTTTGTTGGGCACTAGTCACAAGTCTATTCGTCTCTGATTCCCTATCTCTCTCTCTCTTTCTCTCAGTGCGAAAGCTCACACACCCCTCTAAACCCCCAGCAAGAACAGTGACGGAATGCTTCTCGCCGTTGCCTGGCAACAGCTAAGCGATTCCCTTCTTCGCCTCTTTCTTCCTCAAACAGAGGGAACAGATGCCTGACAATGTTCGCCAAACAAGAAGCAGCCCTCCAGCTGAGAAGGCGGCAAAACCAAAAACAGCAAGAAAAACCCACTGAATGTTCTCTTTTCCCATGCCAGACTGCTGATCCGGGGTGGCCTGGGACATCTTATGTAACGCAATTGAGGAGCTCAAGAGGGAAGTAGAAATGCAGAGTAGGGAGGAACTGGGCCTGCAGCTTTACTCTGGACTTAACCTTGACTTTTGCTGTCTGCCCCAGATCAGAAGCTACTTGTTACTTGAGCATTGGGAGGGAGACCAAATTTCTAGCACACCAGCAGAAACAGCATACTAGACTGAGGCAAACAACTTCAATCACACAATGGTAGCTTGTGGTTAGACTCCATGAAACAGTGCCCATTTGAGGATTAACTGGGTGGAGGGGGGTTATTAGTGAGTAACCAAAAGCTGTTGGTAGTGCTGGGGAAATGGCTTAGTTTCCTGCCTGGATCATAGCTTATCCCCCAAAGCCGCTTTCATTTCTTTAGGCATACAGTCCGGAAATGCAAGAATACAAGACAAATGAGCTGCAATGTTGCCCTTAACTTTTGCTCTTGTCACAGCACATTTTTTGGACAGATGACTTCAGCAGTAAAGCAGAGGACACAGAGAGCTCAACAATAAAACCAGACTTTGAGTCTTTGTGGACAGCCAACCAATTCAACAGATTTACACATGACGTAAAGGGGTAGGGGTGTGGTGGTGGTGGTGGTGGGGGGGGGGGAGTGGGTCGAGCAAGGATTTGCTCAGAATGTCCTTGAGTTACTGCAGAAAGGATGGTTGTGATTTTTCCCCCTGCCTTACTTTGTAAAGCCAGTTTAGTACAACTCTTGAGCGCAATCTTGACTCTTTTCCCTGTTCAACAGCTGAGCAGCTTGAGGTAATCAATGTCTTTCAAAGCAGCAGCAGTAGCAGCATGACCAAGTCAATGGCTGCTCTCCTCCTGTGCGAGATCTCCTCTAATGACTCCAGAATGTGTGCAAATGCACCAGTAATGTGGGGCTTTCTCCTCCTATCCCAGCGTTCTTCGACAGTCGCTCCTTGAGAAACAAACAGACTGTGAAGAGACACTGCCATTATCTTTGCACTGATGGCCAAGACTGTGATTTGTGAGACGGCTCCCTGGATTAGATGGGAGGAGGATGTGTGTGTGTGTGTGTGTGATTACATTTGGGGGATGGGGGTGGCTACATGGTTGCCATGGTCACGCTATTCGGGGTAAAGCCAACAAGAGTGAAATGAGACAGTGCCACACACATCGCTCACACGTTCCTGTACCCAGCAAACACTCATCTCTTTTTACCTCTCCTTTCCTCCCCTCTCCTCTCCTCTCTTAATGTTTTCCCCTCCAGTAGCCAAATGCCTATAATAACACCAGACTGATTTCTCCTGCTGCGAGAAGCAATTTCTCTGTCTCTCTCACTCTCCTCCTCCCTCCATCCAAGGCTGAGAGAGAGGGAGCTTTCTCTGTGTCTGATATCCACAGCAGCAGGAGGCTATCAGCGCTAACAAAGATGGAGGGAGGGAGACCCACGAGGGATCGGCAAGTGAGAGAGAAAGAAAGAAATAGAGAGAGAGAAAGGGAGCGACAGAACAAGAGACAATGAGAAAAAGAGAAAGCGAGGGTGAGTGAGTGAGGAGGGAAGGAAGAGAAAGCTACAGAGGAAAAGGGAGCAAGGGAGAGAGAAAAAGAGAGAGGGAGAGGATGACAATACAAGATGGGGTAATGCCTTATCATCACAAAGGCAGTTTTATGGGAAAGGCTGTGCAGTAAAAGTAAAGATGGACATGCAGGATAAAGCCCTGAAGCAATCACCACCTTCACCATCGTCCAACCCCCCCTTCCCACTCTCCAGCCTCCAGCCCTTTCTCCCCCGCCCCCCCTCGGCCTTGGGCTTTTGTTGTGGCAGGCAGCGCGTGTGAAAGCTCCTCAGGGGGGAACAATGGCTGCTCAGACCCCTGCTACATGCTCCTCATTCCTCCCTGTCCCACTTGCAAGTGTAGGCCTGGGCCCTGTGACACACACATGACCCGCCTGGGCCAAGGGCCCACACAGTGCCCTGGCTCCATGCCACTTCACTTCAACCCTCACCCCCTCCGGCCATTGCCCACCTCACAATGAACTGCTGTCTGGGTGAGGGGTTTTGATCTCAGGACCCAACAGGAGGGAAGAATGGGGAAAGAAAACGAGAGATCAAGAGAGAGAGAGACAGAGAGGGAGCAAGAGAGCATGAGTATGTGTGTGTGTGTGTGTGTGTGTGTGTGGGGGGGGGGGGGGGTCTAGGGGTGAATGATTGATTTAGCACTCTGCCATGGCATTCATTTTGCAAGCTGATCATTTTTCAAGATGACTGTCGTTGTTGAGTACTCTCAGTTCAAAAGTTCACAAGACCATCTGGGACTAACAGGGATAAACATTTTGACTGGATGGGCAAATCCAAACAAAAGCACAAAAGAATCTAATCAAGGCACTTAGAGCAACATTTATTAACAAAACCTTGAAGTCACATTCAAAATAAAAAAAAAACTACCCCTAGCAAGACGTTTATTCTGTGTTGCCAAGAAGCAAGACAGTAGACACAACATGGTTTTGACTAGCTCAATGAAGCAAATCAAGCTTTTCAGAACAACTTAATCAGCTTGTATTATGGTCTGTCTCTCCTCAACTCCATTGTGTTTTCTGTTTGGGAAGCTGCATATTTTCAGTTGTCAACCTAATCAGGCTCTGCTGGAAAGCTACGCCTCGTCATCCAGTTGCATGATTTCTTGTTCTCCTAATTACGAGACACGGGAGACATGATTATCTATAAGAAGGGACTCAGGGCAGAATACTGTTGAGACTGACCTGATTACACTGATTTGCATATATTTTGGATGCCTATTTTGCATACATTCTGTAATGTCTCAAACTTTCTCATCACACTGGGCACATTTTGCCCACAGATTTAAATAATAATATATTATTTAATAATATTTTAATAAAACACCAGTGATCTGAAACTCTGCGCCTGAGGGCAAGTGTAAATGTCTCTATGTTCAAGATGCTTTACTCTACAAGATGCCGCTCGCAATAAGCTCTTCTCCATGGAAACAAACTGCATTTGCTCACCAGGTTGACAAAGTCTTGGTAGCAAATCTTCCCATTGGCGTCAGCCAATGCCAGCAGCATCTCCAACTTGTGGGGGTCCAGCTCGGAGCCGTGAGCCGCCAGTAGGTCCCGAAAGCGCTCGGTACTGATGAAGCCCGAACTCTCGGGGTCATACTGCAAAACGACACAAAACCCACAGGAGACACAGATCAGATGACACATCTCACACACACATACACACACACACACACACATACTTGCACCACACACACCCGGCCCTGCGACAGTTCACACCTTGGGAGAAGGAGTTAAAACCAAAACTCACATGTGCACCAGAGGCCGGTCTGTGAGATTAACACCTTTTGTGCACAGAGTCTGGGCTGAAACTCACACTCTCGCAGAATCAATTTGGAGAGCTTTGTTAAATGAACTGACACGGGCTTTGGTGTTAATTGAATTCGTTTGCAACAATCAACGGCAGCCTATTTTGGTCCGTGCAAGAGGGAGCAAGTGTTGAGCAGAGGAGAGGATCAGCTTAGTGGAAGCTTGTGAGAGAAAGGTTAAACGCAATGCCGACAGATAACAAGCTGCCACATCTCAGTCCTTTGTGTGTCGGCTAAAAATGTTCTAGATATTAGCGCTTGTTCATTATATCCAGACAACCAAAGGCTAGTAGTTGTGACCCATTCACCCTCTTCACTTTTCACACAGTGTTTACCAAACCAAACACTCCCCCGGTCAAACAGTGAATCCTGAAGGTCGACAATGTCACTCAAACTCACAAAGGGAATGAGGGAAGCAACAATGAAATGGACAAATATTGAATGCATTGACACAAACATTCTAACTCTCATTCTCTTTTTCACACACACACACCACACACACACACACACACACACACACACGCACGCACACACATACATACACACACACGCACATACAGACATACACACACACACGTGCGCATCCAAACATACACACACACACAGCCATACACACACACACATGCACATACAGACATACACACACACACACACACACACCCACACACACACACACACACACACACACACGCATACAAACATACACACACACACACACACACATACAGACACATGCACATACTGACACATACACACACAGGAAGAGCTTAAAGAAAACATCAGTGATATTTGCTGAACAACTTTTCCATTTTCTAGGGACCACAAGTCTGTCCAGTTAAACTCCAGACTCTGCAGAACTTCTGTTTGACTCAGACAAAGAACCCGTCCTTTTCCTTCTCTGTGACTTGAAGGATTGGATGAGCATAGAGAATCAACAATCGCACCATCACATCCCAGCCCAACTGTTTGAAGGCTTCCTCCATATGCCACATTTGGACCATGAGGGAACAGATGAGGAGGAGGAAATGCAGTAGGGACTGGACTGCTCTCCTCTCTTCTTTTCAGACAAACAACAAACGAGTGCCATTTCACAGCCTCCCTTTTCTTCACAATCATCCATTCTTTTATTCTTTCTTTTTTTTTTCTCAGAAAACAGAATGTCACTGATGAATTCTATTCTCAGCACCTCCATTCTAATCTGCTACACTGAGAGTTGTGCCGGAAGCAGTGTGCGCTGGGCACAGAGAAATGAAAGAAGTACTTTGCTGGCGGACATTCAATCCCCTGCTGAACTTTTGACGTCAGACCTCGGAAAAATTGAAAGTCGAATCATTTAAACTGATCAGTGTGGAGGTATCTGGAGACGGTCCGAAGGACGAGTGTCTGGTTGGAATAAACTCTGTGATGAGACGCTTACTGACACGTCGATGACGGTGGCAAAACGCCCACTGACACTGACAAGCTCTGATGCAGACTCAAAGGTTCTATGAAATGTAGAAAGTTCTAGAACTCTAGAAAGTTCCTCCCAGTGCAAAAGGGACTAATGCATCACTTTCCATTTGCAAAGCTATTGTGTGATATAGACACATTCTTCTCCCCCTTAATCTAGCATGATTTCTATGGAAAAAGGGACTAAAGACTGCCAGGCAGGCAGAGCTGGGAGACACAGCACTACACACTGACCTTCTGCTGCAGGATCTCAGCCAGCTTGAGTCGGCAAGCACTGATAGTGTCCCCACATGCCTTCATGGTAGCTGCTGGACGAGCTTGAGTGCCCCAATCTACCGTAGCGTCCGCAACAATGTGAGTCCCCCTGCTCCCACAGACAAGGACTTATCTGGCCCCCCTGAACGGATTTACAGTTCAATACAGACCCCTCCCTCCTCCCTGCAGAACCCCAAAATCCTAAACAATCCCACAACAAACCCCAATCCTGAGCCCCTTAGCCTACATTCAGCCCTATTTTCACTCATCACACACACACTCTCTTTCTCTCTCTCTCTCTGTCTCTCTCTCACGCACAAACACAAACACACACACACACACACACACACACAGTGTCGTGCACACACATCAGTTCATACTCTGCTGAGCACCCAACAGGACTAACTGGTGAAGGCTGAGCATCAGTGGGTGAGTGAGATAGAAATCCCATCCAAAACAATGGACCCCCACTGCGATTTCATGCAAGATCTCCCCTATTCCCCAATTAGACGTCATTTCCCCGCCCCCTGTGAAGAGCTGACACAACAACAAAAACAAAGCACACCCTATGACATGCCCACAAACTCGGGGCAAAAAAAACATGCAAACTTTGAAGGCCCTGCACATTAGCGCCTTCATTTAAACAGACAGAGGAAGCACAATAATTGTCACGTTAGGTAGAGAAGGGTTTCAGGCCCCGGAACAGTTTGGAGGGAGACAACAGGTTTTTCAATTATGTCCTTGAATCCCTGCCAAGTTTCCCCATGAGAAAACCCCCTGAGAATTATGCGAGGAGCGAGCCCAAACAAAGGCGTGGCAAATTCAATAAAAACAATGCACACACATGCACAGAGACACACACATACACATACAAATACATACATACTCTCTCTCTCTCTCTCTCTCTCTCTCACACACACACACACACACACACACACACAAATACATGCACTCTCTCTCTCACACACACACACACACACACACACACACACATACAAATACATACTCTCTCTCCTCACACACACACACATGCAAATACATACTCTCTCTCTCACACACACACACACACATAGAAATACATACTTGCTCCTCGCTGTCTTTCTCACACACGCACACACACACACAGAGAGAGGGACAGAGAGAGAGAGAGAGAAATAAATGCTGCGGTGCCTGTCTCTCAGCCTTGGCTGTGACATGCAGATTAATCCTGACAGAATAGGTGGTGGTGGTGGTGGTGGTGGTGGTGGTGGGGGTGGTGGTGGTGATGGTGGTGGTGGTGGGTGGTGGTGGTGGTGGGGTGGTGGCAGTGGCGGCGGAGCTTTCATCTGGGGGTTCCTCCGCTCCGTGGCCCAGTGTCTGAGGACGGGGATTGAGCACAATGTCTGTGCCACACATTTCCATAATGCTGCATATTAACGAGCTGGACACGGTCATGAGAGGATGGGACACACCAACCGTCACGGCCCATCTAAAGACCCGCCTGCCCGCTCTACAGGACGACCAGCCAAAAAATAAACCACAACGTATATACAGTTCATCTGAAGCTGGAGGCCTTGATCTACACGTCAAAGACATGAAAAGAATAACTATCATTCTGTAAAGTAAACAGCAGATGTTCTACATCCTCCAGCACTTTAACTGACAACAGGGATGAGCCACCGCACTCTTTCTCTTCCCTCTCTCACTCAGAGGGGCTTGAGCAACCTGTTGGTCCCATAGGGGCCTCCGGTCAAACGTACGGATGGTATAAGACGCTCTATAGGTGGGAACAAAAAAAACGTGGGCATTGCGTGGGCTGATGGTCAGTGAACTCAATTAACCTGACAAGCAGAGGAACCTTATGATGTCACCCCCCGGGGGAGATGTCACTTTGATCTTAGCAACTAAGGCCTGACTTGACCTCTGACCTCTGGCTAACATGGGTCATGCTTGACCAGGCCCACCTCTAAATTCCCTCTGTTTTCTGCAACAACAACTTTACCATGAAGAAAATGACCAGGCTCCTTTCCCCTAGCTCCGCTCCTATTGGCTATTAGGGAAGCAGATAACTCCAGAGCCATTTGTCACAGTGTAAACAAGTAGCATACACACAGCAGATAGTCTATCATGGCTTAAAACCTCACCCAGATGACATATGACATAAAGCATATAAGTAACACATGGGCCAGACACAACTCTAATGATCTAAGGAGGTGTCTCTCCCCCTCTCTCAGGCCTGTTCTTCGGCCGCTCCACAGTGGGGGTTGTGTGTTGCATGACCGTAACACGCATGACCTCTGGCACAGCGGCTCAGCTAACAGGAGCACTAATGAAGCTCAGTGTTGGACACAAAGCCCCGCTGCTGTATCTGTGGCCCTGCTTCCTGCTGCTATTGTGCTCTCTTGTCCTGGCCTGTCATGCCTGTGGCCAACGAGGCGCTAGGATGCTTGTATGAGGATTAGCACTCTTAAAGAGACGGGCCTCAGCATCTGATTAGCTTGATTTGTTTAACATGGCACAGGAATGAATCACTAGCAGCCATACACACACAGGCTATATACAGTATACTATGCACACACATGCACACATGCACAAACATTATGCTCACAGAAATGTATACACAGATATTATACACACCCACACACACACAAAAACACACACACACACACATACACACCCATACGCACATACACACACACACACACACACACATATATACACACAGAGGACTTTAACGAGGCCCTTTTCTTTGCCTTTCATCAGGGTGCTTTGAGTTGATGATGAATGAGACACATCCATTTCCCCCCTCTGCTGCGCTCCTCACCTGTCTCCCCAGCTGATACATTAGCTCAGCCTGACACAACCCAGCTGCACTTCAATCATCTAAACAAACCGCCAGACACACACACACACACACCTCTTTGTTTACAATCCCAGATACCTCAGACAAACACTTCTCTGCCTGCTCTTCAAAGCAATGATAACCTTAACTACTCTCCCTTCATGTAGTGTACATCATAATCATCCTCTTGCAATAGATTCTCAACAAATGGATGGGAGACAAACCATCACACAGTAGACTAGACTGCTTTAGAACAATAAACCATCTTCAGCTGAACATCACCAAAACCAAAGTAATGGTGATGGACTTCAGGAGGTCAGCCCCCGCCCCTCCCCCAATGTTGTCTGCCTCCATTGATGGGGTGGATGCAGATACCTTGGGCTACATCTTGACAAGAAACTGGACCGGTCTGCTACAACTGATGCACTCTACAGGAAGGGAGCGGGCAGGCTCTATTTCCTCAGGAGGCTGGGGTACTTTAGCCCAGAAATCTAGACGCACCCTTGCGGTAGCAAATAATTTCGCTCTGTGGGTATGTCTAGCCACGCACCACTGGGGCCTTAAAAGGTCTACACAGGCTTGGTAAGACCAATCATAATGATCTATCTTCGTAGAGAGTCATTGGGCAGGCTTAGCACGATAACAGGGCTTCAATGGTGCAAAGAAACAACTAAAATGGCTGTGATTGGTCTAAGTGCTACCCTGTTGCGTGAAGAGTCAGTTTGAAAGACAACCGTTGATTCCACCCTGGTCTATTGGTCATGGCCAGACTATACATTTTGATGTTATAGTCTGACTTGCAAGGCTAGGGGTCCTTCAACGTCTGCAGTAAACAACTCCTCATGTTCTACCAGTCGGTCATGGCCAGTGTCCTCTTCTATGCTGTGGTGTGCTAGACAGGCAATGCCAGGAAGAGGGATGGTCTGGTGAGGAAAGCTGGCTCTGTAGTTGGTTTGGAGCTGGAGTTACTGACTTCAATAGCAGATAAGAGGACCCATGAGCAGACTGCTGTACTGTGCTATACTGGACAATGACCATCACCCCCTCCACACCACATTCCACAGAGGAGCATGTTCAGTAACAGACTCCTGTGTCTGAGATGCTCTACACACAAACTCAGGAAGTCCTTTGTACAATGGGCCATACGACTGTACAATTCCACACATAAATGGCGGTATGAGATTGACTTCAGTGGTTGAGTCTGTACTGCACACTGTACTATGCCCTTATCTGGTCACCCCTCACATGTACATACACCCTACCTTGGACTGGACTCTCCTACTGGCTATATTAGCCCTTTGCACCGTAATCACATCTCCATCCCACTGTCTCCCTCTCCAAAGGCTGCTTCCATACCGACAATTTAAGACCATTCTTTTCTAGTGCTGCTTCTGGTAATTATGATTGCATTTAGCATTGTGTCATCTATCTTCTTGTATTACAATTGGCTTATTGTTTGTTGTGTTATTTTTACACTCTGTAGCACTAGTGTGATGGTCACCATGGCATCCGTCTACACATTTCCATATCACTGCTTCCACACTTTACTACCTGGTACCCTTAAGCGGCACACTAGTAGAACCACTAGAATCTTTTTTACAGTGAGTATGTGTGTGTGCGCAGATCATGTGGATGTGGATGTGTATGTAGATCATGTGTATGTATATGTAGATCATGTGTATGTGTATGTATATGTAGATCATGTGGATGTGTATGTAGATCACGTGTATGTGTATGTAGATCATGTGTATGTGTATGTATATGTAGATCATGTGGATGTGTATGTAGATCATGTGTATGTATATGTAGATCATGTGGATGTGTATGTAGATCATGTGTATGTGTATGTAGATCATGTGTATGTGTATGTATATGTAGATCATGTGTATGTGTATGTAGATCATGTGTATGTGTATGTAGATCATGTGTATGTATATGTAGATCATGTGGATGTGTATGTAGATCATGTGGATGTGTATGTATATGTAGATCATGTGTATGTATATGTAGATCATGTGTATGTGTATGTAGATCATGTGGATGTGTATGTAGATCATGTGGATGTGTATGTATATGTAGATCATGTGTATGTATATGTAGATCATGTGGATGTGTATGTAGATCATGTGTATGTATATGTAGATCATGTGGATGTGTATGTAGATCATGTGTATGTGTATGTATATGTAGATCATGTGTATGTATATGTAGATCATGTGGATGTGTATGTATATGTAGATCATGTGTATGTATATGTAGATCATGTGGATGTGTATGTAGATCATGTGTATGTGTATGTATATGTAGACCATGTGGATGTGTATGTAGATCATGTGTATGTGTATGTATATGTAGACCATGTGGATGTGTATGTAGATCATGTGGATGTGTATGTAGATCATGTGGATGTGTGTGTAGATCATGTGTATGTGTATGTATATGTAGATCATGTGGATGTGTATGTAGATCATGTGGATGTGTATGTAGATCATGTGGATGTTTTTTCATGGATGCTCTGGGATGAATAAAGTATTATCTTATCTCTTATCTAAACAGGCAGTAGCACTAAAGCCATAGAGCCAAAACTATTAAACTATTCTTAAAGATAAACAACACAGAGTCCTTTCTCTTTCAGGTAATCCTCACGTGGGGCTTTCAGGCATCTGACTCCAGATCAGTGGCACAAGGGGTGGGGGCGTATTGGATTGTTGGGTATTTAGAGTGTCCAGAGCTTGGCTCCTGACTAAATTAACTAGGGGGGTTTCTTAACGTAGTGATTAATGAAGTCTCTGGAATGAGGACAGCATAGAAACACATGGTTAGGTCACAAAAACAGCACTCTTAGTTTACGGGCAGCTAGGCTAGAGAGAGAGAGAGAGAGAGAGAGAGAGAGAGAGAGAGAGAGAGAGAGCGCCCAGACAAAGTGCTCCCCTGACAACGGCCAATTAGTGGCCTTAATTAGAAGTTACTGTGAGCTAAACGAGCTTGATGCTTTCCTGTCTGTGTGTGTGCGTGCGTGCGTGTGTGTGTGTGTGTGTGTGTGTATGTGTGCGCATGTGTGCGTACGTGCATGTGTGTGTGTGTGTGTAAGGATTAGAGGGCACTGCACTGGTGTCTTCCCTCCCGGGGGGGTGTGTGTGTGTGTTATTGTCTCCTTAGCTTGTCCCATGTGGGACAGGTGGGACAGGTCTGTTCTGGAGGAGCGTTGCCTCAGGCACGAGTGGGTTCGTTAGAGAGGATGAAAGGGGGGAGAGGATGTGGGGCTAATCAATGGGGGCATGAGGAGAGAGCAGCTCACTTAGTCAGTCTTTTAGCCTCTAAGCGGACAGAGCAGCCTGAACAACGCAGCTGGATGGAGGCCTTCACCTGAATGACAGTGTAGGTGGTCTCTCTCTCTCTCTCTCTCTCTCTCTCTCTACCCACCCCTCCCTCTCTTTCTCACTCTCCCTCCCTCTCCCCCTCTCTCTTTCTCTCTCATGACTTCTTCATAAAGATTAGCTGCCTTGCAGTCTCACTTTAGGCAACGCCAAACTCCGTTCCCACACAACAGCTGGGTTACAAGCAGCCCTCCATTGTTGCCTCTGAGCGGCCCAGTCTTAGGAGAGGGTCCTCTCAGGCTGTAAAAAAAGCTGAACCCTCTCTCTCCCTTCCCAAGGCCAAGGCTGGCCTTTCTCATGCTAATGGCCTATTCACTGTGTGGCCCTGACACTTGCAAGGCCCCTGTTCAGGCCTCATCAGTGTGTGTGTGTGTGTGTGTGTGTGTGTGTGTGAAGCCAAGTTCCTCTATTAGTTCTACAAATGTCAAACCATAAAGATGTGGTGGTCAGATTCTATCATGTCTTGTCCCACTGAACGGCACTCCAGTAACCGAAGTGAGTTATCACCACGGCGATGAGTTTGTGTGAGGAGTCCGTCCCACTTATTGTACCACCATCACAAAATGTGATCTTTCACGATTCTATGACAAAATATTGAAACAGAAATGTTTTATTCTAGAGGAGTAATTGTTCATGTGGGTTTACTTTTGAACTCAATCAGGGTGAAGGAGCTCATGACTACAACAGGGGAAGAGTGGAAGCAGGAAGCCAAGGTGACCTTCACAGAAGGTCAGAGACACACCAAAGAATAAATCCTGCATCAGTACAGGGGGGACCCAAGAAACAGCAACAACACCCACAACAATGAGCACAATGCGACCACCTCCAGCTGGTCCTCAGAGCGAGGGGCCATTGATTGGAGTCATGGCTGCTTCACACCATGGCCAGAAGCAGAAGAATAAGGCAAAAGTATAAGGCTTGTATGGTTAGGGCTGCCCCACACACACGCACACACACACACACACACACTTGCACAAAACACAAACACATGTAAACAGACAGACACACACACACACACTTGCATGGAACACACACACCTGTGGGGACACACACACACACACACTCACATGGAACACACACGCCTGTGGACACACACACACACACACACACACACACAGCAAGAACAGCTGATTTGTGCTGAGGAGAGAAGTGAAGTTATGCTGACAGTCTGACAGTTTCTCTCTAATAACATCAGAGCTGAACACGGCGGCCCGCAAAAACTCCCAGCCCCACCGTCTCTGCTCTCTCACGCTCCAGTGGGAACGCCTCAGCAGAGAGAGAGAGAGAGAGGGAGAGAGAGAGAAAGAGACGCAAACGAGGTCTCCACACATCACCTGCACAGCACACACACACACACCCACCCCCCCCACACACACACACTCCTGACTGGGATTTAAGCTTCCGTTTAGGAGCTGTGTGTGTGTGTGTGTGTGTGTGTGTGTGTGTGTGTGTGTGTGTGTGTGTGTGTGTGTTTGTCTGTCTGACGCTTGTGTTAAAGCTGCTACATGGTGTAGAAACAGGAATACAAAAAGACTTCCCTCACATTGAGAAAGAAAAAAAAGACAAAAACAGAACAAGCAGAACACTGATCACATGACCCCAGCATCAAACCGCGCAAACATGTTGCCAACTGGGCTCTGAGCAAGGGAGGCGCTGAACCAGAAAACAAGTGGTGTTCTCACTGTCTTTCTTCCCCTCTCTCTCTCTCTCTCTCTCTCTCTCTCTCCTTCTCACTCTGAGTGTGTGTGTGTGTGTGTGTGCCCAGCAGGGCAAATGAAGGATAGTTCCTGTTTTGCTGCGATTGCCCACAGCCTTCAGCTGTGGCTGTGGAAACAGCGTTTGTTCCCATTTAAACACAGAAGAAATAAATCGGACATTCTGATCAAACACATAAAAATGAGCAGCAGCTCCAATAACCTCACAGCCTCTGTGGACTGGCAATGATGGGGGGGGGGGGGGGGGGGGGGCGTGTGTGTGAGGGGAGGCCATTGTCTCCAGACGTTAATTACCAGACATCATCTCTGATAGCACAGCCACCGCGCTAAAGGTCACCGTCTGGCTCGTGCTGTGCTGGTGTGTGTGTGTGTGTGTGTGTGTGTGTGTGTGTAACCGCGTCCGTGCTCGCCATCTCATGCAGCTCACACACATCCCTGCCGCGTTGGCCTGTCGCCGCATGACCGATGACTCAAGCGCTGACACGGATCTCATTTCCACACAAGCACAGGGGCAGACTTTCAATTCCACGCTATCGGTGGAGGCAACATTCCCAGGCCCCGAGAGCTCAGGTAGAAATAAAAGAGGTGACGAAAGTTGGGGATTGTCAGCATCCGCCCAGCTTTGGACAGGCAGGGGGGTGGAGAACACTGAAATACACAGACAGGAGGAGGAGGAGGAGGAGGGGGAAGAGGAGGAGGAAAAGGTTTTTTTGCCCCCCTTTAAACTAACTGCACCTGCGGACAAGTGGCTACTCTCATGGAAAAGTACACATGCCGGTCCACACAAAGCCATATCGCTTTCAACACACACACACACACACACACACATACACACACACACACACACCACATGTTTTCAGCATTCAGTCAGGGGTCATGCAAAATCCTGACTGTATTTCAAAGAACGAGGCAGAGGCACACAACAGTTTTGAACTCTGTCCACTTTTGTGATGCATGAATGGACGCTCACTCCCTCGCACTTCCTCCCAGATGCCTGCCCTCCCCAACACACACACACACACACAAACACAAACCTCTCTGCATCTCGGCAATTGTCCCCCAGAAAGCCCAATTATGAGAGCACATTGATGGAGAATCTCCCTCGCTTTCACTCAGCACAAGAGACTTCAAAGGGAGGAGAGCCGTGTGTGTAGTGTGTGTGTTCTGTGCGTATAGTGTGTGTGTGTGTGTCCTGTATTCTGATAATAGTCACTTTAGAGAAAGAGAAAGAAAGGGAAAGGGTAACACATTCAAGAGCTTACCAGCTGCCTAGTGTCCTTCAGCAGTACTTGGGATTCATAAGCACAGAAAGGACACTAACGCAAAAGGAGGTTTCTAAGGACTTCTGCAATGGAAGTGTGTGTGTGTGTGTGTGTGTGTATGTGTGTGTGTGTGTGGTGTGTCTGGTTGTCTCTGTGTATGTTTGGAAGAGAGTTGCGTCATCTGCGCACACACTTACTTTCTAGAGTTCTAGAGTAGGGTAACACAAAGAGAAAGAGTTGTATTATCTGTGTATTATCTACTGACTTGTAGTTGTAGATTAGAGTAACCCAAACAGTAGTGTGTGTGTGTGTGTGTGTGTGTGTGTGTGCACATGAACTTGGCTTTGGGTCTGTATCATTCAATTCAATTCAGTTTTATTTATACAGCGCCTTTTACAATAGTATTGTCTCATGGAGCTTCACAGAAGGAGCACCCAAGAGCAACAGGGGCAAGGAAAAACTCCCTTATGTTCAGTTAATCTAGGAAGAAACCTTGGGCAGATCCACGACTCAAGGGATTAACCCAACTGCCAGGGGTCATGGAGAAAAATGTGTAACCATGTAGTAACCATGACAGACTATAAGTTGCCTATGGTTTTAGCTAAGGTTCATAATAGTTCATAATTGAGTATCATCAGTACAAAGGCATGAATGCATCACACACTGAGATACTGCTATGCTTCAGGCAGTGTGCATGACACATTAGCGCTAGCTCACTTTAGCTTAAGCGGGCTAAGGCTCATTTCAGTGCCTGGCAGATGGCATCTGCCCATGGCTCCGTGGACACCAAACTGACAGAGAGTGAGTGCCACTGTGTAGTGGTCACTGAGCAGCGCCAGAAGAGTTAGAGCGAGAGAGCGAGCGCCTCGGCTGGCGCGATCAGGGGCTGCTTCTGTAGGTGGTGTTTTATCACCGGGATGCGTGCTGCATCGGGCGGTCTGGCAGCCTGTCGGCGGTAATCGATGCGGGGGGCGGTCTCTCTCGTTCGCTCACCAGGCAGTTAGCAGCGGGCTGTCAGACTGACGGAGGGTCGGAGGGGCCCCATATATCAGGCGAGTGGCTCAGTTATCTGACGGCCCACCGCCACCAACAAACACACAAATCAACAGCTGACGCCACACTGGGCCAAGGACTGACCTGCCATCAGGGATCACTAGATATGGATGTGGACTAAAAGTTCCTGCAGCTTAGATCTTCAAAAAAGATCTTTAAAAGTTATTGTCATAGATAACTCTACCCAGATAAACAAAACTTTAGATCTCAAAGATGTGCAGAGTTGTAACAGTAAGCAGGGTTACGCCAAGTGACTAAAGCATTAAGTCACATCGCATCAAAATCAATTTAGAGGACTGGTCTAGCGTTTAAGAATGCATACAGTTTTCGTAGCATCTCATGTAGCCAGTTTCACTGGTTATCTTGGAAGCTAACT
>PYXC01001714.1:1015000-1035000 GCA_015244755.2 Tenualosa ilisha | reverse complement strand
GAGCTTCAGGCGTAGCCAACAAGCCGCTACTTGGGCGCTGATCAGAGGAAGATGAGGAAGAGGAGGAGGAGGACGAGAGGAAGAGCCGTGCGGGTGATGCTAGCTCTCGGTGCGTTCTGCTGGAAGCAATTAAGCACAGTCTCATCAGACGGCAGCGGTGACGGCGGCGAGTTTGTCAGGATGCTATTTATGAAGCGCAGAGCCGTTTTCACACTCTGCCGACAGGACAGGAACTTCCCTCCATGCAGGCTACAAGCTATTTACAGAAGCGCTCACACAGGAAGAGGCCTGCCGAGCACACTATCAGCTCCATGGTCCCACCTAACAGATAGCTACACACACATACCCACACACACACACACATACACACATACACAGGCAGACACATACACTAACAGATAAAGAGACACATGCACAGACACACACACACACACACACACACATGCATATGAGAGTGGGTGGTAATACTGCCAGGAAAAGGGATGGTGGTAGACTCAGAGTCAGTGCTGGAGGGGCTCTGGGAGGTCGTAGTCGTGGTAACCTGCAAGTTTAAGCCGCCTGAAGCCAGTCAGAGGGAGCAGGGGGGCCTACACACCACACACTCCTCCCCCTCCCCAGCCAAAAGCTGTAATTATTGCTTTCTGTGTGTCTCATCACCGGTGTGGGCTAACAGCTCTCTCTCCCTATCTCTTTCTTTCTCTATCTATCTATCTATCTATCTCTCCCCCCTCACTCTAACCCTCTTTCACCACCCACCTCTCTCCCTCTCTCTCTCCTTCTCTCTCTATCTAACTACCCTCCCATCTCACATCCTCTCTCTCTCTCTCTCTCTATCTATCTCCCCCCCCCCCATCTCACATCCTCTTTCTCTCTCTCTCTCTCTATCTATCTACCCCCCCCCATCTCACATCCTCTTTCTCTCTCTCTCTCTCTCTCTCTCTCCCTCTCCCTCTCTGGCAACGGCAGTGTGTCTCTGAGCAGCATGAGTAGTCCTCCTCTATTCGTCTCTGCTCAGCCATGGACCAATCGCCTATTCAGAGAGCTGTGGCTGCTGTGGCTGCTGAGGCTGCTATGGTTGCTGAGGCAGTGGTGACTGTGTCTGCTGCTGCCAATGCTAACAGCCATTAGGACATTTGGAGGTGGCCTGAAGGGGTGGGGGGCAGGTTCAGGAGCAGGTGGATCAACAATACCCTCTAATTCATATACATGATCAGTCTAGTGTAATGGGATCTCATGATTAAAGCCAGAGAGAGAGGGGTGAAGACAGAGAGACAGAGAGAGAGAGGGAGAGAGGGAGAGAGGGAGAGAGAGAGAGAAAGAGACACAGAGGGACAGACAGGAAAAAAAGAGAAAAAAGAAAGAATTTCTAGAGAGAGAGAGAGAGAGAGAAAGAGGAGAGGGTGGGAGGTAGACAGAAGGACAGAAAGAGCGAGGGATCATCACCTCATCACGGGCCCCCACTGTGCCACCACCTAATCTTAATTCTATCAGACGTTCGCCTGCTGCGTCTCGGCAGCCTTGCATCGACACAACACAGCATTGTGTCAAAATATCACCACAATGACGAGCCTTTTTACTGAGCAAATAACCTCACAATGGCCGCACTATTGAGGGGGGCTGGCCAGAGACAGCGAGAGAGACGGAGGATGGCGAGGGCATGCTCGTCATGACTGACATATCTGACGTGACGACACCAGGGTGACTTTGCCTCATTCTTTGCCAGCAGGGCCTCATTTTTCAGTCACCATGCAAACACACACAAACACACACGCACACACACACACACACACACACACAAACACAAAGACCTGACACTCAGCTAACCACAGAACCCCAGGCGCCTAAAAAGCGAAAGACAACCTCCTAAACCGGGTGGTCGGTTGACCAGAGGCGCACGCTCAGGCAACTGTGCTAAAATCCATTCTGATGTCATGGGGCAGGCGTAGCGTAGGGATGAGCGGGGTGATCTCCAGGATCAGGCTTACGCTGACACAAACAAACACACACACACACACACCTGGGGGACTTTCCACAATGAAGCCATCACTCACACTGTAATGGCAGACAAAGAATTAGTTGTGTGGCTTTTGACCGGCTGCTTGTTGGGACACTTGCTCTGGAGAAACCCGAGAGGCGTCTATTCCAAGAGACTGATGTCATATTCAGATTAATCTCATCATTTTCTCTAGCCACAGGACACACAAGCTGCTGTGCTTTTCTCTTTTTTTTTTACAATAGGACAGAAATACACTGAGCTGAAACGGTGAATATTCCGTATTTCACTTGAATCCTATTACCCTGCCATGGAAAAGCAATTTAATACACATTTCTACCATTGTCTTTTCAAACTGAATACAGATCAGTTTCCTCTGCTGCCTGGTCTAACCCTGGATCAAAAAAAACTAGGAGGCACAAAGGGCCATCGGTCTCTTTGCTTAAGGATTGGCAGTTTGTCTATAAATTGATTATTCTGAAATTTCATTTGTTGGGTTCAAAACACCCGAGCTTCTTTGTGGCTTATTTAACGGTCAGGCCTTTCTACTGAGATTAAGTCACAGCATTGTTCCATCTTTCATCACCAATCTGTACCAGCCAAATCAAATCACAGGCAGCGCCAGGAGATGAATTGTCACTCTGGACAGCAACCCCTCGCAATCGTCCGAGGCCTCCACACCCAAGGCCACTTGAGAAATTCAAAGCGACGCTGCGCACATAAATGGAGTGGATTGAGAGGCCTACTTAATGCCTACTCACAATGAGGGACCCCCCCCCCCACACACACACCACACCCCCTGTTTCCTGACCCCTTCCCCTCTCCTCCCTTGCAGTGCCATTAATCTGCCGCAACTCCCCCCCCCCCTTTACCCCCACCCCCCGGTCCCACAGGGGCCCAGAGAGCGAGTCTGACACGAGCCGGTCCTGCCGGCCCCCGGGGCTGCTATCAGAGGCCCCTTTCCCTTGGGATGACGGGGGCCTGCGACGGGCAGGTGCATGGGCCGTGTCCACCAGGGAGGGGGGTCCGCCTGCCGTCTGTCAGGCTGCCTCACTACACATGGCCCACTCCCCTGGTGGCAAAATGGCTTGTGGTTGTGATTGCGTGTGTGTCTGTGTGTGTGTGTGTGTGTGTCTGCGTCTGGGCTGTGGTGGAGTGGTCCGACACTAAGAGACCGGACAACTACTGTAGCCACAGATTATGTATTGACCTAATTGTATTTGTGCGGGTCAATGTCAGGAGCGGACACACCCCCAACCTGCCCACAAGGCCTGTTCCCTCCAAAGCATGACTGCCCCATTTACACACTCTGGTGTGATCCCATCGCCTCCAGTTCCAGACCTCTAGCAGTGGCCAACAAACACAAGTGTGACTGCTGATGAGATTAATGCACTGCTGCTAGAGGAAGAGTGGTATGGCCACTTGCATTAGTTGGATGGTTTTGGCAGATGCCTTATTTGTTAAAGCACAGTCTTAGTGGGTGGGGTTCACTGGTATGGTTCTACATTATGCCACTCTCAACACACACACTCACTCACTCAACACACACACACACAATATATATATATAACTGAGTTTTACATACCTTGTCAAACAGAGATTTCCATTGCTGAGATGGAGTGAAATAACAGAAAAGAGAAACAGAGAGAGGGCAGTGAGAGGGAAACCATCCCAGAAAGTAGCCTACCATATTAGTCAGGTGACCCCATGGATCCACACAATAATGGGCATCATAAAGGTATGATATCTGGACCACAGGCACAGACAGTTAAGCCCAGAAAATGTAAACACAGCCTTTCAGTTCAAATTCAATGAGCTATTACTTTTGATCTTCCAAAAAACACAATGATGTCCTAAACAGACTAACTCAATATCAGCTGAACATTAAAATCTGTGAACAGATTATGCATTATACTACCAACTCTTTGCATCTACTAGTGGTTAGACGAAATAGACAATTAGACAATTTCACAAAAGACTGAAATTACACTTGTATGAAAATCTATGACTCTAACTTGTCTTCTTCTAATAGGCTACATGCATTAAGCGAACAGTGATGTAACGGATTAGCTTCTTTACTCACATCCTCCGGGGCTACGGGGAGGACATCAGTGCTTTCCAGGACCTCGATCTCGTCTCCCTCCGCGTTAGCTGCGACCGCCGGAGAGGAGTGTACCTGCACGTCCCGCGCCCCGTTTGGCATCGTCAGGGGAAGCTCCTCAAAGTCCGCCACGCGTTATTAGATCCTCATGGGCGTCGTTGGGTAAACGTGCTATGCGAGTGACATTTTTCGCTGTTCTTTCCGAGACGGTCTGGACATATATCCTTTCATATGGCACACACACTCACACTCACAATTCTAGTCACTTTAAGTTCAGTGACAGATTCCAACAGCACCGGCGGGCATTTTAGAAAGGATGTTAAATAAATGCGTAAATGTCAAAAAAGCTGAAACCAAAATGCTGCTAAAGCTTTCGTTAAATGGTTATTCCGCAGAAATGCTTGAAGAGTTTCATAGGGAGCAGCGAAGTTGTACGAGCATACATTAAAAAGCTATGTGTGGCGCACATTTGTGTTCGTCCACACAAAATATCACAAACTGCCTTTAGTGAAACTGATCACCTATTCCCATATTCCTGTTGTCAGTTTAGCCATCGTCATTGCGTTGTAATCCTCATTGCGACAAAACGAGGCAGCAATCCAAGTTTTGGCGATTTTGGTGACATCACAGCATCATCCAAATAACGGAGCCGTGAATTCCTCATATGACTCACCTGCAAGCAAACATGACACCAAAACATTATGGTACACGTGAAACTGCGCTGGGTAATCGCCTAGTAAGCCGTGATGATATGGCCAAAACACTGAATTGACTTGAGCTAATTGAAATGTTCTAACAATTAATCAAAAACAACGCAAAACGAACAAATGAAACAGTAACACAGACACACCTAATTTGATGACAACTCCAAACAAAAATCTGTAAAATCTTCATATTCCAAGAGTAATCGCAGACTGACTAAATTTATGGTGCGTCATTGTACCTTGCTGTTGTTTACCGCGGCGGTCCTCGGATGGCTGCCCACCTCTTGGTGTCTCGGAAGCGCTCGGGTTCAGCGATTCCTGTGCACTGGCCGGCGTCCAACCAGCTCACTGGCAAAGTTCAGCACGTCCACAGATCCGAATCGTTGCCGCATATACACGTCTGCGAGGGACTGCTTTTTGGCTGAGAGGACCGAGGGACACCCGCCCCCTTCTTTAGAACCTCGGCATTAAGGCACAGCGGTTTCCCTCGCTGACGCTCCTTCCAGTCATTACACTGACTGCACACAGAGGCCATTGTCAAAGACAGCATATAGGGTAGCACGAGGATAACTTCAAAGTACAGGGCGTTTCAACGTATAACTTCTCACCAGGAAAGATTATGCACACATAGGTTAGTGCTCTCACTGTTTGAAGCGTGTCAGTTATCACAATAAAGTTGTCTAAGACTAGACTAGGATTTGAACAAAAGTGATTTGCCTGTGTAAAGTCTCATTTAAACGCCCTGAATTTGCAACTGACTAGTCATACAGGTGGAATAATACTAAGATTAACAATTAACTAATAGTTTACCAATAACTAATGAGCAACACACTCCAAAAGAAACCCATGAAAAACATTAGATAGTAGATCATCTTTAACAACATGCCTACTGTACACTGTTTACATTACAACCTATACTTTAAACCTAGGAAACCAAAAGGAACGTGGGCTCTCTCATTGAAAGACACCTCATCAGAAGCACCCGTGGGTGAGATTGTTTGGTTGGGATGCAAGTAACAAGGGCCTGGCACATCAGTTGCCCCATCAGTGTCCCTCATCCAGAGTTTTAACATTACATTTTTCCCATTTTTTCTTACCATGGCAATCCACTGGACAGATGTTAGTCTTCAGCTTTGGAGTTTTCAGACACCTACACAGTATTTCAAGACAGGCTCTTCCAGCCCACTCAGGTTACTGGAAACCTTATATAACATGGGCACCGCAGAATAGAATAACCAGCAAACCCCCCCTCCATATCCACACATTCAGTCCTGGCTCAACACTAATAATAGCATGCCTTAATTTGATGGGCAAAAGGAAGCAATAACTTGGATTCACATTTCACAATTAAACATCATATTTTCTCATAAAAATGCTTTGTCAAGGCATAAAAAAGGAAGGAAACCTATCTACCTGTCTTCAAAGCTCCTAACTGTATTCAGACCAGTGGGAGGCTCTCCAATAAATTCCCTCTCAGTGTCTGGATGTTCTAAACACAGAGCACGAGGCACCAATGTACGATTATAGCCTATCCTACTGTTCCGGTTGCTTGAGGTCTTCATGCAGGGTTAGAGAGGAGAGGCCTGTAGCAATTCTGACAAATGCTCAGTCACTCACACTGAATGAGCACAAACCCCATCATCTCTATTGAGGCAGACAGGTGGTCATTAGACAGTCTCTGGAGTGTTATATGGAAATAATAATAATAATAAAAAAACAGTCATTAGCATACTAACAGTGATGGCAGAACGGACACGAGTGTGAAAGTCATCTCCGTGGCCAAAGCGCCGATTTCACATGGCGAAGTGCTTGATTCACATCATTACTGATGCTCATTAGTGGATGTGACTGTGGCATCCAACTGGGGCTTGGGTATATAGAGATATCATCAAGATTCAGAGAGACTGCAGAACTGGGGAGGGTGATTTTATATTTTGGTAACTATGGCAATGGCTGAGTGTCAGCGCTAGCCATTAAATACATATTCAAGTTCTGAAATGGAGTGAGTTATAAGCCTACTTCACTTGCTTTCTTGTCTTAAATGCTTGGCTTGCCATTTCAAATTCTTTGAAAGCTAAAAGACAGGCAAGCAAGCTAAAATTACAATTTAGTTACAGATCACTAATGGAAGGACCATCTCTGTGAGACTGCACTCCTATTAAGTTTGTATTTGTATTGTGGTATTATATTGACTGATGTGGTTGACTTGGCCCTCGTTAAATATATAGAAAAGCCAGTACTCACAAAAGCTGTGTAGGAACAATGTTTTTTTTGTCTTTGTAGACACTGCCATCTTGTGTTTCCCAGGTGTATTGCAACCACAATCTATCTGTTAACGTACCTAACAGCCCCACAGAAAGACAATGTCACTTAGCTCATTGCAAAATATTTCCCGTAGGGGATGAATAATTGACTAAAAACTCTATTATCCAGAGATAACAAAAGTGCACACTTTCCCATACTCAAGTAGAAGTATAGATACTCTTAAAAGTGCAAGTACTGGCTTGACTTCCTTACTCAAATAAAAGTGAAAAGTACTGGCTCTGAAAGTATAAGAGTTAAGAGTCCTTAAAATATAAGAGTAAAAAGTCTCTGTTCGCCTGTTTAAAGGACTATTTTGATGGTTGTTTTTGGTGAAGGAAGCAGACTTTCATTTTCAATACACCAAATGAATTGCTGTAACAATCTGTAACAATTATTTCACTCGACTGATGGCGTTTCTTAAAAAAATTATTGCCCCATCTGTGTTGGAATTGAAAACAAATACTTAAGTACAGACACCAGAAAACGCTACTTAAGTACACTACTTGAATATCTGTTCTTAGTTCCTTCCCATGAATATTTAGGTTTGTGGTAAATTACTGGAAGCAGTGACTGGAAAATGCAACAAAAGCTGGTATTAATTTTAGTTTTGTTGTGTAGTTTTGGGGTTGTTTTTGGACAGTATCAAATGCCTAACTTATGGACCCCTTTATGGTCTATTGTACAGGGCCTACCGACACACTTTACAACTGTAAACTCAAAATCTCCATAGATGGAAACACTCAATCATTGTCTCTCTTGAAGCGTAGGCTATGTCAACCCCACTGAAATCCTCAAGAAGGCCGCTTTGCTGATATTGTATTAATGGCTTCCTTCTTTGTCCTGTGTTGTTTCTACTAGTCAGGATTAGTTGTTGGTGGCCTCTGTGACCGCATATGTACAATCAAAGGGATTCTTTACAGATCCCAGGTACATATCTGTGATGAGCACAAGCCAAGTGCATTATTGTCTGGGTTCTAATTTGGTTATTATAGGAAACACATTTTTTTACAGGCTAAACTCACGTGTACTGCAGGTCATAAAAAGATTTTTATTGCTAGAAAATGGATGAATCTATTATGAATGGATCTATTATGAAAGAGACGACCTGAGGGAGAAGCTGTGATGTCACCCATCTGTGTCCCTCTTGCTCTTGCAAAAACACAAAGCACAGATTTCAACAGCCAAGAGAAAAATTGCAGTTTATTTATTAATATAGGCCGAAAGAATCTCCACCGCACATGGAAACATTTTTTCGGTGCAAGTCATTGACAATCACATTCTATGAGGAGGAAAAGGAAACAAAAAAATAAGAACATTTAAAAGCCAGCAACTTTGTTTTTTAAAATCTCGGTACAGTTCCTCAAATTCTCTTTTAAACTAAACAAGGCATAAAGCAAACTTCCTCCTTAACTCCATTTACCAGAAAATGCCTCTCCCTCTCAAGCAGACTCTAGAATCATGGATTATTCTGGAAAAACCCACAGTGCTCAGTTTGGCAGAGGGAGATGCTCATGACTCCGGAGAATAAAACATGGTGACACTGTAACTCGATCTGTATATGATACTGAGGGGGGCCTGGAAATGAACAAACCAAAATAATAACAAGCTACTACATTTGAGCACAATAAGATTACCCCCTCCCCTACCCATCATAAAACAAACCATCCACCCCCACACAACCCATCCCAAAAATAGCAGGTCTGGACACTTCTATCCCCTCCCACTTGTGCATAGATCAGGGCCTTCTATAGCCAGCTTTACCTCCTACTCTACCATGTCTCAGAAACTTCCCCAAACTTTCCACAGAATCTCTTTCATTGAATATCTGCCATCACAAGAGATGACATAGGAGAGAGTAATGCACAATGATCCCCAATTTTTTTTAATAGGACCTTTGAGAGAAATAAAACAACAAAAAAAGTGCACGTTCAGAACGCACAACTGCATGTCCTTACACCTCTTCAACAATCAAAATCACTGATAACTGCGTTTGAATGTAAAGCAATGTCTACATAGATTTGTTTCTTCTCAAAGTAAAGCACTCCACTCCCAAAGTAAAAAGGACATTACAAGTCTATTATTTGGTAAATGTGTAACTGCTACGGATTTAAGAAACAAAGGGTATGTTCATCTTCAAAAATCCATAACCTTTCAGTGCTTAGAGTTGGTTTTGTCATTTAGTATCATTTTTCCTTTTTTCCACTTTTCTAAAATTCCATTTTCTGGTAAAAATTCAGGTTAAACTAGTGGAGCTGGGACTGTGGAAACCCTGGCCTTCCTGAGACAATATCCACATCCTTAGTGAGTGTGCAAGATAGTGACAGAATCATGTTGCTTTTACAGAGAACGCCAGAAATGAAATTACAAAAACAGACATACATCGTAGGCTTTAGATAGTCTGTTAACATCAACAAAAGTCAAATTCAAAGCAAAAAAGGTACGACACAAACACTGATCAATCCCAGAGTTCTGAAAGTAGCATAAATCTTCAATTTGTAAAGTTTGTCATTTTTCTTTAAAATGGAAGATGAACTTTGTCCTTTAAACATTTCTTTTTTTTTTTGTAAATCAACATTCCCATTATAAATTCCTTTATTTCTTGTGATCTTCAAACACATGAAATGTTTGTAAACGACAGGTGGCTTTTTACAATAAAAAACCCGATCATCTGCAGGAAGAGAGAGGCACACCACTGAACAGTGTCCTGTTGGTCAAAACCTCACATTGCCTACATCTCTGCCCACATATCAATGACATTAACATAGGGATCTCTAGTCTCTCTACAGCTAGCTATGGCCACAGTTCATCATTTCATGTTTTTTTTTTGTACTTTTTTGTATTTTTTAACTTTTTTTTCTTTTTTAAATATTTTTAGGTTTTATAATTTGAACAAAAATGGTGCAATACTCAATGGATAACCCTTGTTAGGGGCTATTCAACAATAAAAGCCACTATAAGGTAGATAAACATTTTACAGGTTAAACATTTTACAGATAAAACAAAAAAAAAAAACTTGTTTTCATTAAGTCCTTGAGTAAACATTAACACGTGAATTGTCATCGCCTCCCCCCAGTACTTAGTCTCGTGTTCTCTACGATTAGCTGAGAGAGGGGAAGAAGACACTCAGTGCAACGTTAGATAACATCACAATATAGTTTTTGACAAGCAAAAAAAAAAAAAGAAAAAAGAAAAAAAAAACATCACAATATACTTAACGGATGACAAAATAAAACATGGGCCTTGGCCCACAGTGAACACAGTCATTAGAGTGTGAACGCACACTCACACACAATCATTCAAGCACACAGTATAATCATGTTTTTTTTTTTTTGTTTTGTTTTACATTTAAACTAATGCTGAACTTTGAACTCATCAATACCTCAGAAGTGTTGAAGTCACACTCACACAAAAAGTGTTCACATTATGTTATTGGCGCTTCTTGATTCAAGTATTGTAACATTTAATTTTTTTTTGTTTTGATATGTTTATGATCTTTATCTCTTCTGAAAAGAAAGAATGAGAACATGGGGTCGGGGGGGGGGGGGGAAATGAAATATGTACACATACACAAACTAATGATGTATATGTTAAAACCAGCACATGCATATCCCACTGAGAAAGGAATAATTTTTTTCATGTAATCTATCAAGTATCGGTAAAATCCCTTCCCCACTCTTTCCCTCATAACGTTTATTTGTGGGGAAAAATACATATTGCTCATTTTACATTGTTTATTCAATCCAGCTTGAAGTTTCAAAAGGGAACATTTCATAGATTGAAATCCATCCACATCTGTGATGCAGGGCTTCATCATGTCACAGTTAAGCTGCAGGGACATTTCCCAGTGCTGGTAGGTGGTGACCAGGTAAAACACACCTGGATAGTGGGGACACGGACACTAAACGGGGACATTTTTTGAGGTCCACTGTTAAAAACTGGACATGACAGCTTCAAACAAGGCAGTTTCAGACACAGGCATTTGTGATTTTTGTTTCTTTTTTAAAAACACTTTTTTTCTGAGATGCAGGCCTTTAACCCCACTTCATAGTTTTTAAGACTTAAAAAATGTACCTGTTCAAATGTCATCTTTCCCAACAGAGTACTGAGGGAAGAGAATGTTGATACAGTAGGCCCCGACCAGTCGTGGTGAATGGAAATGTTACAATTCTCTGGGCCCTATAACGTCTCATCTGACTGTCTCGCTGAGGAGAAATGAATACGACAAATACAGCATCCACAAAAAAAGGCACCCCAGTCTGTGCCCCCCCTGGATGATAGAGAGGCAGCTTAGCAGACAGGAGACGTTTCAGTATGAAGTGCAGTTTTTTTTTTCTAAACATACATATTTTTTACTCGTTTACTCATTTTTTTGTCAAAATTCATTAAAAAATGCAATTTCATTTTTGGTTTTTAAAAAAAGAAAAAACAAAATAATAATAATAGCAATAATAAATGTACCAGGGATTACCCAAACAACTGTGCACCTTAGCAGAATTTTGAACCCCCAATCTTGGTTGACAGTTCTTGCTCCATGAACATTGGGTCTTTCTCAAGACGGAAAAAAACAAAGATTATCGTCATCTCGAATGATCAGAATGAGGTTGTTGCTCGTTGTCAGCCTCCAGCTCCCCTGCCAAGTGTGACAGTGGCGTCAGCGAGGTGCTCTGCAGCAGGACAGGACATCAGATCAGATAAGATCTATCCTTCTACCAATCCGCCAACAGCCAGAATGATGTGGAGAAAGGTGTGTGTGTGTGTGTAGGGGAGAGGGGGTCTCAGTTTTCTAGGTCTTTCACTGTGTTGGCACATGGAGTCAGTAAAAACAAACCAAAAAAAATAATAAAAATAAGTGGACATCTTGTGAACCCAGCAGCAAAAGGAGCGGAAAGAATGGGTCCCTTTCTTTTTGATTGACAACAGATCCCACCCATCTTGTGGATAGATAACAGCAGGCCCTGTAAGCTCTAAAGGAACCCCATGCAAATGGACAGACTCATTGCGTCATCCACTCCTAAACACGGGAACTTTACCACACATAACCCCGACGGACTCCCCCATGATGCCTTTAGTACATAAACACACTTATTTTCTTTTTTTTCTTAATATCTCTTTTTGTTGTTGTTTCCCTCGCCTTGCCCTGAGATCAAGCTGATGTGAGATGTTTGTTGTTCTTTTTTTTTCCTTTCTTTTCAGCAGAGTAAACGGAGACAGAATCCTTCCTGTGGAACACCTGATTTGGAGTGAGCGAGAAGAGAGAGAGCAACGTGGGACAGTGTCTTGGTTCACCCCAATGCTGAGAGATGGACGATAGATAGATTGAGGTGATGGGGGTGAGGTGGTGTTTGAAGGGAGGGGTGGAGAGAAAAGAAGAGAGCGAGGAGTGGCTGCACACGTGCAGGAGGCAAGAAGGAGGGGCTGTAGCCTCCGTAGACATGATTGGCACGTTGTGGTAAAGGGCTGCCATAGAAAACGCCACTGCCGCCATCGTCTCCGCTCCCCCCCTCCCCCTCCTCTCCTCTCGTCTCCCCCCATCCTAGCCCAACTTGAGTCTCCTTGGCTTTGCATAGAAACAGAAACAGAAACCCGCGTCTGTTATGAGCCTCTGGCAGCGAGGCTCCAAGAGAGTCGTCTGAAACCAAGAGGAGAGAAAAGCTGAGTGCCACGGACTCAAGCAAGGCTACTCGCGCGCACACGCACGCACACACACGCACACACACACACTGAAGTACACTCTTTCACTCATGCTGAAGCACGCTCTCTATCTTGCTCTTTTTGAGCAGTTGGTGAGGCTTGGAGGACCAGGTGCTAGCGGGACACGCGGCTAGCAAAGAGCAAGGCTAATGGAAAACACAGAAGAGAAGGAGAGGGATGGTAGCAGCCGCACGAGAGAGTGAATGGGGGTGGGGGGGGGGGGAGGGGCGGGGAGACATCTAACATGGAGACACACACCCACACTCACTCACTCACTAAACATTCTGACACTTTAGTCTGAGAGGCTACATGACAATCATCAGATACTACTTCAAAATGATGAAAACACAGCTAAAAAAAAAAAACAAAATAAAAACAAACCATGACCATTGAAGGTTGGGAAAAAAAAAAGGAACAATCAAATATGGCCCGTAATATTGATCCGCGTTGTGCATTCATTACACAGGACACACAGACAGAGGCACCTCTTCTGAAGAGCGTTTCTGCATATGAGCAGTGAAGGTCATTGTAGGCAGTTACCTTTCCAAAAAGACCACTGCATGGACACAACAGTGAAGTCATGTGAAAGCGTACACAAACCAAACAAAAAGAGAAAGAACAGAACAAAGCCAAAACAAACAAACAAAACAACAACAAACACCATAGAGAAACTGGCAATTCCAGAGATCGGACCGTCTCAACTTCCAGCTAAAGTGATCGTCATGGGAAAGGAGAGAAGAGGGGAGAGCCAGCGCAGTGGTTTTGGATGAAGAAAGAGAAAGAGAGAGATAGATAGATAGAAACTGGCTGATGAGCCATGGGGGAGTGGGTGGGGGGGGTTGGGTGGTGGCAGGGGGGTCAGGCTGGGCTTGGGGTTTTACGCCGGCTGCCTGGGAAGAGGTGCTGCTGTGGAGCATCAGACGGCTGTGCGCTCGCTCCGTCCCCACAGCAGAGAGGCACTCGGTGGGCAGACAGTTGGCCAGGTCGACGTGACGACCCCAACGCTCGCCCCACCCCGCCCCCCCCTCACTTCAGCTCTCCTCCCACCACCACTGTCTGCATCCAGGTAACATTGCATGTGTAGCGCTTCCTCCAGATACAAGAATCAAAAGGCTAAGAAAGACCATTTTGGAGTAACAGTGACATTCACTTTTTGATATATAGTCAATGAGAAATAAAACAGCTTAAAACTGAAACAAAACACACACTGCAAGTTTTTTTTTGTTTGTTTTGTCTGATTGTAAGATTCAGTCTTGTTTTTCCCTTCATCCTGACACCAGTTTATGTCCATTTTTTTTTTCATTTGTTTTTTTTTTTTTACTTTTGTTTTGAAGTCTGTTAGAGTCCCTGGACCAAAGAGGACCAGCAAAAACAAAAACAAGGTATTTTTTAAAAATACAGATACAGTACAAAAAAAAGAGCTAGGAGTTGCCATTGAGTTTTTTTTTTCTTTGTTTTCTGTATTTTCTTTTTCAGTTAAACTTCCAACGTTGCGGCTCCCTTGACTGATTTATTGGCCTTGCAGGTGGAGCTTCCTTCTCTTCATAAGTGCTATGATAAATCCCCTCAATAGTTTTTTTTTTTAATGTACTGTAGTCTCACGTCATGTACCAAATGCAAGGAACACTCTTTACCCTACTGCATTGGGAGAAACCCCTCGTATTTGGTATTGTGCCAGTAGTCCAAACCGTTTGACCCTTGTTCACTGTGGGGGAGAGTCTCTGTTGGGCAGGGGATACGAGGGAGTGAGGTTGTATGTCAGGGGGCGAGACTTTTTTTTTCTTTTTCCGTTTTGCCAGTCCAGTCTCCCTACCCCCCCAAACACATCACAACACACACACACACTGGCTTATGAGAAGTCTCTGCCTCGGCTCCCTGGCCATTTTTTACAAAGTACCCAACAGTCGCACACAGGGGTCACAGGCTTGGGTGGGAAATGAAGTTCATAAGGTTTCTGTAGTTCTCAAGAAAACAAAAATGAAACAAAAACAAAAAAAAAACAAAAGCAAAGAAAACTAGGCTATGTCCTGCTGTTCAGATAAAGAGCAGCGCAAAAACGATTCGATCAGGAAAACAAGAAGCCCAGCTCAGGTTTGCTTCAGTGAGGACGGAAGAGTCAGTGGCATATATTGCACAATGCATCACTTGAAGGTGGTTGTGTTGTGTTTTTTTTGTCTCCTTTCCTTGATGGACCATATGACACAGAGGACAAGGATACATGAATGCACGGGGTTTGATTAGGTCAGTCAGCACTGTTAAGCTTTTTCTTTTCTTCTCCATCTGCTTCAAACAGTGGCGTTTGGACACAGAAGTTCAGGTGCCTGAAGACACTTACTCGAAAACACGGTCCACACTCAGTTAGGTTGACGTGCAATTTGCTCTCAGCTTATATGTTGCAATACATACATTTCAAACGAAACAACGGCCAGGTTATACCAAACATGTAGCAGTGTAGATCCATTTTCGGGACAGTCTGTCAAAAAATATTGAAAGCACTAAAAACATCATCATCATAAATGAGGGCAGGGGGGTGATTGGTCTTGCTTACAGGAGGCCCAAAACTGAGTTGGCATTGTTCTTCACACTTGTTCTGGTCCAATCGCCGGCTCAGATATGGGACTGTGCAAGTTTTCAAAAGTTTTTTTTCTTTAGTTAGTATTTGTTTCAAAACAAAAAAGTAAATGTTTGAAGAAAAGGACCTGGAGAGCACTTAAGGCTAATATCAGTTCAATGAAAACACAGAACGAGAAAATAACACAATGGATACAACTTCAAGAGCCTTTTCTCTCCTAGGCCACAGGGCAGTTAGGAAGTCTGTCTTTTTTGGGGGGGGTGGGGGGGATTCGTGAGGTTTTTTTTCAGAGTATCTGAGGTGTGGTTTGGGGCTGCCTCTTAAGATTGCTTCTCCTGACTAAAAACAACAAGCAAAAACGTGGAGCGAAAACAAAAAAAAAAAAGAAAATAACTTTTGGAACATTTGTACTGAATGTCAAAAGAACTCAAATACTTATCAAAATCTACAAGGAGATTCTTCTACAAGGAGATTCTTCCAAAGGCTCATGTTCTCTATTGATTCTCCCTGGTCAGGAGTCCCTCCACAGCACACAGAGAGCGTCAGAGGGCATCGGATTGCTCCTCAAATGTAAATCAAAAGACTCAGGAGAGAGGGGAAGGGTCAGCAGCCTCATGTTAACCCTGGCCTCAGGGGTTACAGCTCCACAAATAACTGATTATCGCCACATTGATTTGCTTGGTTTTTGCTCCATGTTTCAGGTTTTGTTAGAAATCGGTCTTTTGTTTCGTTGTTTATGTTTGTTTTTGTTGTTGAAATCTTGAAAGTTTTGCTTACTTAGCGTCATCTCCGGGTCCAGCGCAGCAGCAGCAGCAGCAGCAGCAGCAGCGAGACAGACACGTACATGTGTATGTGTGTGTCTCTCTCTCCTCTCTCTACATGGACTCTCCACTCAGCAGGTCTCCGGGCAGCAGGGTGTTGATTGGGATGGGGCTGCCGATCACGCGCGCGTCGTCTCCACCAGGCGGCCCCCACAAACTGGAGTACTGCTGGACGCCGCCCCACAACAGGTCCCCGCGCCACCACCGCCGCCTCCGGCCGAGCCTCCTGCGGAGCTGCCCGGGGCCTTGCCGGCGCCGCCCACTCCGACTCCGCCGCTGCTGTTGCCGCCGCTCCAGTGGCTGACGGTGTGGGCCGCTGCTGCAGCGGCCGCCCCACCCAGACGCGTCTGATTGGTGCCCGGGTTGGCCTGCCAGCTGGTGGTGGGCGTCAGGGACTGACCTTGTGCAAAGAAGCGGTTCACCTCCTCCTCGCCTGCAAACTCAGCCAGGATGGTGGTGTTTCCCAGCACGCACCTGGGCATGAGGGGACGGCCACACAGAAGAAGAAAACATTACTTGTTATTTAAACTTAAACTTTAAAATTTAATGTTATTGGTTCTTACTGAGACACAACATACTAGTAGTTTGTCAACCAAACCACCCAGTGAATACTACTGTACTTGTATGGCCTTCAAAACTCACCTACAGTAAAAAAATAAATAATGATCTTATCATACGTGCTCCTTTAATGGATGAACTTCAACTGGCCTGTGTGTGTGTGTGTGTGTGTGTGTGTGTGTATTTGGGATGTCAAGTAGAGGAGGGACTCACATGTGTAGGGACTTCTGGGCTTTGGCGGCCTCCTCCTTGGAGCTGTAGCGCACCACGGCGTTGCCCTGCGTCAGGTTAAGGTGGAATGTAATGAGAGGGCCGTGCTGCATGCACAGGGTCCGCAGAGTGGAGCCATCAATCTGGAGAGGAGGCAACATTGTCCAAATGATCAGCTTCTTTTTCAACACAACACAAATCTAAATCCCATTTAGTTCTCTTCTCCTTCCCACAATGTGTGAGACAGTAAAAGCAGATTTACCTGAGGAGTCAGGTTCCTCAGCACCAACCAGCTACTGGTTCTGTTGGAGCTGTCAGTGCTCCAGGTTGTGCCCTCTGAAAAAGACAGACTGAGCTGTCAGCAAGGCAACTACAAAACATAGAACTACAAAAAGAACAAAAAGTAGATGGTCCAAGTATTAGAGAGGGGGAAAGAGAGAGAGAAAGAGAGAGAGAGAGAGAAAGGATGACTACTGACCTGAGTAGGAGGAACTGTTCCAGCCAGGAGCCAGGCCCAAACTGTGGCCTCCCCAAGTGGACGAGGGCTTGGTGTTGGTGAGGCCAGGAGGGGGACGGGATGGGGCGGTGGTGTTGCGAGCACCGGGTGGAACCTTCCAGAGCTCGTGGGAAAGTGAGGCCTGGGTGTGGGAGATGGGCCCGGGGGACCAGGTGGACTTCATGTCCAGGAGTTTGCCTGATGGGCGGGAGAGGAACGACAGGGAAGAAAAACACCTTATTACCAAGCGGCCAGACCTATGGGACTGTCAGACAGAAACTGAGGAAGACCTGATCAAACACTAGGAAGGAGGGATCCCAGGCCACTGCATATCTGAGGGGGATGGGGTGAGGGGGCACACAAGTCCATGACGAGAGGGGAGTGGCGGTAGGAGGTATTAATTGCCCAAGAAATTGGCCAATCAGAAATCACTTTGTCTCCTCACCCGATTGGTTAACAAGGACATATTCAACAAATGTGGGCGAAGCACTTGCTATCCTTGAAAACAGGGTTTCAAGTGGATCAGTATGAAAACAAGGAAATCACACCAGTTCAGTAGAGCACCCAAACACCTGTGCACATTACATAGAGGCAGGACGAATAAGAGTCTACTTCTAAGATCTAAAGTGCAGCAATGATGAGAGTTGTCAAAAGACAACCTGCACCACACACACACACATACACACACACACACACACACACACACACACACACACACACACACACACAAGTACATGATACTCCAGATTTACTAAAACCCCTAGGGGAGAGAGACCACAACAAGCCAAATACCATGACCAATCCCCAGGCCAGGCTCCTGAAGTGAAGCATGGGATTGGATTATGACATGCTGGCCACCTTCAGGGCCAAGATTAAGGATTTTGTAAATCTGGTGGTGACAAGTACAGCGTTATAAGCGGAGAGGTCAGGCTGGTCAGGATTAGCAAGGGCACAACTGGCAAGGCTGAGAGGAAGGTGGGGAGTCTGGGGTAATTCTGGGGTGGGGTTGGGGGTGGGGGTCAGTACCTGCGGCATCCTCCCCGTCGGGGGAGGACAGGTTGAAAGAGCTTGTGAAGCCAGAGACTGGCCACTCACTCGAGGCCGGCAAAGAGCCGCTCTGTGAGGAGGTGGGGGACGAGTCTGAGTCGCCCCCATTTAGAGCAGCAGCAAAGGGCATGAAGGGGGTTGGGGGGAGGAGAAAAATGTAACCAGAAATTAAACTAATGGAAAAAATAATGAACAGAATACACTTCAAAAGAACCACATCTCAATCTGATGGTGGAATACTGATAAGTGTGATCAAAGCAAAATGACAAAGAAATGTCAGACTCCTAACTTTAACTTAGGAGAGAAAGATTAGTGCTAGAAAGATCCAGTGCCACCTGATTCCATGATCCTGATCACAGCAAAACTAAAAGCTTGTGCAGATGATGTGAGCAGCGCTGAGCTCTCGCGCGCGTCCGTGTGCTCACCTCCGCTGCGGTCCCGCTGAAGGTAGCGATGGACGTCCTGGATGTTGGTGTTGATGGTAGGGCCACTGGGAACGCTTCCAGGGGTCATGTTGGGGTCGTTCTCAGGGTCAATATTCTGCAGGCCCTTCCATGGCACCCCAGGGCAGAACTCTGGAAAACAGGAACCATTAACAAACTGCATCTGTAAACTGTATCATGCTAGCTAACTATAGCTTGAAATCCAGCACAGCATGAACGCTAAAGCTAGAACTACTGCTATTAACCTATGGCTTTAACCACAGCTAATGCTAGCACTACTGCTTAGAGATCTATGGCTTTAACCATAACTAAAGCTAGCATTACTGCAATGGCCACAATGTGAGTGACTATGGACCGTTTCAGCCATGGAAACAAAAAATGGTTGAATGTTCTGCTAGGTTAAGAAGCCCTGTGGGAACAGCTATCAAACTCAAACTTGAAACAGTCAATACTGAAGGCCCATAATTATTTAAAGCACTGGCAGAGATGTGATCATTATTCTACCAGACAAATCATCCTTAAGGCATGAAGATAAATTCTTTCCTTAGGGTGGAGTATTATTCTTTGGGCTGTACTGTTCGTTTATGAGGCTTGTGTGCCTGTGGGACTGGGTGAAACTGTGCAGTGCTCACCTGGTGGCCAGCTGATGTTGGTTCCGTTGGAGATCTTCTCGGTGGGACTCTTGCCCTGCGCCCAGCTCTCGGGCGGCACCAGGGGGCTGGTGGGCGAGTCGGACGACGACATGAGACCATAGGGGCTGTACGAGTCATCCATGGGGGTCTTGCCTGTAGGGCCGTGGTTAGGAGCTGGGGGAATGCCACCTGGAGAGAACGAAAGAAAGAAAGAAAGAAAGAAAGAGAGAGAGAGTGAGGCACAGATGCAAATACTTCACTGAGCCCAAAATCTGTCAACAGATCTTCATCAGCCCAGCAAAATGGCAGAAACCTCCATCTTCCACAGTGGTGAAAGATACAACCCAGCTGTGTCTGAATCATAAGGAAATAACACAAGGGAAGTCTTGTCATTCCCTCTGTGACTGCTTAAGTACAAAACCCCTGCA
>PYXC01001714.1:972500-1010000 GCA_015244755.2 Tenualosa ilisha | reverse complement strand
CACGGTGGAGCCGAGGCAGGGGAGCGGCTGAAATGACGGGGATAAATGCACGTCTCATCAAGTGGATGGCAAATTACCCTCCACAAAAGGATGTGCTCTGACGGACAGGGCTGAAGAGGAGGTTACAATTTCATCCCAGGAGACTCTACGCATGCACGCTGTTTGGCTGCCAAGGTAAACTAAGAGCTGCACTCAGCAGCGGGGCAAATTGAAATGAGTGCAGTGTGTGTGTGTGTGTGCGTCGTGTAGCAGGTCAGAGAGTGTGGACATTACCGGGAAGCCCATGTCTGTGAGCTGTTTGATCAGGCGGTTCATGATCCAGGTATCATCCTGCTTGTTGGGCATCTTCCCCTGGAGAAGTAAGAGCAACAGATAATTTTAGCTTCAGCATAAAAGCATTTTGTAGCAATGATTTTGTGGCTTTAAACCAAAATCATATAACGTGTTAGCAACATATTAGTTATTATTCAATATTTTTCACCTAATTCCAACAGTATGTTGTGAGCAGAAAAAATAAGCACCTATTGTAGTAGGTGTGAGCCTCAAACATGAAAGGCTTCCTGGTACAACAAAATCCCCTGCGGCTTCCAGCTCATTGCACTAGATTATTAATTCACGATTGGCATTAACTAAACCTTTGCCATGCATTTCACGTTTCTGTGTGTTTTTCTTCCTGCTCACCTTGGGTGGCACCTTCTTGGGTGGGTTGCCCCAGGAGTTGCAGGAAGAGCTGCTCTCCTGGGAGGTGGGGCTGTTCCACATGTCCCCGTCGTCCGCCTCCCACTGTCCAGTAGACATGCCCATGTCCTCCCCTCCAGAGCCCCAGCTGTCTTGCATAGATTTGGGGCCTGGCGTGGGCACAAAAAAAAAAAAAAAAACGGTACGGTAGGATAAGTGTGTTGTATATGCAGAGATGAGTCAGTGTCCTGAGCTCTATGGTTATTGCAGGAACACAGTCCGACCACCAGATGTCACTGTGGCCCTTTAACCGCAGCCACCATTCTACTCCTCTCTACTCCTCTCCCCCAACATGAATGCAGACACGATCAAGCTGAAGCTTACACCTTCTGATGACCTTGACGCCGAAATGTGTTCCTCTAATGCGTTACATGCAAGAACATGAACAGAAACAGAAATCACACCAGCCTCTTGATGCTTACCTTGTTTGGGGCCAGATCCCGGGGGTACATTGCCCCTGCCGTAGGGTCCGGCAGACTCGTGTCCTCCATCCCCCCAGCCTCCACAGCCTCGGGGAGGCTTGCCCCAGGCCGAGGTGCCGTTGTCCACCGAGGGGGCATTGGGGGCCGGCTCTCCCCAGGAGGAGGGCTCGGGCTTAGCCTGGACGTTGGGCAGATCACCCCATCCTGAGCAAAGAAAAGGACACCAGGGAGTTAATGCGTGGCCGCTGTTAATGCGCAGCCTTTTGGCAACAGCCCATTTCCCACTTAATGTCATGACGACACGGTGATTAAACTACTGAACCAAGACCTTCCTGTAATTCTAAATTCTTCAGCTTGAAAAAGGTTGTTAAAAATCTGTCATAATGTCTCGGCTTCAGACGTTAGCCAGTGTGCCCTGTGCATGCACAATAGGCTCATACAAAACATCTAAAGTCTATCATAGCACATAATTAACGAATGGCACGCAGACCTTAAATGAAGGTAAACACAAACAAGACAAACGGGTACAAAGCGGTCACAAAAAGGCTGCAAAATCCAGATGGAAAAGTCGTGAATGTCAACCAAGCCCTGCTTGGATAACTTCTTTATCCTTCTTTCATGGCACCTTGGACTGTGCCAAGCGACAGAAATAGAAATGCTTTCATGGATTCAACAGCAGGCATTTTAAAGCCAAGCTCAGCCAAGAGAATAGCAGCCATGTCCATTTAACTCCTGGCCAGTGTCCGAAATGCTTGGCTGAGACAGCAGTGCAGCGGCATGGATGCCAAGGCCAGAAATCAGTGCTCGGCACAGAGCGTTCCAAAGGAACAAGAGAGGGGGGGTGGTAATGGGACACTGTGCACTACCACAACAGGATACTCCCTCCCATCTCTGAGAAATTATTAGGGATCTCCAGGACTGCCTTTAAACTCCACCCTGGACTCTTTGTTACTCTCCACCGAGTTTATGAAAGGGCTTCCTGTGCTCGGCATGCTGGGACTGATTTAAAAGAGCAAGCCTGAGGGCCTTTTACCAGCTTCCTGTCTGTGGAGTTAGTATTAGAACAGTGTTGTGACAAAGTCACAATGCACATTCTTCCATTTTACGACACGCTCACACCCACAGAGGGAAATGAGTGAAGAGGGGAGAGGGCAGGTGCAGCAGCCGAGAGACAACAGCTGCTAATGCAGTCACAGGCAAAGATACACTGGAAAAAAACCTGCAACAGCATGCAAAACATTGCACATGGAAATGTAGGAGGGAGAGTGAGAGCCTGTTTCCACCACTTGGGGAAAAAAAACTCTCCACATTTTCAGACACCAAGTCAATATTTTGAGATACCAAGTCCAAATCAAGAATTACCAAGTCAAGATAAACAGATATTAAGTCATTTTCATTTTTTCTGTTGAGTGGATTCAATATCACAAATTTCAAAATTGCTCATTTTTGACTTAGCTTTTCATCATTTTGACCTAATTTGATTTTATCTCAAATTGTAGTCGATCAAATTTTGACTTAGCCTAATTTGTGGCCATTTCCCACCTTCCCCAAGAGACTGAAATAGGCTTTCATTGAGAAGCAAGCTTGCAACAGGCTAAACGGGGCTGATGCAAGACTTCTCTTATGTGATGGGCACCCCACGGGGAGAGGAATGCTCTTACCTGGAGTGACAAGGGGAGGTCTGTTCTGTGGAGGTCCAGGCTGATTGGGTGAGCCATTGTTGTTGCTGCCATTGGAGTGATTCTGCATGGGAGCTTGGTTGTGGTGTGGGTTGTGGTGGTGGTGGTGATTGTTGTTGTTGGGTGCAGAGTGGTTGTTGTTGCCGCCACTGCTATTGTTGCCGGGTCCCGAGTTGCCCTGCGCAACGGGGTTGTTGCGGTCCCACATGTTGACCGACTTGCTGTAGGCGCTCGGGTCGCCCCAGGTGGAGGTGCCGTCGTCGATCTCCATCTTGCGGCGGATGGAGGGTGGGGATGGCTCCTCCCAGCCGGTGGCCTCGCTGTCCGAGCGGCCTCCTGACCCCCAGCCGCTTGACTGCTTCACAGAGTTGGGGCCTCCCCAGGAGCCCATGGTGGGCGCTCCGTTGTTGCCCCCGCCGGGGCCCTCCTGGGGTTTGCCACCCCATCCCTGCCCTGGGCCTGGGCCGTTGGCACGTGGTGGGGCATCACCCCAGTTGCCTCCCATGCTGGGGGCCGGTTTGCCCCAACCACCACCGCCACCGCCGCCGCCGCCACTGCCATTGCGAGGGCTTTCCTTCCAGTTGTTCCCCTCTCCCTCCCACATGGGATTTCCAGTGCCGTTCTTCTTCACCTCTGAGGTGTCGCCCCACTCTCCACCACTGCTGCTGCTGCCTCCACTGCCATTGCCCCATCCCTGGGACTGCTTGGGTGGCTCTCCCCAGCCCTGCTGCTTGGACTGGGCCGGACCATCGTCCCAGCTGGGCGACTTCTCCTCAGAGCCCCAGGACTGGCTGCTCTTGGGGCCGTTGGGGGGGCCGCTGGGGACTGGGTCGCCCCATCCGCTCACCGACCCATTGGACACCTTCTTGCTGGCCGGAGGCTCTCCCCATCCAGTGACAGACTGTTTGGGAGGTGGGGGTGCGCCTCCCCATCCAGAGGCTGAGCCCACTGGTCCCGCAGGCTCATTCTTGCCCCCTGAATCGGGCCTCGGAGCCCCACCGAGGTTGGGGTTGGCGCCACCAGCAGGCATGGGTGGGGGTCCTGCAGGGGTGGCGCCGGAGGAGGATCCCCAGCCTTCAGTTCCGCTCTCGGATTTGCGGTCGGGGCAGACCTCCTCCATCTCCCACACAGTGTGTTGGCGCACGGGGGTCTGGCCCCAGCCAGTGTTGCTGAGCACACGTGGGTCCAGGTCCTGGCGGGGCAGGAGCGGGATGCTGCCTGAGCTGGATGACCTCTCCCGGTGGCGCGAGCGACCCTCGCTGCTGTCGCCGCTGCCCTCGCTGGCAGGTGCCTCGGAGTTCCAGGAGTTCATCGGTTCCTGCTGCGGCACGTCGGCCGAGTCCCAACCGCTGGCCTCGCCACTGGACTGCTTCTCCCAGTCCCCCCAGCGACCGGTACCACCGCTGCCTCCTCCGTTCCCGCTCCCGCCTCCGCGTCCCCAGGAGACGCTGCCGGAGTCCCAGCCAGGGTCCTTGGGCTCGCTGGTCTTGGAGTCTCCACCACCACTGCCCCCCCATATGGCGGTGCCGTCCCCATTTGTCTGCGAACTCTCAGTGGGTGACTGGCCGCCCCAGCCGTGGACGGGGCTCATAGGCTCTGGTTTGTTAGTGTGGTTTGGTCCATCAGTGTTAAGGTTGGGAGGTTCCATGCTGAAAGACACATTCACAGCTGGGGACTGGTGCTGCTCAGAGGCATCGGGGTTCCCCCAGGCGCCTGTGCCCGTGTTGTCCCCCATCAGATTCCCGTTGGCGTTCCCCATGTTGCCGTTTCCGTTCGAGGCGCCACCCGCGCCGCACATGTTCGGGGGAAGGGAGTTTGAACCTCCCATGCCACCTCCACCGCCCATGTTGGGGCCCTCATGTCCGAGCATGGGCCATGCGGCTGGGTTGGCGTTGGGGTTCAGGTTGAGGTTGGGGGAGCTCCAGTTGGGCTGGCCCCGGCCTCCCATTGCCAAGCCATCAGCTTTCCCCTCGGGGCCCCATCCCCTGTTGGGGCCACCCTGGCTGGAGACCATGCTGGCGGAGTGGTTGGCGCTGCTCTTGCTGATTGGGTAGTGGGCTGGCTGACCAGCTCCTGTGGCCATACTCATACTGCTACTGCTGCGGACGTCGGCGGAGCGCTCAGCGTCCGCGGGGCATTCTGGGGCCGCGTGGCTATTGCCGACAGAAATGGAGGGCCAGGCTTCGCTGTCGTTCTCGTCGATGATCACTTGAGCCCAGCCGGTGCTACTGCTGCCGTTGCTGCTGCTGCTGTTATTGTTGCTAGAAAGACCCCAGTGGGGCTTCTCATAATGGGCTCCCAAGCCACTCGGATGGGACAGCTCTGGAAACACAAACAGAGACAGAAATGGAAAAGTTAGCACAACCCACAAGGTTGGGAACACAGCTATGAAGTGGGAATCAAACAAGATCTGTCTGCTTGTGCTCTCTGTGTGTCTAGCTTGGAAGGCACTGAAAAGGGACTTCCTATTTTGTCCTCTCATCAGGTTTTACTATTTATCTACCTCCCTCAAAAACCTGTCGTAGCCGCCCGCGTTTAGAAACTCTCAGATAATCAGAATGCACAGCAGAGCATGCCACTTGTCGTATTAGCTAAAGCATGTCCGTATATCCTGTGTCTGGTGTAGCCATGTGTAAGGGGGTGAAATGGAGCCCCATCCGTCTCCATCTTGCTTTCCTTCAGCGCTGCGGTGCAGGGAAGCCGAGGCGGAACGGTGCTCATTTATTGGAATGAATCCAGGACGGGACCTCATCCATCACTCGCCTATGCTCCACCAGGTCTCCACAAAGCTCTCTCTCTCTCTCTCTCACACACTCTCTCTCACACACACACACACACACACACACACACGAGGACACCGGCAAGTCAAAGTAGCATACAAACACACATTCAAATGTGCAATTTACACACATTTTCACACAAATATGCTCCCACGTACACACAGACCCAGAGACAAAAAGACAGCTAAACACAAACCAAGAGGATGGGGGGGTAAATAGGTAAATAAATAAATATATAAATAAATAACCCTGGTGAGGGAAGGGTGAATTCTAGCAAGCTATAATCAATCACAGCCAGGCAGGTAATCAATGTTGCGTTAATGCCGGTGGAGAGAGGAGAAAGGGCATTGATCTGCATTGCAAAATCCTCTACCGCTGCCGAGCGTTCGCATGCACGCACACACACACACACACAATCTTCCACTCTCTGCTTCCTCTGACTCGTCGCCCTAAGGCCAGGCACGGGCCAGGCTCCATCATTCCGAGATGAATTGTGGTGATCCATAGAAAAGGTCATCCATCGACATTCAAGCAGGCCCCTACTTTTCCCTCTGCTCACTACTAGCTGAGATATTATGCAGAAAGGAAAGATATGCTAGTCTGGAATAGCTCACTACATAGACATACATACATATTATACATACACACACACACATATATATTTTCACACACACACACACATGCATGCACACACACATATATATTTTATATATATACGTACATATATATATATATATATATATGTACACACACACACACACACACACACACACACACATATATAAAATCAACTCATATGGCTGTCAAAAAGTTCTACTGATTTTCTTTAAACCATTACTTGTAAGGAAACGTCAAGATAATGGATGCAGATTTCTAAGTCAGAAACAAAGAAGCCTGAGGGAGGGAAAAAACCCTCCAAGCCTACCAAATACCCCGCAGCAAGCACTGCTATCTGACAGGTGTGGGATGAATATGTGGCTTAAGGAACTGCACAACACATTCCTGTCGGGAGTCTCCAAAAGCAATTTTCTTCTCAATGTACTTATCAGCTCTCCCCAGGCCCCTTATCTGAGGGGGTCGTCAGTCTGCTGTGCAGCCACTGCACACAGTCCATCATTGGAGAAAGTCTCTCTCTCTCTCACACACACACACACACACACACACACACACACACACACACACACACACACACACACACACACACTCGAGCAAATACAGTGCGAGAGAGTTAGCGAAAACCTTCACCCTGACCAACAAAAGCTCTGGTTAGCCACTCCTGTAACCCCCCTGTCAAATAAGACTAACTCTTTTCAGCCAAATCAAAGGGCAGGCAAACCAGGGAGGGTAAACAGAGCCTGGATGCAGCCCAAACACCAACATGAATTGCGGTAAACATTCAACAGTGAGCCGCTGAGCTTTACGTGCAAATGAGAGACTGGGCCGTAAACAATGAGCAGAGGAAAGTCAAACTCCCATCTGCTTCACAGACATCACAGGGCTTGTTTGGTCTGTTCCAAAGGGGGAGGGAGAGCACAGCAGAGCAAAGGAGTGGGCATCCGTCCAAAACATCCCCTCTCTTCATTTCGCTCGCCGAGCTTCCTGGCCCCACCACTCATTCACTGGCGTACAAAAACACACTTTGCCCAGACCACCAACCACCCCGCGCCCATGGCATACACCCAAGGAAACGGCAAACAAAAGCAGCAATGGCGATGCAGAGTGATCTACGGCGTGAGAGAGGCCGCCTGTGCTTTACGAGCGCCACACTACTTCACCCCAATGTTTTGCAGAGGGGTTCCCTTTTTCCAGGGTTTTCCGGGCCAATGCAAAACCCGAGCGTTCCCGTCTATTCTCCCGAAACGCCTCGTCTTTCTTTGGGCTGTGTTTTGCCGTGGAAGCCGACTTAGGCACGAGGCAAATTACTGCAGCAGGGCAGGCAGACCAGCTCTCCTACCTTCAGTCTGCAGCCAGCCACTCAGCAAGGGGACGCCATTTTATCAGACCTGAAACGCAGCCAAGAGCAGCCAGCTCGCTGCTGCCGTCTACATCTCCCTTGCTCCGTCGCGTTCCCTCTGCCCCTCCGTCTCTCTCCCTCCCTCTCTCTCTCCTTCCTCCCGCTCCCTTCGCTCGCAGCTTTGCAACGTTGTCTCTGTCGCATGCCTGCTTTGAGCAGCATAAAAATAGGTTGCATGATTAATTCATCATAGCTGTGTAAGCGAGCGGCTTCTTCATCACTGCAGTCATGAGCGCTAACAGCACAACAACAACAAACATCCCCCCCACAAATATAGAAAGAAATAAATCAAAACAATGCAGTGAAGAAGAAAAAGAAGCGAGACTGAAGAGAAAACTACCGGAGGAGTACCTGAAGAGAGGAGCTGCAGGACCATCCTGGGGACGCTGTGCCGAGTGCACACACTCCTAGCCCTGATTCAAAGCAGCTGCTTTCAGGCATTCAAGCCTCATTTTGAAAGGCTGCCAAGAAATAGCCTAGCTACAGTGCGTCTCTGTGTGTATGTATCTGTGTGTGTGGTGTGTGTGTGTGTGTGTGTGTGTGTGAGAGAGAGAGAGAGACGGAGTGAGTGTGCGTCTGATTGCGTTTCTGTGTTGGTGGGCTTATGGTTTGAAATGACCAACCTGCATAGCTACATTTGTTCAGTTCCTATTCCTGTTTAAACCTTGGCTTTCACTTAGTGTAGAGACCAGTCCCATTGTCGCTGCACCAGTGAATGCAACTGGGGCAGGGGGGAGAAAACCATAACTTCCACACAGCTTTCTGAGTCACTGCCCATGTGTGTGGGGAATTAAGTTTTCGACTTAATTCTGCTGTCTTTTTATGCTTGCGGAGAAACAGACCCATCACTCCGTAATACCATAATACCTGAAAGCCGCACACCGGTCTTGAAATGCGAAGCAAGCGGCGAGCTACGGACGCGACAACAATCGCAAAAGCTGTGCTACGCGAGACACATAATAAGTCTCACGTGGGCACGGGCAGACTGCCAAAGGCTTGATGCCTTCCTCCCAGGATGTCCTGTGCAAAATGAGACAGAACAGGGGGATGGGGTGGGGGCGGGGGCGGGGCTAGGGAAGAAAAGAAGGTGGTGGAATGGGGTGGGCGGGGGAACAGGGAGAGCGAGAGCCAGAGGACGTAGGATGCTGACATGAGGGATTGTAACTGGAATTGAAAAGCAACCGAGGTGCCTGGCGTGGAAACACAGCCCTGTCAAAGGTACCTACGCTCTCAACGGTACGCCATTATGCACTGATGCTGGGCCAGAGATTACCCGCGGCCAAAAGCCCTTCGGTGACGCAATCGACACAGGGCCAGATAGGCCCCTTTGTCTGAAAATAACCTCCTTTCAAGCCCAATTCCGGTTTGCGGATCAAAGGCCTTGCTTGTTTTCCCAAGACCGGAATGGCACAAAGGTTTTAAAAGCTCATCGCTCATGTTTTTCCCGGTGCTGGAGCCAGTTCTCCATGGCTCCCAGGCCTGAGAGAGAGGAGGGCTCTGCTCTGACAGACATCAGCTGGGGAGGGACAGGGCTAATGAACCCACAGGGGAGGGTGTGTGTGTGTGTGGTGGGGGGGGGGGGGGGGGGTTGTGTGGTTAGGGAAGGGGGGCAGGGCTCAATGTGCAAAGAAGGCAGCACAGGCTTTTCTTTCACATCCTCTGGGAACCACGAGGCGACCATAGCATGCACAATGACACGCATGCCGTCAGCACGGCAACGCTGGTGCCCTCCCCTTCGCCCTAGTCGCTGGCTCGCCACATCGGCTTAAGTGAGCATCTGGCTCTCATGCCCACTGCTAAATTGATCTGGAATAGTTCCGCTCTTTGATGTCTGACGGAGGCTCAAAATACCACAGCTTGTGCCAGAATGTCAAGGTAAGTAGTGCAAAAGAAGAAGTGAAAAAAAATAAAAATAAAAAAAGGTAACAAATAAATAAATAAACAAACAAATAAATAACCTCATAAGCACATGGCAACTGCTGCAATAATAATAACCTGCAATGGAGCACAGCCAGGGATATGGCTAGCTCCGACTTAAAAAGCCATAAAACAGCTGGTGAGCGGTGTTTCTGAGCGCTACAAAGCCATTTGAACAGCAGTACCACCTGCTATACCAGAGAACTCCACCAGACACACGGGTCTCTTCACTCAGAGGGGTGGGCTGGGCTGGGCTGGCTGGGCCGAGGGGAGGGGACGGGGGCGGGGTGTCTGGGCTAGGGGGCCAAGGCAGACGGGCAGGCGGGGATCTCACCAGCTGCTTCGTGTGTAAATACTAATCAGTGTAAAAACAATGGGCCAAAAAGCACTCAGGCCGAGGAACTCCCATGACCCCTGAACCCGTAAAGTAGGGGAGTAACAATAACAATCTCGTAGTAAAATAAATAAAAAGGAGCCTTGGAGGAGGTCTTTGCATCTCAAAGGACTGCAGAATATCTGAGCAGCAGACTAAATACAACATTATGATTTAGTTAAATGAAAGTTTTAATCACATCTGTCAGTCTGGGTTCTGAGTCATCTATAATACATGGTTAATATTTTTTTTCAAAAATGAGCGCTTGCGAGAAATCTTCCACAATCTGAATGAGTTCCTGAAATGAACTCCATGTGGTGCACCTGCACTTCAAAGTGAACTCATCTATGAAGACAAGAAAAGGAAATCATTTAAACTATGAAAGAGATTTTAAGCAAAAAGAGTGAAGAGTGTTTCACTTTCCCTCAGTAATTAAGAGGGCAATGATGTCAACTGGATATTTCTGACAAAAAAATACTTCGACAACCAAAGACATCAGAATTTATATAGACACAAAAACACATTCAGTTCAAAGCAGTCAATCCAAAGTTCAAACTATCGGAATCAAGAAGATATAAAAGCCCTCTAGAGGACACACACGACACGATTTCAAACTGTTGTCATGTTCAATACTTTACAAGAATGCTGCAATAAGCAAATCTTCAAAAACAAGGCCGAATTAAGCAGCTGATTAGCCTGCTTGGAGTATGGATACTCCAAATATAGTATGGAGTATGGATACTCCAAGCAGTCACAACACAGTCTCAACTGAACCACATCACTGCTGTACTAATACATACCTAGATGCATTAAGTACAGTGTACAGTAACTATTTTACCATTATGACTTTGTTGTTGTATATTTCTATAATTCAGCAATGCCACTCAGCAACGTTGAGCACTGCATGGCTGACCACAACCCTGTGGGCAATTCTGCTCTCGCTGAGACCAATAGCCTGACCAAACAGTGTAGATTCTAACAGACTCCTGACATGGCTGAACTCATGGCCAGTTAAAGAACAGAGAAGCAGGTTCAGTGTGACAGTGCAGAGTTACAAGTGCTGGGTTCTGACCTGTATGCCTTTTGCTTGAAGGGGTTTGAGGAGGGGAGCTGGTCCCGAGCTGCGTGGATGCAGAGGAGGAGGATGCGGAGGAAGAGGAAGAGGAAGTGGCGAGAGGCAAGGTGCCCGCGGGCAATGGCTGGCCCCTCTTCAAAAGCTGCTTGTGCTCCTGCTGGCGGAAACGCGGGGGCACCTCTCGGGGCGGGTAGCGCGGGCCGGGCGTTGGCTGCTGCTGCTGCTGCTGCTGGGCACTGGAGGGGGCACGCTTGCCATTGCCACTGCTGCTAGCCGCGGACAGGGAGAGGGTCAGGCTGGGGCTGGCAGGGTGCACACTGGGGCTGGGCTTGGCAGAGTCTGGCACTGCAGGGCAAACACAGCAGGGCACGGGAGGGGACGAGAGGGGGCACACAGAAGGGCACACCAGGTTAGTGACTGGGGAACAGCACACATCATTTTACAGACTTATAATCAATGCCACTAGAAAACCTCATTAATGCTTCATAGTGATCTAGTCTAGGTCATAGTGATCTAGTCTAGTCCAACAGGGACTGATATGGTCAGTGGGGACTGTTAAAATCATTGCTCTGGTATGATTAAAAACATAAAAGGGCAAAAATAAGCATTCAAAGTCCTTTGGAGATTTTTCAAAATATGGATATATACTGTGAATATCGTATAAAGATTTTTAGTCATCGTCCACTGCCAATCGCCAAACAAAACCTCTTGCATTTCTCTTGCGTTTTATTTCTGATGTACTGCATTACAGATTTCTGTCTCTCTCTGTGGCCAGCCTGTTGTTTGCTTACTGTGAAGCGAGAAGAAAGTGTATGGACATCCGTTTTCAGCCAGAGGGATCAAATAAATAAACAAATAAATCAAATCCACGCTTCTCCGCTTCCCACAGAGCTGAACATCTCTCTGAGCGCTCCCTGGCTGTGATCCGCCCCGTGGTCTTAGAGGGCACGATGGAAAAACAAGCGCCGCTCTCCGCGTGAAAGCACGAAATCTTTATCTGCCGTCTGCGCTCGGGCGCTTACGCCCCCCTGCCGTGATCCTCACCTCCCCCTGACCTCTCTGCATTCCTCCACTCGGGCTCGCTCCCTCTGTGTGCAGGGCTCTAATGAAGCGCCCGTGACAACACTGGCATTAACCTGGACAACAAAGGCCTTAGCCTGCTGGGCATTGGGCCAGAGGTGCGCGAGGGCTAGCCTGGGGCAGAGTTTTCCACAGGGGAGAGGGACTGTAGGCAGGCCAACGCCGCAATGGGGGAAATAAACATGGCTGGCATAGCATGTTACGTGTTTATGATAAGACAGGGAGTTAAACATCACTCCCTCCCCCCTCCCCCTATAACCCATCCCATCCAATCCCCTCTGCTATTTGTGGGAAGGATTTGCACATAGCGCGCATAACACTGGGTCTCCACTGGCTTTGTCAGCGCATGGGGACCTGGTCTGGTGAATGTAAATAAGTTGTTTTCTTGTACACACACTTGCACGCACACACGCACACAGACACACACAGGCTGGGTATCGGGGGGATACCTAGACCTGCTTTAAAAACAACAGGCAGGTGGGCCACCTGGAATTGGCTGAGGAAAAGTCCCCCTGCTGCGCCGGGGATTAGCAACCAGGCAACACGTCCCTCCCTCGACATAGGCTGAAGAGCTGAAACCGACCAGCTGATTTTCTCTGAGAGAAATCCTGCATTTAACTGGTCCCGCACCTAACAAGGACCTCCGTCACTGCATTACACAAGTGGCCAATTTGAGATGAAAAAGTCTCTCTTGTTGGGGAATATTGTTAAAGTGGCCAATGATCTGTTTTGAGTTTCACCTACACTGTATGTGCCGTCATTTTGATAGCAAAAACATACCGAGAATCACTTCAGAATCTCTCCTGCAAATGTCCTTAAATTGAAGTAGTGCCTGTCAGGAAGCTTCTTGCTCTCCACTGCTGACAAACAGCACACGGTCACACAAGCACACACGCATGCACAGCCCTCCAGCGCGGTCACACAAGCACACACGCACGCACGCACACACAGCCCTCTAGCGCGGCCTGGCTGCAAGCTACAGCTGGTGACGCAGATTGCTGATTAAATTCAGCTCAGCCAGCCTGACGCTCTCTCAGCCAATCAGTGCGCAGAGGGCTGCTACCCTGCAAACCCCTCCCCTCTGCTCTGCTCAGCTCCGCTCTCCTCCCTCTGCTTGTTCACTGTCCTCATTGTTCAGGGCTGTTGTGAATCCATTACAGGAAGCAGATGGACACTGGGGCTATAGGAGGTTCTCACAGCGAGCTCAGAGTGCAGGCAGTCTATGCCCCCCCCCCCCCCCATCCACACACACACACACACAAACACACTCCAATCTCAGTCCTGAACTCACCTCATCAATATTTGCACACCCTCACACCAGGAAGAAGATGGGCGGTTAGCACTTTTGCCTTTGGAAAAAAAAAATATCTCTGTGCCTGTGTGAGTTACTGGACGTCTGTCCAAATTCTCCAGTTCCTCTCTCAACCACTGCTCCCCCAGCAGAGCTCTAAATCTGAGCAATCTCGCCGACATTTTTTTATTTTTAACAAACTTCCGTGGGGGGGCGTCCATGAGAAAGTGGCATTTCCTCCTTTCAAACCCTCCCTCAGACAACAGTGCTTTGGGTCAGTGTGCCGTACGCACTTCTAGATCAAAAGCACAGCCCCATCATTTTGATATCAATTACACAGAAACAGTCTCTCGGCTCACACAAACGATTTTTATGTGTGAACCGTGAAGTGCTGATCGGGCGCTTTTATTAAAACATTTCCCATGAATTATCTAGCCGGTGTCGACGCGGCCATCAAAGGAGGCACTCCACACAAAGCTGTGGGCCTTGCTCTCCGGTTTCATCATGTGCGGAGAGGGAATGAGACAGCGCGGGGGGGAGCAGGAGACAAAGGCCTCAGATAGCATCACACACACCTACTGGGTATGGGGCTGTAGTGTGCACACACACACGAGGGGCGAGGGTAAAGGGCTCTGAAGCCTGATAAAGCTAAAAGCAAAAAATAAAAAAATAAAGCAGAGCTGTTTCAGGTATGCCATCAAAACAAGAAAGAAAAGGGAGGAAGAGGATGAAAAAAAGTGACTAATTTTAATTGAAGCTGAAAGGTGGTGATTAAATGAATTATTGTACGGAGAGCACTGTAAATTCCATTAAACCATCTGACTGAGGTGCTCTCTGCAATCACCCAGCCAGCCTGTAATTACGGCCCCGTGAAGATGAATGGTTAATTAAACAGAGAAAAGCACAGGGATCCGGGATCCAGGCTCTGGGAGCAGCACAAGAGACAGAGCCTTCAGCTTCCATGAGCCTTCCCCCGGTGAAAGCGTTCCAGCTCAGGCTTCGAGGTGAACGCAAGGCTTTTGTCTGAGACGCCATTTAAATGCGTCGGCACACACACACGCACGCACACACACTGTTGGGGGAAGGCGGGGGTCGGGTAGCAGAAAGGATTGCACCACGGCAAAGCTGTGTGTCTCCTTTCTTTTAAAAGTCTCTCTCTCTCTCTCTCCCTCTCTCTCTCTCACAGAGGATTTACAGGATCAGAAGCTGGATACACATCAGGGAGGGATTTGGACACGATGGCAAATGAGAGAATATGCAGGTGGCATCTCGGGCACAGTTAAGCCGGAGCAGCCCAGACACACAGAGCTCTGCAGACATCTCCCGTCTCCAGCACCGGCCCTGGGGACGCCCAGATAATATGAGCGAGAGGCCCCAAGGACACCAGTGTTTATAGGAGAAGAAAGAGACAGAGAGAGAGAGAGAGAGAGAGAGAGAGAGGTGAGGAGGAGGGAGAGATGGGGAGGGGGGCAGACTGGGGATGGAGAGAGGCATTAAGACAACGAGAGAGTGGGGGAAGTTAAGTGGACAAAAAAAATACAAGAATAGGGAGGCCCTACATTGCTCTGGGTGGCAGCTAGAAGGCACACTGCCCTCTGTGTGTGTGTGTGTGTGTGTGTGTGTTTTGTGTGCGATGCATGCATGGAACTAGGGGAACACTGCAGGATCCAGACAGACCACAGCACTGGGAATGGGGGGTGGAGGTTGTGGGGTTAGGGGCCAGGGTGTTAGGTAGGGGGAGGGGGGTTCGTCTGGAGGGCCAGGGAGAGCCCATCTGTCAGAGCTTGGGAGGCCAAGGGGGTGACAGCAACCCAGACGCAGCTTCTAACCCCTCACCCCCCAAAGCCTGCGTGTTGCTATGGCGATGCCGGTCAATTGGGTGATTCACTGCATATCTGTGACTGCGGCTGACTTAACGAGGCAGTCGGTGGTTGCCTGTATCTATGACTGATTTAAGGAAATTTGGTTTCAGTTTCGCACAGGACTGTTGATGGTAGAGTTCGACCAAACAAATAGCCTCATTTGCTCCTGACTATGTTGACAAGCTGGGCTTGTGCCACCATATTAGTTTTCTATCTAGAGGACCAGAGCTGTCTATAAACATCACAGTCTTCTGAATATGGGCACTGAACAGACTGCTAAAGGAACGTGAGCAACAACTTGATATATTTGCCAAAAATCATTGGTCAAATATTATGATAGACAGCATCTTTTACGCACTTCCTGAAATAAACAGTAACATCTAAAAGAATTCAAGCCTTACTATTACATGTAAAATACTATAAAAACAGCACTAAACCACACTAATTACTTGTGACCTCTTAAGATGACAGCCACAGGTGGAGCCTGTGCCGACGAGCTGGGAGAACAAGCACTATTTGATTAACTTAATCTACTGACACCATTTTAATCTGTCACCATGATGCACAGAGCTGCCGCAACAGACAGCTCCTGCCTAATCGCTGAAATTAATACTCTAATGATTTGAAATAAGCACACGACAGTCTTATCCAATCAAGAGGATTCCACGAAGAAAAACATCTTGTTGTGTTTTACGTAGAGGTAATACAACGTGTACTGTACCCTTGTTCTTCTCTTTGGGTTTGTGCATCTCAAGGGGGAGGTTTCAGTTCTATACATCAGGATAGAGGTGTACAAGCATTTGCTACCCCTGGCCTTATGTCTCTGGTATAGTTAGAAATGGATATAATAGGTCATCTTTAGCAGTGGCAGTAGTGCATGGATTGGATTACTCTTCAAGAGCGCTGAGCACTACAAGGTTTTTGAAGCATGGGTCATTGAGATTCCATTTCTCATTTGTCTGCAATATTATGTGAGAAACACAAAACAATTAAGGCGGCTTTCAAACTAATACATTCAGCGGATGGGATTCAAACTTGTTGGGTGATTAATTTAGAGAGTATTTATAAGTGACGCCATTAAGGACGACACCACCGTCACCCTTTCCAAAGCAAATGAGCAGCTAATTAGATTGCGATTCATGAGAATCGGACTCCAGTGTTGACGCAATTAATTGAATGTGAAATTGCAAATTAATCCAATCTGGAGTTTACGATGTCCCGGGTGGGGTGCTCTGTGTGTGTGTGTGTGTGCGCGTGCGTGCGGGGGGAGATAACACTGTTGCCGTTTGTGACACCATGTAAATATGAGCCTGTGAATGCCAACTCTGGCCTGTGTCTCTGGGGCGGAGATCAAAAACAAGTAAGAGTAAGAGGAACAGCGGAATGAAGGATTGACAGGAGGCGCATTTGTCCTTTCATCCTTCAAAGTGCACAGGCAGCAGAGCTGGCCAGCCCCTGTCTGTTGTCTGATTCACAAGTGAAAAGGCAGGCAAGGAAACAGATATGCCCTGGAACTCTCCTGGCTTTGGTTACACACCCCAGTGGCCCCTTCTCCCCCATTAACATTTCACATTCCCATTTCTCCAGTCCGCACAATTCCATAAATTATGGTTGTGTGCATGTTCTCGTGCTTTTTGTGTATGTGTGTGTGCGTGTGCGTGTGTAAAGAAAGGGCATTATCCTCCAGGCCCTGCAAGCAATTACAGTCTGAGGGTGTTAGCTTCACTAGTGGTAGTGGAGAAGAGACTGGCTCTGGCCTCAGTGTCCCCTACAGTCAGACATGGACTGGGGCCATGGGGGGGGGGGGGGTATGGGGGTTAGTTGGGGGGTAGAAAATCATCTCGCCTTCCGGCTAATAGGCCTCACACTTAAGCCTGGCAAAGTCTGCATCAAGACCGCAATCTGGATGCCTTTGGTATATGCTGTTTATGTGTGTGTGTGTGTGTGTGTGTGTGTGTGTGTGTGCACATGTTTGGCTATGTGCATATGGGCTGCTCCAGTTAATGGGGGGCACTGGAGTTAATGCAGCCGTGGCTCTGGGTTTATCTCATTTTCATGCATGTAGCAGCAGTAGGCAGGATCGATTACCGCAAACAAGCTGAAATGCTCCAGAAGGGCAGTCGTGATGTAGAGGCAGAGCTGCCGAGAGGGGGCTGGTCCCCAGTGTACCATTGTTCACCGCCGAGCAACAGCGAGCTGCTCTTTCTTGCCGACGCGCGACCTCCACCTCGGCGACACCGCTGAGAGGAGAGGACGCACCCCAGTGATTACTCTCCACTCCGAAGTCGAAACGGCATTTCTTATTCATGTAGTCGGTTTGCATTTGGAGCGCGGGTTGTTTTCGCTGCCGAGCGGTGCCGAGCTTCTGCAGAGAACTTTATCTGCATGTTGCATGGCGCACTGCTGCTGCTGTGCACTTCAGTATGCTGGGGGCTGAGGCGTGCTTGTGTTGTCGACCATGGGAAGATATACAGCCCCCAGAGCGCCGATTAGCCACCGCAGCAGAGTGGAGTTTGCCCCGTTCTCCCTTTCCAATCCCCTGCACCACCCGTCCCTCCCTTCCTTCTCTGCCCTGTCCGTGCAGCACCTTCCAACCCCACAGCGACGCCCTGCCTCTCTTGCCCTGTCATCGCCTTCCTCTTTCTTTCACCTCTCACTCAACACTTTCACTCACCCGCTTTCCAGTCTTCCTGTATGAATGACTCTCTCTTCCTGTGCTCCTTCCTATCCTCTCAAGGCAAAGCTCGTGCTGTCACTCGCTCCATCAGAGGCCGCCTGGCGTACGGCCAGACTTCGCCATCCCATGGGACACACTGAGCCGTGGCGTGAAGTGCCAACGCCTCCATCGGATCGCATGCAGCATCACTGGGAGGATGCTCATGACACCGTCAGCTACCCACCCTGCCACACAAACACAATTTTGCCACCTACCCTTCCGACAACGGCAAGGTATCAACATATTATTTTCATACGCATATAAGTATGTCCTTCTTTCAGCTCGGCCTGATTTAAGCTGTCTTTCCACCTATGATGAATGCTTTTCTGTCATTATGTTCCTGGGTTGATTCCTTCAATATGGAATTACGGGCATGCAATCTTGATGGTTCTCTATGGGATATTTGCAGAGAAAACCCAAGTATAGAATTTCAGCTCATCTCTCAGTACCACATGAAAACAAATTATACTGGGTAGGGTGGTAATGACTCCACGACTCAACACAACCAGAAACATTAACCTGAATGTCAATCTGCATGTTAACTGGATGAGCCTGGTGCTTCCCCTAGCGTGGCTGCAGAGCTGCTAGCCATGTGTGGTGTGTAGATGGAAGGGCTCTGCAGCAGATGCTCCAGAAGGAGAGGAGGAAACCTCGCTCTGGGCCACAGGGGCTCACTTCCATCTGTCCTGCAGCTTGTTTCCGATACGCTCCATGCTCTCCACGTCTTAGCAAAACAGACACCATGTGTCTGAAATAAATTTCCTGCCACTGGGACTCGAGTTGATCTCATCTTATCTGTGCTGCCTGGCAGTACAAAGTAGAATGGGGGGGGACTGCCCTGAGGCAGCACACCCACAACAACCAGCCACAGCCAGGAGCCGCCTTAAGAAACGAGGGCATATGGCCTTACCAATCACATTAATACCGTCAAATATGTCGGGATGTCAGCTCTCCAGCTTGCCTTGAAGTAGCTATGCTGTCATGCAGCAACTTCTGCTCAGCCCAGGCAAGAACAATCTGTATGGTGAAACGCACAACCATGACAGAAACAACGGCTGGGGCCCTAACCAGGGGTAGGGTCGGGGTGAGACAGCTGGGGGAAGGGGCCACGGGACTCCTCATGTACATGGGGGGAGGGCAAAGAGGGCAACCGAATGCCCGAGAGCGGTGCTGAATCCCTGCATGCTCGTCTAGGCTTGCCTTTGCCCAAGCGAGCATATGCTAATGAAATTATGCACACGCGTCAGCAGGCATTAATGTTCAAGAGGCGAGCGCCACGCCAGCCTCCGAGAGCTTCAAGAGGGGAAGGAAGGCAACGAGACTTTAAGCAAAGCAATAGAGACTAGACCCGCCTCTTCGACAGTATCTGGCAGCTATAACAACCTGCTTTATCAGAGCTGATAAGGGTGTGAATCATTTCTGAATATTTTTAGACAGCTTATCACAAACACAAACAAACACACATACACACACCCACACACACACACACACACAAACATGTGGGGGAGGATGACACACTCACCTTTGGTTTTCTGTTCAGCAACCTGAAAGAGAAGGACACAGGCATGTTTCTCAGGCTTCACGTGTAAACACACTTCACATACATTATTTACATGGCATTTGCATGCCCACGGCTGAATATTTATGAGCCAGCCGTGAGACAGGTACACAAACAGCAGCGCTCGTTGCAAACATTGGCGCTCATTGCACGAGCGAGAGATAGGGTGTTTCAAAAACAACTCTGGCTGTGTTTGCGCTCGGGAATGAACTGCTGGGGCACGACGACACAATTTTTATTCGGTTCACTGGCCCAGTCGCCTGACGGACGTGAATATAGCTGTGGCACGTTGGCACTGCCACAAAGATGCCGCTGTCAGCAGCGAAGCAGGCGAAGAGAGCGGGAGGGGGAGAGGGATGGCAAAGCAGTCAGCGCGGCTGGGACTTAAACTGGCACGAGACGCACAAATGTAACTATGATGAGCGAGACACAAAGGCAGACTGCACAGACATGCTTCTCAGCATGACTCGACATGCACTGCTGAAGAAGGGAAAAGAGAGGGTGGAGGAGGAGGAGGGTGTGTGCGTGAGTGTGTGTGTGTGTTTGGGGGGGGGGTGGAGTAGGTGTGGTGTGGAGAGGCAGAGAAAAGCAAGTCTGGACTTCAAGGCCCTAGAACATCCTGCCTCATAATCCAGACAGGAGGCCCAGAAGGTGCCTGCAGAGTAGAGGGGAGAATAAAGGAACTGGCACGACTGGCAGCCTGGTAATCGAGTGGAAATAGATTACAAATGGAGCTCTGATCCAGAGGAGCGTGTGGGGGGAGGGCAGGCGGGTGGACGGACGGACGGACGGACGGGCAGGCGAGGGGCCACTGAGAGGGAGATGACTAAACAGGGCAAGGGCAGCGTGCTAGTTAGCTGCCCTGCTAAACTCCTTAACACCATCCTCACCCCAGTAATGCCGCTAATCTGCCAGGACACCTGTTTGAGGGCTGGGTGAAAAGCACTCACAGCAGCACCCGTGCCAGGGCAGGGCAGGGCTGCAAGGAAATGCCCCAATAGAAACTTCGCTGGCACAACAGTCCCCATATAATAACAAACAATTCATCGCCATTTCAACAGTGTGAGGAAAATTTGATTCTTTCACTATTATTTGACTAAAAATTGTGGTTGGTATATCGGCGGAATAGTGACCAATACAGCCTTAAACACTTAAAATGGATTTTAAGATTTGACAAGTCCGATACGAATATCAAAAGGCACAAATGAATGTACCTGCCCAATACAATTTGGTAGCAATTGTCTGATCTGGTGAGAAAAAAAAAAGACTTCAATATAGAGAGGTAAGGATACTACACACCTTTTTCTGAGCAGCTTCCTTCTTTGACTTTTCTTCTTGCTTTTTCTTTTTCTTTTCTTCCATCAAATGGTTCTCTCCTTGTGTTTCTAGCTTCTCTCAGCTGCCAAGAAGAAAAGGAGAAAATATATTATATATGAGATAGCAAACTGCCGCTCAACACAGACAGTCTGTCAGGAGAGTCTTAAACAAACCCGGTGACACACCTGTTAAGCAGCAAATGGAAAAGCTCCCTGAAACCTCCCTCAGGCAAATGGCTAGTCAAAGCCAAATACTACAGTCCCTAAGATGCAATTTCCTTCATGGACAGAGTGAAAACGTCTCTGCTCGTCCAAGTGGCTGAGGGTTGGGGGGAGGAGATCAAGAACAAGTAGCTGAAGGGGCAGGCAAAGTGTTTTATTTCAGTCTTTTATTTCCTTTGGCCGCACTGGAGTGGTGTGTTCCTGGAAACTATTGAAGGCACGAGGAGAGCGGAGTGGACACTGGCGGAGAGGGCCAGGGAGCTCAAGGTCGACACTCAGCCATGAGGCCCTATCATCTCTCCCAACTACTCTAGGATTAAAACGCTCAGTCGGCACTACTTTGTGTGAACAGGAAAAAGTGTGCAGAATTTACGATGCATCTTTATCTGACAGCAAGTGTGGTACAGAGAAGCATACGAGCTGAGCACAGATCAAACTAAACAGCGTCTTCTGTACATTGTCCTACTCACTAAATCTAGACAGGGGAAAGCTTATGACAAAATAATGTTGGTTTGAGAGTGCACGACTGATATACTCCTGCCATCTTTCCTGGGACTATAATCCCCCAGCAACAAAATCAGAGATTAAGGTAACCCAAATATGAAGACTCAAGTTTAGTTACCAGTCATTTAGTTTTACATTCAGAGAAACATTGGCAGCATAACATTTGTCTACATATTCAGTTTGGTGATCCTTCTATGTTTGTGCCTCTCTGTCCCATCAGGCTAGCATTTGTGCCTTTGATTCTGTGCTGATCTTGCCCATAAGCCTGGCTCTCAGCTGCCTCCTCTTCCTCTCTTCCTGCTCTGCCTGATGTTACTGTGCCCAACCGCTGCCATTGTTCACGCTGCCGCACAGCAAGGGGCCCAGACCGCCCGGCCTGGCACAATGAGCCATTGTGCTTTGTCCTCAACCAATGGAGGAACACAAATCTCAAAAGCCACACATTCTGTCCCAGAGCAACGCCCCCCCCACCCCCCCGCCTCGTCGAGCCTGCCACCGACCTCTGGCAGTGTGGCCGCCTGGCTTCTGGACTGAGCTCTCCATCTCCATCCCACTAAATGCTCTACTGCGTAGGGAGGCTAAAATGTGCCGTAAGCGTGGTGGCAGCAGCTGGAGAATGAATGCATTAATGTGCAATCGAAACACAAAAATGATGGGGAGTGCATCCTGCTGCGTTGGCGGTTTAGGCAGGGAGGAGGTGTCAATCATCAGCAGGGGAGGGGCGCTGAGTGACAGCGGAGAGGCAGACTTGGGGGAGGGGTGCGGGGGTGTAAGGGGTGGGGGGTTTCCAGAGAGGAACGCTGCTGCTGCTGCCGCTGCTGTAGGCAGCAGACGGGCTGGTAACCGAGAAACAGCCAGATCTGCCCATTAACCGGCCCCGTTCTGATCTCAGCCTCTCCTGCTTCGCAGCAGCTTTTTGGGAAGCTGATTGGCTGGCCTGTGCCATCCCTACTGCTGCTACCCAATCACATTGCAGGGCTTGACTGACGGGCATTTCCTACCCCCCCTCTGATATTCCCTGGCGCTGGTCCAAAGACTGGGGGATGGTAAGCTGCTATGAGAGCGCTGTTTTGAAATTTCTCCCCCATGTGTTTTGTGGAAGGGGACACAGGATCGCTTTTAAAAATATCCAGAACCCTTTGTGTGCTGGAATTTTCCAGAAGCTGTCTTTCCAGCTGTTAATAATATTCTAACCAATGGTGAATAGCGATTGTATTTTTCAGCAAAGGCTATTTAAGAAATGCGGGAATTAACTTTCTTTTTATCGTTAATATATTTTTCAAAAATCATTCAAAAATTCAAACCCATTCTTTGCTTTGACTGCTATGTGGTGCGAGGAGGATGTCCCAACAGCAGCTTAAAATAGCCCTCAATGATTGCTTGCAGCCTCTAGCCTATATATCGAACAAATCAACTTCTTTTCCCTTTGTGTGCTTCTAGATAAATAGATTGAAAGACAGAGTGGGTGGTAAACCGACAGCTCTACCAACTATCCCACTGAGAGGTTAACTCAGCCGAGGCGTTATCCTAAATCCACAATATGGAATATTAACCTTAAATATTTGTTGACAGACTGTGCTCAGATGAAAGCTCTGTTCCCAATCCCGAGATGAGTGGGTCTCAGAATCTTCCCCGGGAAGCTCTTTAGTCTGAGTTTAAGCCTGACAGCACAACCAGTGAGAGACCATCCTGGCACCTCATAGGCTACTGAGAGCAGCTGATCCTCAACTTGTATTAAAGTGGTGATATAGCGGTGGTAACTTGATATGTAAGATGTCTTCATTCACATACTGACTCACATACATGAAAGACGCTTTCAGGATGAAGCGTTAGAGGTACTTCAGAGAGATTCTTTTGAGACATTCAGCTATGTTATTTATGTCTTGGATCACAGACACACTAACTCACAAAAAGAAACCTTATAAGGCTTCTCTGACTAATTTCACAAATACGCCAATTACTTTGTCAGTACTGGGCCATATCACAAGGTTCTGGCCTATAGGCTATCTGTCTTCTAGAGTATGTTACTCTTCCTAACTGCAGCACTAGCTGGCCCTCATTCTTAAGTCATCGCAGTTCTTCCATGAATGCTGGACACTCTTGGTAAGACCACACTGTGTTACAACAGCACCAAGCACATGGGACAACAAGGTCACCTGGTGTCTCTGAACAAATCACTGGGGCCAATCCAGGGGTAGACGACCCCCGCCTCCCCCCAAAAAATTACACGAGGAAAACAAATTCCAAACATCTGCTCAGACACCTTTTCTGTGAGTAGGACGCAGTGGACACAACAAGGGTTATTGAAATGCTGTTTCTTTTCAACGCAGATTAGAAGTGACTAGAAATGAACAGTTAGGGACTATGCTATTCAGGGACCTCTGTCCAGGGCCAGTTGTCCACAGCATAGGAGACAGTTGTGAGGTACTGCAGGAGGGAATCCCATTTGCCTGCTATATCTGAACCCTTTATGTGACAAGATCCACTGTGCGTGTGTTTACACAGAGCACACTGGGGAGGGCCAGAGAACAAAGGAAGAAAACGACACAATAGACACCCCATGAAACAGTGTCAGAATTGTGTAAATAGCTTCAAAGCCATGTTCCCTCTGGTGCACGTGACTGCGCAGTTGAGCTTTTGCCCGAATGTGCTAGATGGAGGACGAGAGAGAGAGGGAGAGACAGAGAAAGAGAAAAAGAGAGAGAGAGAGCAAGCAAGAGAGCGTGTGAGTGAGAGTGAGAGCACAAGAGCCCAGAAGGTGGAGGAGGGGAGAGCGTTCCTACTGAAAGGTTGTGTGCAGAGCAAGACGTTCCTGGCGCTGGGCCAGCCGCAGCCCTGCCATGGCTGACAGGCAAATACAGAGCGCTGCTGCGTGTTCCGCTCACTCCACTGACTGCTGGAGCCTTCTGGCCCCAGCCTCCGTGCACAGGGAGAGGGAGAGGGGGAGGAGAAAATGGCCGCTCCTCCTCCTCCTCTCCCGTGTACTCGGCTTCCCCGCAGCCACACATTAGCGTCCCGTGGTCCAGGGACAGGCCAGGCTTCCTCTGGCAACGTTCCGAAACCTGAAGCATAATCCCTGCACCCCAGCTACGCTCGCACATGAGGCAGGCTTAACGGGACGAAGCGGCACATAGGACAACACGTCAGCCAGAGCAGCAGCAGTAGCAACAACAGCAACAACAACAACAACGACGACGACAACAACAAATGTTCGGCTGCCACACACAGTTGTTTTGTTTTGCGTCGGCCCGGTGTTCCAGTAGGTAATGCAGGTGTAGGAGGACAAAAAGAAAGACGGGGGAGGGGAAAAAACGACCTGTCTTTTGAGGCAGGAAAGAAAAAAAAAGATCGGTTATGCTTACTCAATCAAAAGCAACAAAAGGAGGTGCTTTTCGCACTTTATTGCTGCAGGCATGAGATGCCACACTGTGACAGTCTAAAAATAAACTGCTTTGAAGTTTCCAGTAATAAATTACAGTGAGCCAGAACCAATGCACTCCTTAGCTAATGTCACTGCACAGCTGCAAATCAATCCCCCAGACAAAAACCTTTGTGCAATCTCAATGTTAAATCCAAATGAAGTGACATTGCCAAGGCTAACATTCACTGTGGAAAATGCAGAAACACCCGTGAGGTACCACTGATTAACATCAGCTTTTGCTGGTTAATCTGCAAGAAACAGCAGTTGGCTCTCAAGGCAAAGTGACCTTAAATAGCCTGTTCCAAGAGAAGAAACACAAAACCACAGGAATCCACTGGTTCGCATCAACACTGTAGCCAGCACTCAAACCTCTATGAAGCGCAGCACCAGGATCTGACCAGGATCAAAACCAGAAATGGAAACTTGGGGCAGTGAAAAGAAAGAGTAAAAGTTCTATAAAAGTCTAAACGGGCCTTCCTCAAAGCAAAAATAAAAAGATGTATCATTCGGGAATGAGCGTCACTTTTGTAGAATTATATGGGTGTTTTCCACTCTACAGTAGGCTACAGCGCCCAAGCTTCAAATAGGCTGCTGATTTGCATTTTACTATAGACAGCATCATTTTGCATTAATGCAAACATTGAATTTCTGGGTAATGGCTGAGTGACAACAGCTTTGATGTGCACCAAGGCCGCATTTCAAAAATTAAACTTTCCATGACATCCTTGAAAAGAGAATCGCTCAACAAGTTGTATAATTTCAAACCTACAAAGAATCACAGGATTCCCTGATGGTGAAGGATCAGACGACAACATGAGAAACGTTGTCTCAGCAAGGAAAAGTTTCTGAAACAACAGCTTGACAAATCCCATTTTGTCAATCTCTCAGATTGTTTAGCCACAATATAGCAGAGAGTCTACCAGAATAAAATCTGGATTTCATTGGCTTCTCTGTTCAGTGAGGGTTTTTAAAGACAGGCTATCTGATGAAGGCTTCCAACAAAACCCTCAGTGTTCCAGCAAAACCCTCCATAAAGACCACTGAGCCAAAAGAAACCATTATTGCGTAATCATGCCATGCTAATTTAGCTGAGTTGCAGCCATCCTATTTATCTCTTGCACTGATGAACTTTAGGTCAAATTGGTTCAAAGGCAACTGCTATTCACTAGCTATGGCTTATTTGCTAGACTATGGATCTCCAATCACTGCACAGATAAAGATCCCCATCTTCAGCACTTACAGTACAGTACATTCTCAATGCTATGTTGTCTTACCTTGTCTTATCTTCAACTTCTTTCTATCTTTACAATTTGTTGTGGTGATGGGTGGATAGAAAGTCAAAGTGTGTTTGGTATGGGAGGCAGAAAACACCAGCCTACTGTCCCCATCAATGCACTGATTATCTGACACTACCGTATGCTGTTTTCCATGGCAAACTTCAGCTTGAAGCACAGGGCTGACAGCAATTGTGAAAAACAAGTAGCCTTTAGCAAATTGGACGAGACAACTACAAAGACACTGTGCGCGGAATTGGAATGGACTCACTGCCGTCTCCCCCCTTGCTTTTCCCTCCTGCTCCCTCTTTCCCCCATCCTTCCATCTGTACAAACGTTTCTTGCGCTCCCTCAAGGTTACACTGACAGAAACTGTATGAGCCACAGAAGGAGTGTCAGACGATTGACTCTGACAGCCTGTCAAGGGTGTGTAAGGGTGTGTGTGTGTGTGTGTGTGTGTGTGTGTAGCCAACATGAAGTGCATGACTGGGAGAATCTCAACCTCTTCCTTTCTACAGTGATGGAACAAAGGCCTTCCCTGCAGGGATGACTGCTTGGGGCTGAGACGAGAACGCCATCGACACAAACTAAACTCCGCTCCTTTCCTGCTGCTCTACACAAGAGAACACGAGGTACACGACCCCAACATGAGGGATAGCGTAGTGTTTGAGGGCACAGCTACTGAGTAGAGGCCGATTCAGCTGCATGTTTTGAGCTGTGCTTAGAAGAATCCCTGAGAAGAGTGCAAAGAGCATGAGCCATCAAATCAATTTAAAAGACCTCAAGAACTATAGGCTGCAACACTGATTGATAATTGACAATTGATAATTTTCTTGATTAATCAATTAGGATTTTGCGAAAAGGTTATATCCTCAATGGCCTGTTTCGTTCATACGACAAGATATTTAGGCTAGTTTACTGTAACATAAGAGAGCTAATAATTTTCTAGTTTTAGAAGATGCAGAGATTGTTTTGGTATTTTCCTCAAAAAAAAAAAAAAAAAAAAAAAAAAAAAAGGCCTAGTCGATTACCAAAATATTTGTCAATTAACTTAACAGCCTAGTCAACAACTAGGCAAGCCTAAATGTTGCAAGTAAAACATGAGGGAAGGAAGTTTTGACAGCTCTGAAATTCTATGTCTGTCCAGTGATGAAACAGCAGCCCCTGTGTTCTTCAGTGGCCCATATGAGCCCACAAACTTTTTAGATCTGTCCAGCAACTACCCATAACTGCCTGGTAAACATCATAACATTCCAACATGCCCTTTTCAGAGTGCCCCCCTGAGACCTTTTAATCTGGCATTCCACATCCCCCAGCACTTTGGTTCTGCTAAATTATTCTGGCTTCATAAATTGTGCCCAAGATACAAAAACAACCTAGAGAAAAAGTTCCTAGAGCAATGATGAGCATTTAATTACCACATTCAAGACAATGACAACAGTCCATGTGTCTGTTTTGGGTGAGTCTCTTACATTAGTTGAGAGGGAGGCCCCCGCCCTGACACAGGACATTCCCCTGGACCCTGGCCAACACTCACACACAGCCTCGTCCTCTCCTTGCTACCCTGCTTCTCTCCCCGCCCCCCCCCCCCCCCCCCCCCGACCTCCGCATCCTCCTCCCCTCACTAATCTGGCCCGCCTCTCACATGGAGCACCCTGCCGCCTCCTTCCCCATTTCAACCTCTTACATCAGAGGGGCTCCGGGCGGGACTCAGTATCCTCCCTCTGAGGGGCCACCGAGAGGGGAGAGTTGCGACGGAGAACACGTGTGTAACACCCAAGCAGCACAGCACACACTTACATTATGTTTCTTCTCAGAGATAAGTTTCTTGTTCTTCACTGTCCCTTGTTTTAATAAGTTGGTTTGAGGGTGAGGGTTTAACATGTCTGGAGGCTACTTGCTATCCTGCCTATGTGGACACCGCTTAAACTCAAGTATGAGAAAAGACGACAACACAGCTGTTTAGGTTATCCTACTTAAAACAGAGGGGGGGGGGGGGTCTTTAAAGACTCATTTGCTTGTTTTTTCGCCTTAAATACCCTCCAGCCGTGTAGTACAGAATGATCTATGTAAGCTAAAGGCCCTCTTTATGAGAGGGACTTATTGCAGGCTTCAGCAGGCGCTCAGACGGGGATGAGATCTGTAAAGCCAGGCACCCCGCAGACCTCAGAGCTGTTACTAGGGTTTGTCTGTTTGTTTGCCTGACTCTTTTGAGGTCATACATGGTGAGGCTCAGCTCAAGTCTATGAATCAAGTCATGCTCCAAAGACACGATTCATCAAAGCCAGAGGACACATTCAGTTCTACTATTAGGCTACTCCAAGCACAGCCGTAAACTAGGTTCAGAAACACTTCATGTCTCAAGATTTAACCGAATCATTTTTTTTGTTTAAGAGTATGTTCAAGCTCTTTTAGAAATTGTAAATAGAATAAAATTGGAGAAAGTGTAAATCTCTCCAAGTAACTCTCAACAAACACTTCCAGAGCAGAGCTAAGAGACACTGCTGTCTTAGCACACGGTCTTAGAACACGGTGTTCCAGAATCCCGATCAGCACACACATGGCAGCCACGGAGCGGTTCCGCCATGCAACGTGCTCTCAGATGAAAGAGCAAAATAAAGCTCTGTCTCTCCAGCTGCAAGCAGCAGTCCTAGCTCACAAAACATGAGGAATTTCCGAACGCCACTTCAAGCGACCGACCAACCACCTGCCTCCACAGCACCCTGAGCGCTGATCAATGGAGGTCTGTGTGTGTCAAGTCCCAGTATCTGAGCGGTGTCTGCCACCCTGCCGTATGGCACGCCACTGAATCACTTAACTAAGTGACAGGGGCCTTAAAGCCCTTTTCAGCTACTCTGAATACAGGAGGCACCGAGACACCCCCCCCCCCGGCCCCAACTGCTCCACTCCTCTTTCCTCCTCAGACTCTTGATTCTCACCCATTCTTGGCATTGGAGCAGTCCTTAAGGGCCCCTGACCCTGGAAGAAATGGGGGGGGTGAAGAGGTCTAGCAGCTGGGGGACCTTAAGGAGGGGAGCCCCTCCACCAATAGCCCATCCTAAGGCAACGAGCCAAGCCTACTGTGAACTGTCACACGCGTGTAAACAAAAACCCTAATACGCACATAACTTGCACATGTGCATGTGAACGTGCGCGCGCACGCACACATACACACATACACACAACACACATACACACACATACACACACACACACACACAGCAGGAAAAAGCTTTAAGCATTCTCAGGCACGTCTGCCATCTATTTCATTTCATCGCCCCACTGGTGTGTGACGGCAGCGATAAGGCATTACTGACACAGACGTCAAAAAAAAAAAGGGGGGGGGGGGGTTGAAAGAGAAAATTGTGTACTTCAATTAAGACGCACGAGAAAGATATTAAAAGCTATACCCCAGTGCCTTAGGATAGGATGCGACGGAAATGTGAGAGAGGCTGACAGTTCAATCAGAAACTCGTATGCCTGTCCCCCCTCCCATTTTTCACGGGGTGGGCATCCTTCAGAATAAGGGTGTTATATTTCATGGAGATAAGAATGTAGCACTGGAAATTATGGTTGCCATGCCGTTCTGATTATAGTTTTGGGCACAAGTTTCCATTTCCTATTGAGAATCTTTAAAGCATATCTTTAAATAAAGGGTTTTATCTCAGATGATAAAACAATTGCAATAACTACACAACTGAGTCCCGGTGCGATGCTTGCCAGACAGGAGATGCTAATCCAGTAAGATCTAAGAGGCTGAAATGAAGTGAAATGAAACAGTCCTTCAATGTAATTCTTTAGCAACAGCACCCTAATGAATCAACGTTTGGCTGTCATCCAACTCAGGAGACGCATTAAGGAGAGCCAAAGCTGTTAAAAAAACAAGGATGTTCATGCAAATAAATCTTCTTTCAAAAGACCACTGCAGAGGCACATAGTACAAAAGCTAATTCAAAGAATAACTGTAATATATATATATATATATATTTATATATATAGTTACAACTGAGATTTACCAGTTTATCAAAAACAAACACATCAATTACAAAAACACCCTGCAACTTCACATCACATAAGAGTTTATTACATGGCATAAGAACTTTAAATGGATAAGGTGAAAACTTACAATGAATAGTAGCCAACATAACTACATAATTATAGTTTCGCTGCTACTTCAATAAATTGACCGTGCGTTTGTGCCTAGGCAACGACCATGGCTCATCTTATCTTCACTTACTGACAAACGTGACCATTTTTAAATGAAACGATAAGATATCGAGCGCAAACGTAAGCTATGGGACTTCAGGAAATGTAGTAAAACTAACTAAAGGCTTTTCAACAAAATATCACATTGATGAGACTTGTGACGCAGTTACCACGGCAAAACGACAGGCTACATGAATAGAACGCTTTACACACACAATGTTGAAGTCAGTATATTATTTTCTATTAAGTTATACATGTACTGCAAAGTGTAAAGGCAGCTTCGTGAATACTGCGAAAGCAGGTAATCTCTCAAGAGCTAGTTTGCTTGCTAAGTCAATTAAGTTATACGCTACGACCGCAAAACGAAGACCAATGTCATTTTCCAGCGTACAGAGTCAGGGCAGTTCGGCAAACCCGATTAGCAAACTGCACGATTAATAACCTACTCCTATTGGAAAACCTATCAGTAACAATCACGTCAAATCACTTTGACCGCAACTGTCCTTCAGTCGGGTCGTTTTAAAACTTAATTCACCACCAGAAAGCAACGAATACATAACGTTGCTTTAAAATAGCCAGCTAGCTGTAGAACGTCGTCATTGCAAGACAATTAAAATGTGAAGACATTTAAAAACTCTCTGTCCTTACCTTAGTAATCACAAGTTGAGCTTTGGCAGCTTTCAGTATAGAATTGTTGCATGGCAGAAGGTGGTGCAGAAAGGCATTTTCTTGTGCCCTTTCCAAAAAAGTACCCGTAAGTGACAGATCAGTGGCTAATTCAAACACATTCGCAGTAAGCTAACGTTTGCCAGCTAACTGTTCAGGATACTGCGAAATTACGCTAAGCAGCTTCATAGGAAAAATGCCGCGGTCGCCAATAATTATTCACATAGCAAGATTTTTTTTCAATACCAGTTTCAAAATCAGCTTCAAAAAACAAAACACGAACTCAAAGCCTTGACGGCACGACACATCACAACACTGCTGTAATCGAGAAAAAATAGCTAGCTACCAAAGAATGTAACGTTCGCAAAGTGTCTTTAAAGCATCTAGCCAAATATTCCGATACGATAGTTTGCATCAAAAATCGACTGGTATGCAATTTATAGCTAAATGGTGCAAAATAAAGGAGGGCAGTATTAGGCTCTTCGCCGAGAACTTGGCATAGGGCAACCGACGACGCTTGCAAGCTAACTCTAGTTTAAAGTGCAAAGGAAATATTTTGTTACGCTTGCTAGCTAGCTGAAAAGCTAGCAGGTAGGTTAAACTAAAACAACCGACTGACAACCTGGCTGCAACGAATGCAACTTAAAAAGAAATCCTGGAGAACGAATTCTTGAAATATCCAAATGCAAGTGCGGACAGTCCAAATAAAGCGTTCGCTGAATTCTTGTTGAGTGGCGCTCATGCAGCCATTTTGTTCAAACTAACAACATTCGCTGCCCTCCGAGGAGGAGGAGTAAAACAGGAAGTGGCCCGATGCCCCAACTGCTCTCCACGTGACCCTAGCTGAGCAATAAGCTTGCAAGGTAGTCTCGAGCTCCGCCCTTTCGTATCCTGGCAACGATCCAGGACTCAAACCGCAGACAGTAGGGGGAAAAAACCAACACTCATACCCATAGATGTGGATTTGTCTTGTGATGGACACAATCATGTTGATATCTGCGTCATATCATAACAAGTTTTTTTTTTTCATTTTTACAGGTGTAGAGTATGGTAAGAGGCATAAAAGGACACTGAACATTTTTTTGACTATTCAATCAAATTCAGCCAAAATATAGGCCTATTAAGACAGTCTGCTTGCTGAAAATGAGGATGTGGAAGAGGACACATAATTCACATAGCCTATAGCCTAACTGTCTCAGTCACCCACTGAATCTCTACCATTCTCAAATGTTCCAAATAGTAGCATACTATAGCTCAATTACTTGTCTGAATTCCTTAATCACTTATCACATTTAAGCTGCTGTTGATGGCGGAATGGCAAAGGAAGAACAGGTAGCTTATGGCTGACATTCTCATAAGAGGAAATCCACGCACAAAAGAAACAACAATTTGCCAACTGGTCCCAGGCTAAATTCCGTCTTTCTCTCTCCGGTATCCCTTTTGTTTTCAATCCAGGATGCTGACAAAGCTCTACAGAAGGTTTTCATTTTAATTATCCCTTCACGAGAAGGATTCTTTCTCTGTACATACAGTAGGCTAGGTCTTGGCTTCAAATGCAAAAAACACATATAGATCTACCCTATGTGATGAGTACCCATACACAGACTCGAAATCACAAAAACAAAAACTTCCTCTGACTTACTACTTTCTCTTTTGATGGTGTCTGGATAAATGGGATGAGGGGACCTCGCAAAAGCCAGAGTGCAATGGGCTGACTCCCGATCTGTGCAAAGCCTCCTTTACCAGTCATTAAGTCCCAGACACCTCTGACACCCTGTCTGGTGCCGAATGATAGATGGGCTTGTGCCGTGTATTGATTATGAATAGGGAAGTGCTCCTTGAGTCGGAAGATTATGCCCAGTAGTGATCCAAATGCAGACAGTGACCACCACGTTCATGCAAGTTGACATTTCCAAAGGCATGACTTGACATATGCAAAATGACAGAGGTAATTATGGCAAAGCAGGAAAAAAGAGGAGAGCTTTGAGTCGACACAGGGGTCTCAGTCTCCTATTAGTGGACAGCACCTTCCTTTCTTCTCTCAGAATTTACGATGATATCAAGGGAGGGGCAAGGACACATAGAACAAATAATTCTGCTCTCTCTGACAAGCATTACAGCCATGAGGTTTAGACCCCCACATGGAGGAATGATTAAACCCCCGTTGTTTTACACAGGGTGACATGGATTTGATAATCCATAAGGCACTGGGGTACAGCACTATAAAATAAAAATTACAAGCACCCAGTAAGGGCTGTAAAAGCATCTGTCACAGCTGCAGCGGAAGGACACCAGTGGCAAGAGCAGAGATAGTGCAAGACAGGCACACGCACACACACGCACACACACACTGGCATTGGGCAGAGTGAGTGTTTTCATTAGACTCGGTAAAAGATAAGGATGAATTGCCCGGAGGAAGAGCACAATAAAACCCAGAGGCGAACAGCCGCTGTTTACTGATGCAGCATGGACCTTGGCCACAGTCTGACCCTCCTCCTTCTCCATACAGGGCTCAGAGAGAGAGAGAGAGAGAGAGAGAGAGAAACAAACAAACCACCGGGCAAGGAGGGAGAGGAAAGGGCTAGGGTGCCCTGCTGCTGCTGGTGGTGATGGTTGGGGAATGAACTCTGCTGGTGCTGTGAGGCAGTGGAGGGGGGAGCCGGGAGAAGAGCAGAGCAGTGGAGCAGTGCAGCGCGGCCGTATTTGTGAGCTGCTGTAATTTCCCCTGGGAGATGTGACTGAGGCAGGTAAAGGCCAGGGAGAAACGGGAGTAGGAAAGAACGAGAGAGAGGGAGGGGATGAGAAGGAGGGAGACAGAGAACAAGAGACGGGACAGGGTGGTTAAAAAGAATATAGAAGAATAATATAGATCATCAAATCTACTTAAAAAAACAATTGTTTGTTATTTCAAACTTTCCATTCAACAGGATAAAGCCATCTCTAAGAGGCTTTAGGCCTATATTACTTTTACTGTAAAGCTGTGATATCAAATGATCTCAGTGCGGTGAAAACAGTGAAGATTTTTGTATATTCATGTTATTTGCATAGTGGCTAAATTTTGACAGAAAGCGGTTAATCATGGGCAGATATCTTGCCCTTTGGGTCTATTTATGTAATCACTTCCTGATTAGAGATGCTTTGAAGCAGCTAATTACAGTTCAGCTCACAAAATGACCATTTCTCAAGTTCTCACAGTATTAGCATAGTAAAACTCCCCTCTACACTGAAGAAGGCCTACTGGTCAAACTAATCAGCATCATTAGAGGGCAAGTCAACATCTTTACAACGTCTTAATCACAGTAGGGTCTTACAGTCAGCTTATTACTCTGTGCGAGTGCGGCTGCTTCCTCTTCCCACCCTGTGTGTGTAATGTTCGAGAGTGAACGACAGAAGAGAGAGTGTGGGTGCGTATGTGTGTGCATGTGTGTGCACGTGCACTTTCCCCCTCTCTCCCACAAACTCATTACAGAGAATAAGACCAGCGTGAATTTTATGGTGTTTTGGGAACGGACTGGTTAATCAGATTTATTGCACACTTAAGCTTAATTGATTGACTTCATGGGTCCAAATGAATAATTAAGTGCTAACAAGCCTAGTTTCTGTTTCATCAACCTACAAGCTAGTCTAGGAGATGATAATGACCCACAGGGAGGGGAGGGAGGAAGATCTGTCAATCACATACTCGTGGACGTCCCATTATACATGGGTGCTGTAACCTATGCAAACACCAAAGAGGAGCCCAGAGCCCTGTTCTTGCAATATCCACAAATCCTCTAAAGTGATATGAGTGTAATAATCTGGCAAAAAAACATTTAATGTTCATTTCTTAAACAACAGATGCACAGATATCAAATGTGCAAATGTCATTGAAAACTGTGTACGTTTATGCAGATCTTTTTCAAAGCATAACATTTTCAAGTGTTGAGGTTTTTTTATTTGGGTTGTCAAGTGTCTCCTGGTGAAGCAGCGAGTCTGCAATGAAACCCAAAACACTGTGACAGTGTCACCCTGGAAACAGGATTACACCCAGCGCTGTCACGACCTTCAACTGCTCTTGGTCAGATCAATACGAGCATCTCTCTCTCTCTCACACACGCACACATACACCACCACCACCACCACCACCAGATTAAGCCAGTAGAATCAACTCCCAGCTCACACCTGCCCTGGCAGTGCACCATCGATCCAGTGCTTGGGCTGGCTGGTGGCAGAGCCAGAGCATGTAGTGACACATAAGTGTGGAGGGGAGTGAGGCTCTGGGCAGCACTCTCTTGAGGTGGGCGTTAGACCAGGACGCTCACTTGCTTGAAGAGCTGTGAAAGAACAAGTGATTTCTTTTTTTGGAGTGTTTATTGACACAAAAACGTGTGTGCGCGCACACGCACACACGCACACACACACACACACACACACACACACAAAAACACAAACAAGCAGACACACAAACACATACAACAACAACAAAAACATCCTGAATGGGCTTGTGTAAAATCACAGATGAACACACAAGCATTCATGTGACACAAACAAAAGAGCATGTACATAAACAAACAAACAAACACACAAACACACAAATGCGCGGTGACACGTTTTGCATGTACACCAGCCAGGCCTGCGCTGTTTCCAATCAATAACAACATGCAGACTCTTTGGCAAAAAAGGGCAGTGCATTAATTCCACCTCCCTGTGTAAATGTTACTGGCATATCCAAAGGCGAGAGCTGATATTTAGGAGTGTATTAATAGAGGTTGGTGATGGGTTAATTCAGTTTTTGTGGCAGGGAAACAGGGGTGCACTTTGGGCATGGGGGGGGGGCAAGCAGGGTGTTGTTTGAAGCGATACCATCCCCTTTCCCTTTGGCCATGTGTCACTTTGATTAATGTAGCTTTCCTTCGAGTGACCCCCAAGGTCAGTGGAATAGAGCGAGTGTGGTGGCGGGCGTTTTTTTTTTTGCCGGGCGCCACTGGATGGGGGTAACGGATGCATAATTCACTCCCCCAAGGGTGCCAGGCCTCTAATCTGAAATGTAATCAAACTGCAGTGGCTTTGCGAAGGGACTGGAGGTAGAGAGCCAGAGAGAGAGAGAGAGAGAGAGAGAGAGAGAGAGAGAGAGAGAGAGAGAGAGAGCAGGTCAATGGAGAGGAGAAGGGAGGGAATCACATACGTGCACACAATCACACAGACACACAATAGTGCACAAACACATAAACAGACATACAGAGTTGCATTATGTAAATAATGTGCTTTATATGGACTACTATACACACATAATATGATTGTGTTCAATCTTGCAAATGTCTGCACATGTTGTTTATTGTCTAAATGTGCTTTCAGCACAGACACATACCAACATTTATGAACAGTTCTACAAAACATTTGTATTACAAATGCATATTGTATACATTTTTAAACATACAGATGTATATATGCAAACATATACACAATCAAACAAATCAGCAAATCACATCCAGAGCCACACACTCAACAAGCCCAAACATAAAACATCTACATGGACAACAGACATCCAACGTGCATACGCAATCATGCAAGTTATTTAGAAACATACACATAAGTGCACACACACACACACATGCTCACAATCACTCAATCTGTCACACTTCCTGTGTCAATGACATCATTCAATAACACCCCCCCATCGCCTAGCACCCAACCCCTCCCCCCCCCCCCCCCCCCTCTTTGGCCGAGAGAGCCTCAGCTTGACTGACTCAGTCGCTCACAACCACAACACATCCCATATGGCACATTTCACTACTTCACCACTTCCTCAAACAACATTTAGAGTAAACAGTGCTCAGTGCCGGCCCAGTGTGCACGCTGGCCAAGGACACAAACACAGAGCCATGATGAGAGCATAGAGTCAGGCCACCTAGGTTAACAATCAGTGAAGGCTTTTGTGCGAAGTTTATGGACTTTAGGGCGAAGGAGGGTGATGAATGCTTTTAGGGCGCGTCACACACTCGGTCTTTTCCGACGGCCACACCTCCATTCCTGTGTAAATGTCACATCAACACTGCGGCGCTGCGACCAAGATGGCTGCAGCCCCCTGGTCAAAGACACTGCAATCTCAGGCGCGGGTGTCTGTAAATGCTCTGTGCTATCAATTTGAGACTGCCCCCTCCCTCCTCTCGTCGCCTCACCCCCCACCCCCCACCCTCCCGCTTTCTCCCCCCTCTCTCTCCTTTCTTTTCTCCTGCTCCCTATTTCCAGTCAGCACACACACACACACACACTCCGAGTGCTATGAATCTTTCATGCTGCCGCTCGCTATAATCCCTGAGGCGTGCTCCCCCGAGACCCACACACACACACCCGCCTCCATCACCTCACACCAGCAGAGAGAGGGAGAGAGAGAAAGAGAGAGGGAC
>PYXC01001714.1:907500-970000 GCA_015244755.2 Tenualosa ilisha | reverse complement strand
CACTGAGCCGTGGCGCACGGCTGCTTTTGTTTGCTCAGCCCCATGCAGTGACAGAGATAAGCTCCAGTGCTCACAGCAGAGCCGGGCTGGGCTCAGAGCACACCTACAACAGACGACAGACGACACACACACACACACATGTACACGCACACACACACATACGCACACACACACATAAACACACACACACAGCTTCCCATGGGATAGGTGGAGGGGTGGTGAGCTACCACCACAACACTGGTGTCTGGCTAGTCTGGTCTGAAGTGTGTGTGTTTGAATATATTTGTGTGGTGGACTGGAGAGAGTGTGTTTGTGTGTGTGTGTGTGTGTGTGTGAGTGTGTGTGTAAAGAGACTGTCTCCAAGTCTGGAGTGGGCCACCCATTATCAGAGATCCAGGGAGCTGGGATGCCCTTCAGCTATGTGCTAGTTGTTGCTGTGGGGACATCTCAATGTCATTTGCAACAAACACTGAGCTGTAAACAATAAAGCAGACGCTTACATCAAAACACACACACACACATACACGCGCACACACACACACACACACACACACACAGCTAGCCGTTTGATCATTTGATACAATTGACCCATGGCACCATTACAGAGTTCTGGCAGGGGGCGTCTAGATAGCGCTGGCTAAGCCCCCGCTGCTATTGTGATGCGAGGCTAGGAAAAGGACACCTGCCGAGGAGGTGAGGGTGAGAGGTGTGCAGTACCAGGCCAGCTGACCAGCAGGACCAGATGGAGGCGAGTTTGCCTGCCTGCCTGCCTGCACACACACACACACACACACACACACAGACACACATACATGCACACACAAAGACCCTCACAAACACACACACACACACACTGCACAAGTGCCAAGTAGCCCTAATCACACTAAATGGGCTCCCATGAATGAGCTGTGAAAGCCTTGACCCCACTCTGGAGCCTCGTCATCACTTGGCAACATGGACGCTTCCCATAGTTCACCTCCCCACTTACACACACACACACAGAGAGAGAGAGAGAGAGAGAGAGAGAGAGAGAGAGAGAGAGATACACCCACAGTTTCCCAAATTAGCAGGAATTTCTCACAAATGAAAATCCATTACGTCAAGATGCTGCACATGACACATTATGAATGCACCAGAAGTGGCCTATTAAAGTCGAATCAGACACCGTCAATGCGTTCATATCAGGAGACCAATCCCAGCTAAGTTAATAATGTGCAATCAATCATAGGTCACTTACCACAGGGACTAATGACACAGTGTTAGCCACCCTAATCTGTCCGTCGACAGTGCGCTGAGCAAGAGAGAAATTAGAGAGCAGTAATCCACGAGTGTGTATAATTGGTGTGTATGTGTGTGTGCATGCGCATGAGTGTGTGTGTGTGTGTGTGATTGTTGTGTATGTGTGTGTCTGATTAGTGTGTGTTTGTGTGTGTGAGACATCTTCCACTAGTTTTCTATGCCTTTTATGTTAAGATCAGAGTGGGTCCAGATTTAGAGAACGCTGGCGGCTGGGATTAATTGGATTCAGTGGTAAAAGGGAAGTTAATGCGTGCGTGTGTGTGTGTGTGAATGTGTGTGTGCAGTGAGTGTGTCTGTGTGTGTGTGTGGTGTGTGTGTGTGTGTGTGTATGAGTTTGCAGTGTGGGCCATATGCGGATGTGCATCTTTGTCTTCAGCTTAGCGAATCAAAAAGAGCAGATGATGGTGACATGTGTAAAACCCATTTGAGGGCCTTGCCATTGTTTGAATGACATCACTGGGAGAGAATCCCTTCTGTCCTCGGCTGCTGCCAAGTATTGTGTGCAGAGGACAGCTTGGGACCTAATGCACGAGCAGGGATGACACAGTGATAAACTGGTGGAGAATAACACTATTGCTGTATGAGATTGGAGGGTACAGCACAGTCTGTTAGCTCTGGCATGCTCTGCAGGAGCGAAAGAGGGGGAGGAGAAAAAGTGGGAGGAAAGAAGAGAGTGAGAGAATGAGAGAGAGAAAGTGGGAGAAAGGGAATAATTCAACTGCTCACAGTTGGTTGATCGGGAATACCCCACTGTCTCCGGGCATGTGTGAAGCATGATGTTGATGAGTTACAGCAAGTACCCTCTTCTCTTCTCTTCTCTTCTCTGCTCTACCTCCTCCTCTCCAGCCCCCTCCCCATCCCTCTGTCCCCTCTGGCCTGGCCTCTGATTGACCAGACACAATACCCCGTATCCAAACCATTTCTGAGCCTGGTTGTGCCTCGGGCCTCTGGAATTAAGCCTAAACACCATCCCACACTTCTAAACATGACCAATGGACAATGGAGTCCCGGACATCAGTAGCAGAAAAGAGGACCCTGAGCAGACTGATATCTATACTGGACATTGACCATCACCCCCTGCACAGCACACTCTCCAGACAGAGGAGTATGTCCAGTGGCAGACTCCTGTCCCTGACGTGCTCTTGACAGGCTGAGAAGGTCCTTTGTCCCATAGGCCATACAGTGCTACAACGCCACACAGAGCAGGAGTGAGATAGACTGGTGTGCTTCAATCTACATTGTGCCATGTCTTACACCTAGACCTCACCTAGTCTACTTTTCACTTTTCTTTTTTACTTACCCTACCCAAGCCAAGACTGGACTGGACTCTTCCTGGCTATATAAGCCCACTGCACAGACCCTCATCCCATTTTATTTCAACATCTTTACAGTTTGTGGTCTAAGCTTTTGCACTGCTCTCTTAACTGCTTATATTGTTTCTTTAGTACCCTAAATAGACCACACAATAGGATTTTTCTCTTCATTTTTATAATATATGTATGTCATGTGTATGCCATGTCGTGGATGCTAAGGATACCAGAATTTCCTATGGGATAATAAAAGTGTTCATCTATCTATATAATTCTGTGTCTTTGTCTATGTGGTGGTCAGACTTGATGTGTGTGTGTACTACTGCATTGTCCCATTGTGTGCATGTGTGTGTGTGTATGTGTGTGTGTGTGTGTGTGAGAGAGAGAGAGAGAGAGAGAGAGAAGGGGAAAAAAAGGGGAGAGAGAGAGAAAGACATCTGCATTCTTTTTTTTTGAACACCTCTGAACGCAATCCTGCCTTCAGGTGAGGACCACCCATAATCAGTTGTCTCTTAACAGCTGAATAATTTATTAATATGGAACACAATAGGGATGGAAAAAAACACGTTGATGTTCAGGTCAGCTGGAGTTAAGCTTGTCTCTCAAACACACAGACTACATAATACAAGACAGTAACAAACTGAGACGCCATATCAAAACAATTACGTGCCTAATAAAGACATAATTATGTCTGATTACAATGTTGCTGCCATTCGAGTCTAGGGGGCTGGATTGCCTCTAATTTGCACTGCCCTTTGCATAGAGCCTCTCCACTTCCCTCTCAGCGTTTCAGACAATGCCTTTTATGCATACAGAAGCAAACCCATTCACACGTATATGACACACACGTACACACACACACACACACACACACACACACACACACACACACACACACACACACACAGAGCTTCTAGCGACACCATGGAGATCTCTCCATTCAGAACCTGTAATTATAGTCTCTCAAAATAAATCAATTAACATGAACATATAGCCTTTAATTTAATCCACAGCTAATTAAAGTGGGCTATCGAGGAGGGAGCGGGTGGGGGTGGTAATGGCAGTTGAGCCGTGGGAAGCGTGCGTATGAGTGTGTATGTGTGTGTGTGTGTACGTGAAGTATGCATGTGTGTGTTTGTATGCGTGCATGTAGTATGCGTGTGTGTGTGTGTGTGTGTGTGTGTGTTTGTGTGCATGTGTGTCTGTGTAGTCATGTGTGTCATGTGTGTGTGTAGTGTGTGTGTTTGTGCGTGTATGTGTGAGTGTGTGCCAGAGCCACACATTTCACCAGCAGAAAAGGGGTCCCTGCTTTGTTCTTTATTTTAAGCCACAACAATGGAAGCCAAAAATAGGGAAAACAGGAAGTGGTTGCGGAGAGAGAGTGGAGGAGCATGAGGGGACAATAGGGAGAAGACAGGCCCATAATATTGATGCCTGCAATGGCCAATGAAAAAATCCTATATCCCTGCAGAGGAAAAAAAAAAACACCTTTGGGAGAAAAGTCCCCTGTTTGGTCCCCTCTGCAGTAATATGTGAGATTTCCATCTCTCTAATCTTGCTCTATTTGTCACATGGGCCCATTTGCATGGTGGAAGCGGCGCTGCGGCAGTGGCGTCCTCCGAGCGCTTTAGTGTGTGTGACAGCCCAGAGAGGGGGAGCCGGGACGCAAGAAACAGGCATCCCGCAATCTGCATCGGCTGGCGTGAGAGGACACGCTGATCGCAATCTCCCCACCCCTCCACCCCCCCTGATTTTCAATTTAGTGCCACAGCTGAGCGAACTGCAGCTCTGCCTATCTCTCCCTCTCCCTTTTTCCCTCTCTCGTTTATCTCTTCCTCTATCCGTCTCTTTCATCTGGTCCCCCTTTCTGTGACAAATAGAACGAAGTGGAGACGGAAGCGCCTGTCCAATCCCCTCCTCAAATCGTTCGGGACAGCCAGGGGCCTGCTCTTATCGCCGAGGGCCAATGGAAGCATCTGGAACTTCTATAGCCTGAACCACTGCACTCGTGGCCTGTATCACATAAGCCCACATTGATGCCAATGGTATCACCCTGCCAAAGGACGACTCCGGACTGATATGCCCCAGACAGACACTGAAGCTTGGCTAGAATATTTGGCTGTAATGGATTCATAAGGAGGCGGTGAGACATGGCAGCATACATAACTTCCTCCTTCTCTTGGAGTTGCCTCTCGTGGCCAGAATAGGTGATGAGTTCCCTGAGGCTCGTCTCCTCTGGTCTTAGAGGCTAGCAAGGTGAGTGTGTCCACTGACTAGCGCTTGGGTGGGGGTGGGGGCAGCTTGGCTAAGCCTAGCCCCCACAGGGCATTTATCTTCATCTGGATCTGTGTTTCAAATGGATTTGGGGGGGGGCGGGGGGAATGAAGGAGGAGAGAGACCTGCAGGACGGCGGTAACAGGTCTGCGGATTAAACGGTCTTTCATTGGCATTAGTGTAATTAAGCCTGGAGATTAGCTGTGCCATGCCATTGATTTTCTCCTTTTCTTCCCCACAATTGGGATTTTTTTTTTCTTTAATTTGTGCTAAGAGCCCCTCCTCCACACCTCAAGTCTGAGGGGAGACCGAGGTCCAGATAACCTTGAACAACAAAGAACGCAAAACAAAACAAAAAAAAACAAAAACGTGAGGAAAACAAGCAGCGTATCTCAAAAATCGATCAGAATAAACTTTAACACCAATTGCTGTTGCTCGCCTTCGGCTCGGGCCAATGTTGAAGCGGAATGGACGATGTCTTGCATGCAAAGAAGGACAAAAAAATGCAGTCACTTTGCCTTCCTACTGGCCTCTTGGGCTCATAAAGTCGCTATCAATTCTGACAATCTTATTAGATATAGCAATTATTATTATTATTTGGGTAATTAAATTCTTCCTGAGTGGCTGGCTCGGGGTCTTGTCGGTTTCTGGTGGGGATCAGCATGGAGACAGGCTGCCCACGGGGCAACGGGCACCAGCACCAGCATACCAGCCCAAGCCGCTCTCCGACCGTTTCCTAGGCGACGGCAGGCAGGAGATATAGAACCTGCCAAATGGAAAATGTCAATTACAGTAGATATGTAGATAGGGTGCGGAGCGTGTGCGTGGAGCGGGCAGAAGGGGGGAGGGAGAGAGGGAGGGAGGGAGAGAAAGAAGATGGAGGGAGGGGGCTTTGGATGGAGACAGGGATGGAGGGATGGTGGGTGAGTAAAGCAGAGATGCGAGGCAGCATTCTGTCCAGCGCGCTGTCAGAGAACGCCTGTCTGCTTCTGTCACATGACCATTTCTTTTGGAGAAAGAGACGCTGGAGGATCATCGAATTCCTCCTGGCCTGCCTCGCCACCCCACCACTCTCCCAGCACCCAGCCCACATCCCACCCATCTTTTCAGAGTCCCCTCCACCACCTCTACCTTAGCTGGCAATTTGATTCAGCCTGGAAGATAAGGTCAAGGTAGAGAGCAGGGAATAGAAGCAGCCATTCTAGTATAATCCAAACATTGATCTCTTTCCATGTGGTGAGAACTGATTGTGAAACTCCATCACCAGGTGACTCTGAATGGAGCAGGAGGAGGAGGAGGAGGAGGAGGAGGGAGGTGGAGGAGCAAGAGGAGGTGGAGGAGGAGGGAGGCTGTCTATCTTTGGCTGTGTGCAGTGACCATACAGGAGAAATAGCTGGAGCTCTCACCGGTGCTCAGAGCAGTCACGTACAAGCCCAGCAAACAACCTTCATGCTTGAAACCAGAACATTCCCCAACCCTGAGGCGGTGATTCAAGCTGCAAAGCTAACTCTCTGAGCTAGTGTGTCCAACAATGGCGGTCTGACCATAATGGAGGGGGGAAGGGGCTCACAAAACATTTTTAACCATTTCTCATTTTCTAACCATGGTTGAAATTAAAGATCTTTTTCTCCTTGAGGATGGGATTCAAATAGTCAATATCTCCCTGGCATCCAGTTTAATCAGAGACTAATGGGTTTAGAAATGCAATCAAGCCGGTCTTTAAACATAAAGAGCCTTCTGCCAAAAAAGTGCCAATCAAATTCCCTGCCTTATTATTGTCTTGTAGCACGCATGGCTCTAGGTTGACCTAGTTCTGATGACACCTTCAAAGGGGAAGAGAGAGAGAGAAAGAGGGGGAGGGAGAGAGAGAGGAGGAGGAGGGGAGAGAAAGAGAGCACATGGAAATGCTGTGGGTGGGCATGCACTCGTGCACTCCGCCATGTCTGTTTGTCAAAGGTGACGGTAGCCTGCAGCTACAAATCACGCTCATTCATTAGTGCCTGGCTCCTGATAATGGTGCCTCATCTGCATGTGCAATGCTCTCATCTTCTGCTAAACACAAGCTTCCTCCGCACATGCACACAGCACCTACCTGAGCAGGTGACAGAGGGCCTCTGCCTTGGTTCCATGTTATTACTAAAGCATGTTTACAATATGATACAACGCCTAGATTACCAGTAAGTGTGAAAAAAGGCAGAGAAAATCAAGAAATTTGTTGACATCGAAAAAGCCAGGTTAAAAAAAAACAGTATATGTATGTCCTGTGAAATATTTTTCATTGAGAAGGTTCCAGAACTATCAAACATGTTTTTGACATGTATCCACAGCAGGCTGGGCTCTGGCTTAATCCAGGTGTTGTTTCAGCAACAGCAGTGCTATTGAGCGCTGTGCTGCTGCTGCTGCTGCTGCTGCCACCTACAGCTAATTTAGCAGGGCTGCACACTGATTGAACAGGGCCGTCTCCAAGACACCCTCACGTGAACCCCAGACATGGAGCGCACCCAAGGGAACACAGAGTCGCAGAGTGAGGAAAAAAAGGCTTCAGGCTATACACCAGTTCATACTGATAACACGAGCCCATCAAAGGAGAAAGGTCTGGGGAAAATGTATCACAACATTTCCAATGAAAGTGGTTCAGACAAATGTCAATATTACAGTCAATCATAAACAGACAGGAGTCTGAGAATGCTGTTAAATATCAATGACTCTACCTTCCAGTGCATCTACATGTGTGCAGGAGTTCAACTCTTACTGCATCCAATGTTTGTCTGCGGTGCTCCATGTTCTAAAGGCAGACAGCAGTCTGCGGTTCTAGTTTATGGCCTGAGGTCTGGGAAACACGTCCTCCACACTAAGGCCCTTAGACATTAGTCTTGGACTTTTGTTCCTGGGTGGAATGAAACATGGCCTCATGGGAAATGGGAAATGAGGAAGGGGGGCCGGAGAGGGGGCTTGTGGGTAGAGAGTGGTAAATAAATCACCCAGCCAAAGCCCGAGACGCTACCTCCAGGCGAAACGGACGACGAAAGGACAAAGCTAAAGGGACCAGGAAAAGGTCAAGGAGAGCAGAGGCAGGAAGCGCTGTGGAAAAGGTCGACCATAACGTGTGAGAAGGGCTGCCTGTAAAAAGAATGATATCATCTGTAAGGAGAGAGTGAATGAGGGACAGAGAGAGAGAGAGAGAGAGAGGAGTTTGAGGGGCGAAACCCTTAATTTTTCAGTAGCACTGTAAGACCTGGCCAGGAGGCAAGTAAGTTAAGAGTCATTAATTCTCTACAAAGTCACACAGAAATGCAAACAACCGGAGCTGAATACAGCAGAGATCATTTTATTAATGAGCTTCTAATGATATTTAGCTACTCGTCCAAGCAAATGTGAATACATTTTCACTTATTTAAAAAAAACTGTCTGAACTATGTGTGGATGGTCCTAACTATGGGTATGATTAATGACATTACGATTAGCACTGTCATGATTACAGCTCTCATTATGATAGACATTATTAATGGCAATAATTTGATTATTAATGTAGCTAATTCATAAATTCACTCACTTTAATAGCCATCATTCCCTGAACTGGGGTCTCTGCAAATTTTCTTTCAGGATGAAAGAATTCCTTGAATCAATACAAAGGAAGGTGAGGAGTATCTCTCTTTATCAAGGAAGTGGCCACTGCAGATGCTTAATTCTCAAAATAATCTGTTAAATCTTCCCCCTTGCAATTGATGCGTCTATTCCTAAGCGCACAATTTATTAGGTAGCTTGTGCAAAGCCCTGTAGTGCATTACTGTCTGCGTAATCCAATTAGTGGGACGTATTGCACGAGGGGCCTACAGGAGAGTTAGGGAGCACGGTGCGCAGAGATGATCGGAGGCCCACGCTTGCCTGCTCTCTCGCTCACTAGCCCTGTTGGGGGTAAGCGCATTAGCGATGGCAGCACGATGCGCCACATGCCTTTATGACTGTTATTAGCGCCCTCCACAAACACGGCTCGTGACTGCAGACAGACGAGGGCACAGGAGGAGCTAGGTACACACAGGAGGATGGGTAATCATCATAAGGCCCCTCAGCAGACTAGGCTAACTCAGTCCACCTCTAAACACAGCACTACTTCCATTATCCCCCAGCCTAGCCCAGCCCATGCCCCCCCAACTCTGAACACTTTTCCATGACACTTAACCCCAAACAGAGTCCAGACTGGAGCTGGTGTTGTTCACATTTATTATAACAACATTGATCAGTTGTGTAAGATGTCAAGACTCCGATCACAAGACAGGAAGTGGGTGAACGCGAACCTGACTGTCTAGCGATCTGTCTGGGATTAGTGAAGTAGTCATGTAGTCTGAACAAGGCTTTGGTCTCCCATCTGCAGTCATCACAGACATCTTTTCAACTGGACAGCGAGTCCTCCCGGAGGAGACACACGCTCCCTGCTCCCAGCTCCGCTTGGGTATTCACTATGCAGTCTATTCTATTCCCACAGGTTGAATAATGCATCTGAGGAGGGCTTCATATTGATTGCATGATGAAATTGAGCGGGGGAAGTGCTGCGGCGTGGTCGATGCGTAAGTGAATGAAAGAACCCAACGCACACTTCTATTCATATGATAAGCAACCGAAAGGGACGCACTGACTCAATGTTCGCCCGCCTTTCTCCTCTGACTCTCTCTTTCTATTACTTTCTTTTCCACTTTCTCTCTTCCTTCCAGTCCCTCTCTCCTGCAGAGAAAAACACACATTACAATCAGGTTGATAAGGACAGCCTTCGTCTCAGCCTCCTATCTGCTTTCAGGAAGGGAGATGGAGAAATAGAAGAAGAAAGGGTGTGTGTGTGTGTGTGTGTGTGTGTGTGTGTGTGAGTGAGGTGGGGGCTGAGAGAGGTGGTGGTGAGAGAGTGAAACTCTGGAGATGGCTGTGGCAGGTGGATGTGTGAATGGATGGAGGGCTGGATGGATGGATGGATGGATGGATGCATAGACGGAGGGTTGGTGCAGGAGAGCCCATTTAGCCTTGGTGTGGAGAGCCTTTCTGCATTCTTTCCGTCCAGCCCCAGCAGACACACTTAAATAATCACCACCATTGTTCCGTGGATCCCTTGCCAACGATGTTTTCCTCTTGTCTCTCTCCATGAAAAAGGGAGAGAGAGGGAGCAAGAGAGAAAGAGAAAGAGAGAGAGAGAGAGAGAGGGAGGGATATGAGTCTGGTTCTCTGCTGCCTCGCTTCTGAGCCATTATCAGTGGCACATGATGGCCATCATTCCAAGGCCCTCCATACAGGCTCATTACCGATGTCTGGGCACCAGCCAAGGGACTAGTGGCATCATTGTTCATGCAGGACAGAATGGCACCTCTTTTCCATGCTTCTTGAGCGGGTGTCATTTTCATTCACTACAAATGACTAGCCTAACAGGCGTCACAGTGAATTCTACAACTTTCTAGAGGTTTCAAATAAGGCCACAATAAGAGCCTTTGTCTGTTGCTGTCTGTATATTATATGGTTACAGTTCTGTGCTGCTGTTGAATCCAGAAAATAAAACATTCTCTGGGTCTCAATGCCACTGCAGACAAACACAGCCACACACACACACAAACACACACACACACTCACATCCACACTAGCATGCACATATATCAGTCTCTCCCCTATCTCAGATGAAGGAAACAAAATGAGATTCTCCCCTCCGCCCCCACCCCCATCCATTCCCCTCCCTCTCTCTGATGCCGTGGTTTTAAGGAAACCTGCAAAGGCGCTTTATAATCACAGATTTTGAATTGGATGTCAGCGATGGCTTAAGTGACTATCTATCACGGGCTCTGGGCGCTCACGGGAGGTCTTTAAAGGAGGCGGACTTCAAACATGGCAAGCCGTGGGCTCTAGCCTTCTTCCACCTGTCAATCAAGCTAAAGCTCACTCTGGTTGACGGTTTCCTTTTTTTTCTTTTTTTTCCTTTTCTTAAGGAAGGGGGGTGACTTTGACACAGCTCATTGGAAATGCAGGCATTGTTCACAGTTGAGCTTCATTCTGAGCCCAGACAAAAGGGTTGAATATCTGCATAGTCTTAAAAGGAGGTGATTTATTTAAATGTGGACTTGAGGAGGGTAAGAGAGGCCATAGTCCTGCCTTTCAAACAGTTCAAATGGGCAGGGATAAAAATAGGAAGCTTTCACACTAGAAGACCTGCAGCACTAGTGCTGCCTTTCCGCGCCAAGCCTCCTACCTCAGCTGAGCCTGTGTCAGCATGACCCTTTATAGTTCAAGAGCTGCTGCTAATCGTATTAGCCTTTCCCTTAGCCATTATCAGGAGCCTAAAAGGATAACAGGTTGGCTACATCACACAGAGTAATCCACTGCCAACAAGGACCAATAAGAAACAGCTAACCAATTTCTCTACCTAACTAGATAAGAGGAGCAGATCTCTCAAAAACATGTCATGTTGTAGTTGAACTGAGGTAACTCACTAGGGTTAACTCAGGTACCTCCCAACTGTCAGTATGTTTACATGCACAGCTTAGCTGGTCTATTAATTCGATTAACACTTTAACCACCCTATTCTCTTTTTCCGTATGTACATGTATGGGAAGGAAATCAAATTATTGATTAAAGTGTATTTGACTCTGCGACGCTATGTGGCGATACACTCATGCCGTCTTATTGGCCTGATTACTGGTCAGCCTGGCATTACCAACAAAGAACAAAAAAACACACAGGAGCTAAATCAAAAACTTCAACTACATAGGTTAAAAGCAGTATGAGGATCTTTAAAGAGACACTTAAAATAGTAGTGAATTGTGACATAGTGTTGCTTTAAGCGTGTGTCCTGAGTACTTGTGGTAGTATGTGTTTCCTCAAGCTGAACTTCAATTCTTGAAGTTCCTGTGCCTTGGTAGTGAGCCGCCGTACTCACACTGAATATGATGTAGCCTATTTCATGGGAAAGACTCTGGCAGTAGTAGTTCACACTTGCTATAGAAGTGGTATAAGCATCACATATTTTTGGATTGTCCTTATGTGTCTGAAGAGAGGCTTGTTGTCAGCATAATACAGATGAAGTGCCACCCATTCCAGCATATGGTGCTTCCATTGCTTCCTGACTGCGTTGAGTTCATCTGGCTCCACTAATCTGGAACGCATCATCCCCTGCTGTTGCTGGTGTCACAGTTGTGTTCGAACAGATCCTCGCTGAACAGCCCCAGCTCATGCTGATGATGCTAGCACATATTTTTACCCACTCTCTCGACACACGTCGGCTGCGGCAGCCGTGGCACGGCATACAGGCTAACAGCCAGCTTTCATCGGCAAGTTAATGATCCCCTGCTTGCTGGGAGGGTGACCCTGCTGTTTCAGAGACGGCCGCTCTCTCGCTCTCACGCACTACCTAATGGATTAATCAGGCCCATGATTTAATACAAACAGTTTAATCGAAAATAAACACATTCCACTGATGAGCTCCGAGGCCCATCTGAGCTAACATGGGCGGGTATGAAGTCGAGGCACACGAGGGGGGGGTGGGGGAGAAAGAGAGAGAGAGAGAGAGAGAGAGAGACGCAAATGAGGCTCCACTCTGGCCTCATTTGAGAGAGAGGCTAATGACCTAGTCAACGGAGAGTGTGCTGGGTGGCACAGTGAGTTCACAATCTTGCATTGGACCTGGTAGTGCTGTAGTCATAGCTGGCATGACTAATAGCATGGGCAGGGCCGCGCCGGGCCAACCTCAGAGAACTGACCACAATACCAACTGACAACTGATATAGCTCAAATTTGGGCCACAGACACTCATTGTCGGACCCAACAAAATCAGACTGCCGTTCTGGTGTGCGCACACTATGAGACAGAAGGCTGTGGGGAGACACTGGCATCAGCTGAGACGGAGAACAAAGGGGCTCCATGAGAAGAGGGCTGTCAGCTGCAGAACCTTGAGCTCAGCTCCCAGCAGCACACCCATCTCTTCTGTCTCTCTCCCCAGAGGAGCGGATGAAAAGAGGTCCTCAGCGCTGCCTGTTTAGCATATGTGCCCCTTCATTAAGCAGATGCTAAGGCGGCAGAGGCGGGTGGGGGTAGAGGGGGTGTGTGTGGAGTGAGAGTCTGGGAGGTGATGGCAGTGGTGTGGTGGTGGTGGTGGTGGTGACTCCCATTAAGCAGGTCCTTCACCTCTCACCCTCACTGTTCTCATCTCCATACCAGCGTGACCCCCATGGTTACCGCTCATTAACGCCCCACACAGCCCTGACCCCGGCCCTCTCGCTCCCCCCCCTCTCCCCAGCGACACCAGGCCGCATGAAGCAGGCCATGATGAGAGGGAGGGCTTTGATCACAGCTTGGGCACTCACCTCAGGCCTTACCCTAATCCTCATGCTAGTCAAAGCAGGCTAGCTAGCCTCTCAACATCTCAGAGGGGGACCAGCGTTGGGCCATCAGTCTCATTTTCCCCTATCCAATCAGCGCCTACCACTCTGTGGCAGTAGCATAGCATGTAGCCTTTACATTTCTTGCTGCCATTTAAAATTAAAAGCGTAAACCTTGACACATCATTGTGAATCAAAAACTTCTCAACAACAAAATTTGTGATAGTGAAAATGCTGTGGCTAGACTCCCGCTAGCCACAGTGACTGGCATTCAAAAACGTTAATGTCAAGCCCTACTGCGGAAGTAGCATAGCACGTAGCCCTGAGGAGATGCTGTCCACTTTGACGAGGGACATGGGTGCATTTGTGTAATAGTGTTTACTTTACTGCTTGTAAATCATTCATGTGCTGTTGTGGACGCGCTAGGGCTAAGCAAGAATGATTGACAGGGAGCCTGGGCAGCTATGACTCTATTGGGCCTGATTTGGATTTATGGCGTTTCCCACAGGACCTCTCCTGCTCCAGACGTCACCATCAATTCAACTCCAGTCTGGAGGCCAGACTCCCGTGGGGGCAGGGTGGAGGTCAGGGTCGAGGGCAAGCAGTCAGGGGTCAGGGTCGAGGGAGGCCGCAGACTGACCCGATCGAGCCGTGGGGGAGGCACTGGTTGGCCTCTAGCTAACGGTTTCTTCCCAATCGATACGGCAGACAGCAGACTGGTCTGACTAATGCAAAGAGATTGTGGTTGAATTCGAAATGAAAAAAAAAAAAGAGGTATAGATTTCTTCAGCCGGTGCACACATCCAGAAATCAAGACATGCTTTTGGAAGGATGATGTGAGTTTGTGGCAAATTACACCTCTGGAGAGGAGATTTTAGGACAGGGCTGCTAAACGATGCTGTGCACGCTCATCTTTTGATCGAGAGGTCATGTCACACCCGTGCCGTATCAGCGCTGTGGACGCAGACAAGGGGGGAAGGGGGCTGGGGGAGCAGACGCCCATATTTCACGGCTGTGGGACGCTAAAACTCTCCCGTAACAAGACAGCGGCGTCTGGCCCTGTGAGATTACATTCACGTTTCCTCTCCACTGCCTCCATCCCAGGACTCATTTTACCACAGCAGCTTGATAAAACTGATCTCATCTGGCTAGGCTAAGACTTTCTCTCTCTCTCTCTGTGTGTCTCACTCGCTCTCTGTCTGTCTCTCCCTCTATCTCTCACTTTCTCTCTCTCTCTCTTCTTCCATCTTGCTTTCTTTCTTGCCGACTGCCTCCACATCTACAATTTTGCAAGCAGGGCAACATATCCCCAGAGCCAGACGGTGCATTGAGAGTCTCAGACTGTCTCTGCAGAGGAGGAGCTCCATTTCCAGACGCCTTTGAAAGACCATTTCATCTCCTCCGTCATGGAGCTGAGGAGCCAAGCCATAAGCACCCCCTCCTCTTGCTCCTCAGAGCTCAACACACCAGAGCCCAAAAAATATATGGCCAACCTCTCTCTCTCTCTAACACATACACAACACAGACTCAACATCTGAAAAAAAGTAACTGTTCTTGGAAATCCGGAGTCTTCTTTGAAGTAACGCTCACATGTCCCACACAGTAGGGTGTTGAGATCTGAGACCAGCTAAAAGACAAAAGAGCCTTTCCTGTTGACATGGTTGCATTCTCTTCAGGTTTCATGACCTTAGGATTCCAGTGGTAATGCACACCATGCCGTCACCCTCAGGATGAACTGAAATGGTAAAGGATTTTGTCACACACTTCCTAATGGTTCACAGAAATGTAGGAAACAGATTCTGTCTCTCCTAAGGACTTGAGAGGGATTCACTGCCCAGCTACATTAAGTACAAACACATATGGTACCATACTACACATAGATTGAGGCTTGTCATAGACCAAATGAAAACTTCAATGAAAATCTAAAGCAAGACTTTAGTCTTAGACTGGGCTTAATCCACATGCAGTGGAACAAGTGGAACAATTTCCAGAGGCATTTGATTGGTGTAGACATAAGGACACAGATCTACCATTGGTGAATATTTGCTGCACTACTGAGCATGCTCTGCATGGGCTGCTCATTACTCTGCTTCAATCACAAGCCCACCCGCTCTTAACAAGACAAAACTCCAGTAGCTACATTTGGCCCATCCCTTAGGAGCTCTCTTTTTTCTTACAAAACAAGGACTCAGAAGCACATAAAAAAGCCCTGGCACTCCACTTTCGTTTGAGTTCTTAAATGTGTTACGAAAAAAACAAAACAAAACAAAACAAAAAACCCAGCCTGTTTCCGAGGAATTCATCTCAGCGGGGGCCTTAGTTGAGCTGGAGCCGCCGTTCATTTGTGCTGTAGGAGAACCCCGGCTCGTCTCTCCTCCTGTGTTTGCCTTGGGTGAGGCGAGGCCCTTGGGCTCGTATTTATTTTGATAAATTGAAGAGGAAGCCCTGCTAATAAATCAGTTGAATGATGAATAAGAGCTTTAAATAGGATATTAAGATTTATATCGCCAGCCTGGTACTTGGTGACAAGTACACAATCGCCTGCTTCTTCTCTCCAGTCAAATTGGCCCCCGCTTCTCTTGTGGCGCCGACAGGGCGATTTCTTATCAACCTATTTGAGGAGGCGGGAGAGAGAGAGAGGGAGGAAGAGGGAGGAAGAGAGAAAGACAAGGAAGGAAGGAGAGAGAGAGCGAGAAGGGGGGGGGGTTGGTAGAGGAGGAAGAAGAGTGATGGAGTGCAAGGGTAAAAGCGATGGGGAGGGAATGAGAGAAAGAGGGATAGAGAGAGAGAGACAGAGGAGGCCATTGCAAGCAGTGTGCTAGTGCATCTGTGCTGGGTTGGGTGAGCTTTGGTAAAGGTTGCAGGTTGAAGGGAATAGGGATGTGTTCCTCTCTCTTTCCCCAACACACACACACACAAATATAAACACATTTTGTCCATCTCAGGCATAAGTGCCCTCCAATACTGACTTATTTCCTCCAGAGTTGAGCCCCAGGTCCTGCATTGGGCTTGCAGTAATTGCTTTTTTATCCCCCACAGCTGAAGGCGAGAGGGAGCACGCTCTTTGTTCACAACCAGGGGCTGCAGCAGGCTGCTGGGGTGTGTGTGTGTGTGTGTGTGTGTGTGTGCATGCAAGGCTGGGATGAAATACAACACACCTAAATTCAGCCAGAACAGTTGTTATGTTTTCCAATGTGCTACTCAAGGCTTCCTTACTTTTGGAATCCATTCTCATTTGTGGAAAAACAAAACATTTAATGTATATTTCAAAACAATACATTATATATAGCTCATATGATTCAATTATAAATAACTGAAAAAGCCTTAGCTTAGTTACAATTACATGTAATCTTCAGTGTGACTTGTAATCTGGATGCATTAATTCAATGTCTTTGATGGAACATACCAATGATTAATTGTTTCTGCAATCAGTATTCCACACTGTGTGTGTGTGTGTGTGTGAGTAAATCGGTGTGCACACAGAATGCCTTAAAAGATGTCTTTTGTACATGATTCCTGGCGATTGAAAGAGCAAACAAGCAGAAAAGGCGAGTAATTGATGTGGCTGTTCTGCCATTCTGGATCTGAAGTCTGTGGAGTTGCTCTATTAGTGGGTTGAGTAATGCCTTCTCCTCGCGCTCATAATTAAGCCCGCTGAACAATTGAACACTCAAAGCCGCTGAGTTGCATGGGTAATGACTTCAATTAAGGGCCCTACACAAAGCTGAGGACTGCCTTTAGACTCATCGGGCATGACGACAGCAATTAAATGAAAATGCAGATACGTGTATGTACACACACACACACACGCACATACAGACACAGGCACACACACATACAAGTTAGAATACACACTTTGCAAATGCACACACAAATTGTAAATCTGTCAAGTCTGCATTCTCGGAGATAATTGCACAACAATTCCCATGTTTCAAACATCTCCTGCTGTACTTTCATCTTCACACGACTCAACGCTGTTAACAGAAGTCAAAAGACATGGCAGCTGCATCTGTAAGAATAAACTAATCATTAGAAACCAGTCTCCCTGCTGATGATCGGCTATGACTCGGAGTGGGATAATTATTTTGATGCGCTGATCTGATGAGGATTTTGGCGTTGGTGTACGACAGAGGGAAGGTAACTGAGCTACTGCTGAGACAGCTACAAGACAGCTTACCATCTGGGTGGGTCTCACACACATACACACACATACAAACAACACAGGCTTACTGCAGTCTGAAATAAGCATTTCATCTCACAAAGAGAATTTAGAACTTATGATTCCACATTAATCTATGTACAACATAAATTTAATTACAGCATCACAGCACAGCGACTGTTTGGGCATCTGTCACCGCATAAGAATGTGACACATTAGAACTAATTTCTTTCTCACTTCTTTACTTCTCCAACATCCCCATTTATCTCCTTCACACACACACGCACACACACACACACACACACACACACACACAGGTACTGCATGGAAGCTTGTTGTCTTGACAACAGGAGCGGCAGCCCGACCCCGGGGTTGTGAGTGGAATGACAAACAGGATGGTGGAGGGAGAGAAGAGCTAGAGAGAAAAACAGGGGCAGAGAGAGAGAAGAGGAATGAGAGAGGGAGAGAGAGAGAGAGAGCGCAGTGGTGCTGCTTAAAGATGCAAACCACATGAGCAGCTCCAGCCTACAACCCAGTAGTAAGAGAGGCATCACAGGAGTGCCTGACACATGTCTGGACACCAGACATCTGCCTGTCCCACAGCTTAGCCTAGCCCCTCCAGAGGCAGGCAAGCATAGACTCCCATCAGGGCCAACTCCCCCAGCCTCCCCTTCCTGGTGTAGTCTCATGTACCATAGATGCATTTAAACTCCACCACCTCCTATCATGTCCAGTGTGAGAGCTCTCATTAGCCTCGGACTCCAGAGGCCTCCTCCTCCTCCTCCTGCTGCTCCTCCTCTTCCTCGTCCTCCCATGTCCTCCCAGTTTGAGGAAGGAGCAGAGCAAGAGGATCATTAAATCACTCTCCTCTCATCGCCGTACTTCATTAAAGGCCATAGAAATCCCCAGACCCGGCCACAGTGCTTAGCGAGAAGCTGGCCCGTCAAACGGACGTGATCCTCCCTGCGCTCCCACTGTCAGGCCAGTACGGCCAACCAACTATCTAATTGCGCTTTTGGCCGGGAACCCCTAACGAAGAGAGGGAGAGAGAGAAAGGACTGCATAGCAACAATCGGAGACAGCACAAGACCCACGATTGGTCTTCGTCAGGGAGGGAGAGAGGACAGGATTGGTGGAATGGTTCAGTTTTTAGTGCGCACTTGGTGGGTTTTTGGATGGCTGGCACTGGATACTGGGAGTCTCTCAGGATTCCCACTGTAAGGCAAACTTAAAATTCCCAGATTTTCCATGACTACAACACAAAATTTTCATGACCTTCAATATTAGTAAGCAATAAGCCCTGAGAGGCCATTGTATACTGTCACTAAAGCTGAGGGGTGTTGTTAGACATAAAGCGAGTAGAGTGAATTGTTACTTTTGGTCAACAATTCCTGGCACACCAAAACACCAGGCCAAGTGAAACTCAGTGTGCATGTAGTTCCACTTGAGTTTAAACATGTAATAGGTTTGGAAGTGCTTCCTGTGTCTAGCCTCTGCTTTAAATCAGTAGCGCTGGTTAGTTTCTGGTTGTTTCTGTTGGGTGCAGTTGCCATGGTGGATGAGACCCCTTCCCACCTACTCTCCGTCAGTCAACAGACTTTGTGTCTCCCATGGACGATCAGCAGCAGCAGCTCTAAGCCACCACAGGGTCTCTAGAGACTTCCACAGAGCAGACAAAGACAAGTCAGTTCACCCAGGACAAGAGCTCTCTCTCTCTCCCACAGACCACTGCCAGCCATTAGCGGCAGGTGGATAAGTAGCTCTATTGTCTGGAACGTTGTGGGCTCACTCGCTTCTTTTCTTCTTTCTCCCTCTCTTTTTTCCTCCTCTCGCTGTCTGTCTCTATCTCCCGTCCTTCGTCTCCCTCCTTGGCAGACGCTCAGCGGGCACGACTGGCACAGGGTTGCAGAGCGTGTCTGAGAGGGAGGCTCTGTCTGTGTGTGTGTGTGTGTGTGTGTGTGTGTGTGTGTGTGTGTGCCGGAGGCCATGCCAGGCCACATGACTGCCGCTGTTTAACCTATAGCCATCCATCTGTGACGCGGCTGGTTTGGCATGTAGGAGGAGCGCTGCCACCTGTGCCAGCTCTAATGCCCCCCTCCCACCCCCCACACTGTGCCCCCCGACCCCCACGTGCCACACACCCCTCTGCGTCAGGCCCCAGAGAGAACCTGGGCTTCAGTCAAAACAAAGGGCCTGTCACAATCCTATTGCCCCCTTCCTGCTGTGAAAGGGCTCGAGGTGGAGGTGGAGGTTGTGGGGTAGGAGGTGGAGAGCAGACGGTTTCTAAGAGGACGGGTGTGGGGGGTGGTGTGCGTGGGGGTCAATGACAGACAAAAATGAAGCCATCAGCCCCGCTCACTCACATTCACAGCAGTGCAGTCGGGGGCCAGGGCGGCTGCCGCTGCTCGTTAACGTGTTAATTAGCCAGAGAGCTAATTAAACTTGGCGAGAGTCTCCTGTCTCGTTAGCGCCCTCAGATTAATGGGCGGTTCATGGGGGTCGGCATGACAACAGGAAGCTGGCATGAGTGCAGTGGATGCACTGGTCATGAGAGGCTTCCGTCTCAATCAGAGATATGGGGGGCAGCTCGTTTAAGCGGTCTGCCTTTGCCAAACAATGACAATGATGGCTAGTTTCACATTATTGCCACAGTAATGAACCTCACCATAAAGATACTGAACTCCAGAACAACATCCAATTCTACACCAACCTCAAGAAAAAAAGAGAAAAAAATGGTTTCTTAGCTTAATGGCCAAATAAACCTTGCTTATGTTTCGAGTCATTTAAAATAGTCAATTGCGTGAGAGTGCTTAGCTGCTGAGACTAAATTAATCTCATAGAGGATTCATTTTAGACGCCACACTCCATCCTTTCCCACTGGAAGTTCTTCTAGGGCACAATGTGTGTGTGTGTGTGTGTGTATGCAGAAGATTGAAAATGTGTGAGTACGAGAGTGAGTGTGTGTGTGTGTGTGTGTATGTGTATGCAGAAGATTGAAAATGTGTGAGTATGAGACTGAGAGTGTGTGTGAGTGTGACGGGCTACATTATAAGCCGGGTTTGTTTTATGGTCAGTAGCTAATTGAGTTGGGGAGATTGCCAGTGTCTCCCCCCATCTCTCTTGCAGATTACATATTTCCCTTTCATATCAGCCAGCAGCAGCCTGCTTGCCTCATCTATCTCCATCCGTCCCTCTCTTCCTCTTCCTCCTCCTCCTCCTAAGCAGCAGTTCGCCGCGCCTCAGCTTTCTCTCAGGCTAATTAGTTCTCCGCCTTCTTCTGTTACTGCACCCCATCCTGGATGGGTGTTACACCCCTCTTTCTCTCTTTCACACACATAAACACACACACACACACACACACTTTCTCTCATACCACACATATACACACACACAAGAGTCACAATCCTCCTCCTCTCTCTCTCTCCATGATCCTCAATGAGTTAATTAGGCTCATGGCTGGCACCCTCTCACCGTGCTGGTGCCCAAGGGGGCAGCCACACCACTCCACTGATGATTGGGGGACTATTTTTAGCACACAACACAAAAGGAAGAGACGGACCAAAAAAAAAAAAAGAAAAGAAAAAAAGACAGCTGAAGGTCACTTTGGCTCTTTCAATACATGAGTGTGTCTATGCGATTCTGTGTGTGTGTGTGTGTGTGTGTGTGTGTGAGAGAGAGAGAGAGACAGCGAGAATGAGAGATGGCTAAGTCTAAAGGAAGAGAGGAAAAAGAAGGCTATTAAAAACTTGGCTTCCAGACTTACTGAGCGATAATGGATAGGCTCCTATGGGAGAGGTTTAGATAAAGAAGAAACAATGAGGACACTTACTTCATAACCCACGGCGGAGAAACATTTCAATGGCTTTCATTTCCTGGAGGCTAATAGTGTTATGGTCAAGATGTGTGAGCTAGGTGGCTTCACAGCGCTTTTGCCTGATGCTAATCCTTGAGCTGCTGCATCAATTACAGCTAGCGCTGCTGACTTATTAGCATGTCAGAAGAGTCTGGGAGACCTACGGAGGCCAACTATCACATTGAGAGGCTTATAGGGGGTTTAAGATAGCTGGGGCTAAACAGACCCGACTTTTTGTCGCTGTCCGTACAGTAAATCAATCATTCAATCAATCCTCTGCCTGCGGAAGGTCTTAGACATTAAAAAATGTTGCACAGTATAGAGTGTAGCGATATTTCCGGCTTTTTCTCACTTTAAACTCCGTCACCTCAGCAAAACTAGATAACCAGATATTTGCCTCAGTCCTATTAGACTCAGTCTGACTGATAGTGCAAATGACATACACACACGGACCTACTCCATGGCTGTGAAATATGAAGCCCTGCTCTATTAAGTGAAAGAATCACACTGTAATTTACACCAAAGGTCAAGCACCGTCATATTCATCAATGAGCTTCAAAGGGCTGAAAAGCCGTCATGCCTTTTACTCCAGGAGGAATTTATTCTTGTTTTTTTTATTATTATTAAAACCTCTTTCTTTTTTACTCTTTCCATTTAAGGATAACAAAGTCACTGAGGTGATGGCTACTCTGAGCCAAAAGCGATGAGTATCATCTCACCCCCATGTTTGCACCCACCGCTAAACTCCCATGTAAACAATTGCAGGGGGAGAAATTACAAGTCATCACGAGTCATGCACATAGCCAAATATAGACACGAAGTGGAACCTGAAGAGCGAGCTGTGTAGTAAGGTGTTTTTTTTTTCTTCAGATAAAACAAAGCAATCAGTGACAGTCAGAGACACAATTACGAGGTAATTATGGAAAATAACAGGCTTTTCCTGTACACTTTCCACGCTTGTATCACAGAGGGGGCCTCCGTCGACCCCCAACACCTCTCCCCTCCTTCCTTCACCACCCCACCCTATCCTCCCTCACCGAGCCCTGTTTAATTAACACCCTTGCCGTATCATGGCAACACGCTCTTCAATCTTTGTGCTAGCACGGCGCTGCACTAATTAGCAGATTTAAATGTGCGAACGCGTGTGAGTCATTTGAGTGTGTGTGTGTGTGTGTGTGTGTGTGCGTGCGCGCGCGTGTTTGAGTGTGTCTCCCCCTTCCTCAGATGACCCGTGTAATTACCAACGTGGCTGTAAGTGCGACCCTCACTGGCTTGACAGAATCAGCTATCCGCCATTGGCAGCCCATCTAGTTTGAAAAAAAAAAACCCTAGCCCACAGGTTGCCTTGTTCTCCTTCTCTTTGTGCGAGGGTGAGGTCTACTGGGCAGCCTTAATGACGAAGTGGAGGCGGGCGGGATGCACAGACGTTATAGGCATGTCAGTGTCACACACACGTACACACACAGAGAGAGAGAGAGTAGCAGTGCCCACAAACCGTCCAGATGCCACAGCGCTAATGTCTTCTGTGTGCCCATCAGGAGAGATGACATGGTGCAGCAGTGTGAGAGGAGAGGGCTCGGCCATGCCGTCCCCCGTGTCCTCCCAGCCCAGCGCCAACACACGGGTTTACTCAACACTACATGCTAGTCTGGCAGCGTGTTTGCTCTGGATTAATGTTTACTCCTGTTTGTGGCAGAGTGCCGCCAGCAAAGCACTCAGGCAAACAGGAGGAACATCTGTGTGGATTACAGGATCTGGCATCTGCTAACTAGTCAAAGAGGTTGGGGCTGGTTATTGATTATGAATCGTGATGATTTTTAGGCTGTTTTAAGAGAATATAAGGAGGATTTTTTTTAAATCATGGACTGTATTGATTAATACAAATATCAAATCTAGGCTATATAGTTGTTGTGAGTTTTTGGATAAAATTATGAAGAATAAAATATAAGACACTTTTAACTAGAGAAGAGCTACAAATTCTTCTCAAATATTTTTTATATGTCTTCTGAAAGTCATTGAGGAGTCATCTTCAACAGTCATGAAGCTAAGATTGCAACTTCGGTTAAATTAAATACACTATTAAAAATATTATTTTAGTAGACCGCTGAATGACCCAGTGGTAGAAGATTCTATGACATGAAACTCAGGGCATAAAGTGTTGTTGTTAGACAGGCAGGCTGAGGGGAGGGGAGGGACATCCCTGCATATTAATACATATTATTAATAACATTCCTGCTGTGTGTGTATTTGACTGGAGAATCCACAAGGGTGGGGGTGGGGATGGGGGTGTAGTGTTTGCAGCTTAACTGTCAGAGAGGTGGAGGACACTGAGGTGGAGCACCACCCAACCCCCCCCATCCATCCCCCATCCCCTCAAACGAGCTCATCATGGGAGTTTGCAGGCCTGAGCTCTCTGTTACAAAGTTCACACTCTTACTGTTCAATTATCCATGAGTCGAGTGGAGTGTTCCTCCGGGGGAGGCCAGACGTGAGCGCCCTGGCCCCTCCACACCCCCATCCAACCCTCATGGCAGTCAGTCAATACCAACTAGCCTCGCGGTTCCTCTGTGATCCTTGTCAATATTATGGATCTGTTTCCTTCCTAGAAGAGCGCAGCAGAGCCGGGCACTACTGGGCCTCCCCAATGGCCAATCACACAGCTGTCTTCCTCTGACACATCATAAAAATGGAACAGGCAGCAGCGTTGGCGAGTCATGGGCTGAGCAGAAGGCCGAGACAGAGACACAGAGTCTGCGGAGGCCACAAGGACAGAGAAAAGCCATGCAGGCATCACCCCACTCCCCCCCCACCAAACACACAAACACACACACCCTAGGGAGCCATTAAAAAGCTTCCCTCTCGCTTTGGACACGGACACACTCCACTCGTTTATAAATCACTGGGGCTGTAGCAACCGATTGAGGCGAAGGAGAGAGAGAAGAGGAGGAGGAGATGGGAGGATAGGGGGATAAAAAAACGGGATGAAATGAAATAAACTTTTTTTTTTCCTTCTTCTTCTGCTTTTTTTCATTGCTCTCCAGCCGGCCTTGGTGAAAGCCCTCCTGTTTGGCCATTTTTCAGTTCTATCTAATAGCATCAGGATCCAGGGGGGTAATGCCTCTCTCTCTGCCCCACACTACTGGTGCTCCATCACGGCTTGGGGTCGTATCCACCACCACCGCCCCAACCCCATAACTCCCCCTGCCTGTAGATAACTAATTCCAGCCTTATCCGGCCCGTAATATTGCCTTATCGCCCCAGCGCTGTGTGGAGCCCCACAGCCGTGCGGCCAGGCCGGAGTGATGGAGAGTGTGGGCATGGCGGAACTGATTGCGCTGTGGCGCTGACTGTGGCGCACCATTACTCCCCTGGGGCGCCCTGTCCCTCTAAGCCCTCTCTCTCTCCAACACCCCCACCCCCCCTCGTGATATTGCCGCCGATATTGCCCCACCATTACATCACTCAGCTCAAGCCCTACAGGCACCAGTGCCTCGCCTGCAGCCTGACACTGGAGCAAGAAGCTATTTCACTCTCTCTCTCACTCTCCTTCTCTCTCTCTCTCTTTCTCTCCCTTCCCCCTCCCCTTCACTCTGCCTTTTCTCATTCCACTTCTCAATTACAGTCCTGATACGGCGCCATGCTTCGCTGCCCAACAAGAGAGAAGAGTGTTCTTGGTAAACAACCAGCAAATGTGAAAAACACCGCTGGCATGTTTGAGTCACTCCTCCTCTCTACGTCTTTCTTATCCGGGTTGAATTTTTCCCAAAAGCAAACCAGCATGGTCTAAACTCACAGTATATCTGCGGGCGGCTCATGTAAAACAGGCCAACATGGAATGTGAGCTACAGATGACTTGACCAGAGCATAACAATGAGGTGAGTCAGACTGAGGCTAGAAGAACAACCCCTCAACTAAGACTTTGGGCAGTAACAATGATTCCCCAAACGCATGCACTGACCTCTTGTAAAAACAAAAAAAACAACACAGCTCCTGGCATGTCAAAAAAAGTGTGCTAATAAAGAAATATGTGCCCGGATCCTTGACATTTGAATCTTGCCACACTTGCAAGCATTCTACCGCAGTCTTCTTTCAGTGCCTTCCTTTTTTCAGCAGGAATAATTTTCTGTGTGTGTGTGTGTGTGTGTGTGTTTGAGAGAGAAAGAGCTTGGGGGGCTGGGTAAGTATAAAGGGTGTGTGTGTGTGTGTGTGTGTGTGTGTGTGTGTGTGTGTGTAGTTGGGTAGGAGGGGGAAGGGGGGTAACAGCCTTGCCCTCCATCCCCACTCTGCCAGCTTACCCCACCCCCCCACTCCCCTGCGGCTCCCAGGGCACAAGAGATTGATGTGCTCGGCCAGCCCGTTGCCATGGCGCTACCTGACGACAAGCACGGCGCTGCAGCAAGCGAGCGGGGCGTCAGCCACTGCCTCTGAGCTCGCCAATGAGAGGGAAGAAAAGTGATTGAGAGAGAGAAGGAGATAGAAAGGGAGAGAGGGAGGGACGGAGGGAGGCTTCTGTTTCATCAGGCAACCTCGCCGCCCCACACACACACACACACCCATACGTGCAAGCTCACTCCATTCCTCGGAATTAAATCACGCGGCGCTGAGAGACAGTGCTGTGAATTATTTATGGGAGCCCGTTGCCCAGCTAGGCACTAATAAAGTTACGGCTGCCACTAATTTGCAGTTTGATGAGGTGGGCTTTTAGCAAAGGATTCTGGGTGAACATTAAGTACATATTGTTTTTACAGATTTGATTACTTTTTTATTGTTATTGTTATTAATGCACTGGCCATAGACTGAAGTGGGGTGAGTCTAGCACAATGCAAAGCACTGGAAACCAATGGTGCCAATAACTAACTAACGTCATCCCAAAGACGCACATAAAAGCATTTGTATTTCAAAGCACAAGTAACATATCTAAATATATTGACTGGAAGATGGAATATATAATTTGTTTCTTTTTTTCTCAATATGTTTTTTTTTTTGGTGATCAAATACATGATGCAATCCAGTAACATGGTGCCAAGGGTGAACTACAAAACACATGCATCATTTACTTTCCGATTATTCAGGCTAATTTCTGTCAGCATACTGATGGCCTCCTTTGATCTGTCAACACTGTGATTGCGAATAACATGCTAAATATCATGGGGACCACCCGCGTGAGACGGCAGGAGAGGAGAGCGAAACGGTTAGCGCCCAGTGGTCACAGTCACTGCCACTGCCAAAGAACACAACAGCTGCAAGCTAGAGTCTCACAAGGCCGACTCCTGCAGCGCGGCAACATGAAGTACAACAGTGACGTGCTAGAGCTACGTCTCGCTAACACCGTTGCCAATTAATGAATCAAAACGGGACATGTGAGCAGAGCGCTGTCACTCAGTGGGCCCCCAGTGACCTCACAATGGAGGTGCCACCAAACGCCATCTCTGGGTGACTGCTAGCAAAATGAAAAAACGTGGAAATGGAAAAACGACACGGACGTTTCTGGATTCCGCTGATTGCGACATTGCTCCTTGAATCACCATAAATCATCTAAAATACAAAGATGAACAAAAAATATTGCCCTACTGCCGGCAACCTTTCTGATGCGGCTAAACTCTGTGTAGGACCCACTGTCTAAACAAGCAGGAGGACAGAAGCTTGTCTTTTGTGTAACTAAAGTGAATCAAGAAGGAAGATGTTCGTGATGGGACAGCCATCATCTCTCTCTCTCTCTGTCTCTCTTTCTCTCGCCTCCGACGAACATGAGCTCGGCCTGCGTCTGACGCTGATGGCACGCTGCCACTGACAGTGACGTATGGGCAAATCTTCACATTAGTATTTCAGTTGCTTCCCCTTTCAGCTAGATAGATGGAGACTAGGAACTCCACACAATTCTATTAGGAGGAGGGAGGTAGGGGTGGGGGGGGAATGTTATTGTGCTGACAGGAAATGTACACGTCTCCATCATACACCCCCGTTCCAAGTGAATTTGTGAAGGAAAGAGAGTGAGGGAGTGAGAAAAAAAAGAGAGAAAGAGCGAGAGAACGAGCGACGGAGGAAGAGGAGCAGAGTGGCACCCTAACCATTATGAGTGGCGCCATCCATCAGAAGGTATTGCCTGTCCTTGTAATAACTCCTAATCCACTTGTTTCTGCAGTTTCTCCTCTTGATAGTGGCCCTACAATACGACTAATGGGCCCGCCACTGAGCGAGGCAAGGCAGAGCTGTTTGCACACACACACACACACACACACACACACACACGCGCATGCAGGTGTCTCTCACACACACACACACACACAAACACACACAAATACACGCAATCCTATGAACACTAGTGAGAAGCCAATACAAAGAGTGAAGACAGCAAAGAGGTAGAAATGAGAGAAGCATCCGGAAAGACCTAGTGACTGATTCTGTTCTGCCCACAGATCTTTGTCCTAATCTCTTTTGTGTGTGCTCTATGGGCATGTGTGTGTGTGTGTGTGTGTTTGAAAGAACATGTATGCACTGTGTGTGTCTGTGTGTGTGCAGCTGTCTGAGAGTCATACAAGTAAGAATTTCAGTAATCTCGACTGACAATGAAAGTATAATCATATATCATATATCAACAGAGAGAAAGAAAAAAGAGAGAGAGATGAATGTGTGTGTGCTTACATGTCTGTTTGTTTGTGAGTGTGTGTGTGTGAGAGGAATTCAGACAGTTAATGTGTATTGGTCTATGTGTCCTGTGTGTGTGTGTGTGTGTGTGTGTGGTGTGTGTGTGTGTGTGTGTGCGCGTCTGTGTGTAAGTGGGTATGTGCTTGGGGCTCCACATTTTGCATGGCCATGTGTGTGTGTTCATTGTGCAGTCTCTCAATTAGCTGTGGAGGGCTCCCGAGGGGCGGCTCTGTTTGAGCTGTGCTGTAAAACAAACAAGCCCATGACTGCACACAACATCTCCCTGGGCAACCCTTCCCTTCCCGACTGTGGCAGGCAGACAGACAGCCCAGCTCTCATGCCCATCAGCACATCCCTCCCTCTCTCTCACTCGCTCTCCTTCACTCTCTCCTTGTCTCATCCCCCTCTCTCCCTCCCTGCTCCCTCTTTCTCTCCCTCTCTAGCTATCTCTCCTTCTACCTCTCTGTCTCTCTCCCTCTCCCTCCCTAACTCTTTCGCTCCCCCTCTCTTTTCTTCTCTCCTCCGTGGAGTGTGTAATTCCTCCAGTCTGGGCTGAGCCAGCGCTCATAGAGGTTTATGGCTCGTCGGTTTTCACACTCTCAGCATTTTACTGCGTCCTCCACCACACTGCGGCTGGAGCGGTGGCCAAACAGGGGCTGAAAGGCTTTGGCACACATCACTTGTGTCTCTCTCTCTCTCTCCCTCCCTCACTTTCTGCCTCCTTCCGTCCTACCTCCTCCTCCTCCAGCCATCCACCTCCATCCACCTCCATCCACCTTACGATTAGATGTTCCTGCGGTGATCAAAGTTTTATTGAGACCATAAAGATGCAGCATATGTACGCCATGCACTCTCCCTCTACACTATGCCCCAGCCCCTCTCTATAGTCCATTTAAGGAATAGAGACTCCTGTTAGCTCGTGAAGGCTGCAAATGTGAGGGACTTCCATTGGCTCTCCTCTCTACTCCACTCCACTCCATCTTCAGTGGCCAGTAAATCACCGAAGCCTAAACACTTCTCTGGGCCACTCCACTCTTCTTACCACTGTGGAGTCCAACACTACACATTTAGGTCACTTCTCACTAAGGACCCACCACCCCCCACCCCATCCTTCATTAAGGAGTGGAGTGAATGGATACACCAGAGTGCATCATCACTCTCCAAGGTCCCTGTCACCGAGACACACACACACACAAACACACACATACACGCGCACACACTGGGGCGCTTTTTGTTACAGCATCAAAGATGCTTGAATGGCACTTCATGTTTATGATCTGCAGCGTTCATTAAACACTTGAAGGCATCCTCAAGAGATGCGTTGTGGGATACTTACATTGTAAATGGGAAATGCGGGGAGAGGGGGATGTAAAGTACGCATTGTTTAGAGAAACCGAATGCTCAGAAATATTTGTAGGATGAAAAAAAAAGATGCTCTCCTTGCTTACTTGAAGGTGCTGGATATAGATAGGCTTTTAGCAGCTACACAAATGACCAAGACAGCATCGCTGGGGTGATTTCTAGCCTTGACACCACCTGCCATCCAGCAAAGGAGAAAAATAAAACACAAGCACAAAAACGACAAGAAGAGTAGATTTCTAGTGAGAGAGAGAGAGAGAGAGGGAGGGAGGGAGACGAGGGGTGAACAGATCGGAGGCAGAAATGCATTTCTCCTGAGGGTTGGTAGCAGTTGGTGGTGGGGGTTGAGGGGGGGCGGAGGGGAAGGCAGGGCTCGCTGGAAATCACCTTGTGCAGTGCGCCATATCATTTGCATGGTTTATACTCTCCAAGGCTTGCCCATGCAAATGACTCATGAAGCAGGAATAGAGAGACTTTGGAGAGGGTGTCAGGAGTGAATTTATACGGGAGCACCCGGCAGCGGCGAGCCCTAAATCATTTTCAATTAGGTGACACTTTCAATATCGGGCTGCTGATTTAGAGATATTGAAACTTCTTTACTGCGCTCCAATGAATTTTTGTGGGGGGAAAACTAGCCTCTGCATTGGCAATTTTCTCTCTTCTCCCTCTGCGCCCACTCCTCCATCGTGTTCTCCATCTCCCACTCTCCTTTGTTTCTGGAGGACTCAGACAGGATCACAGGGCTAAAACAAAAGGCTTTGCTGTTCCTCCACAGTACTTCACTTGGGCTCCACCTCTACTGACTCATAAAGTCCCAAAAGCATTGCTGGACGTGCTAGTTCATTTCACCCAGCTCACTGTGATGACTTATTCAGTGTTTTCCATGTCAAACATACGGTACCCAACAAGCGAATATATACAATGTTGAATATATACTCCTGTTGACTGCCTTTGAGAAACAGAAAAAAAAAAATCCCTCAAGTTTTATGATAGGGCCCAGAAAGGTTTTGACTTTATGACTCATGCGCTGACAGTGGCGAGCTTTTGGACCTCAGTACAGGGGCAACACACACACACACACACACACACACACACACACACACACCACACACACACACACACACACACACACACACTCGTGGCTCTGGCTTTAATAGTCATTCCCCGTGCGGCCTGATGGAGTGCCTTATATTGAGCCCCTTTTTTCAGGCAATAAAGTGCTGGTGTAAATGGAAGCGTGGCCTCCCCTTTGGACCTATAGATTTGATTTTCCCCACTCAGGCTGCTGACAGGTCTGGTGTGGGCGATAACACGTCTAGGAACAATGGAAATATTGTAAAGCTAATGGAGGCACTCGGGGTGGAAGGACATAAATCAGACAGTTGGCACTGATGTGCTTTTTCAAAAGCAATAAGGGAGGCAATACCTCTCACAGAGAGGAGAGGAGCGAGAGAGAGAGAGAGTGCTGGGACACCTCTGTCCTTACACACTCACACTCATACATACACTCTCTCATTCTGTTTCTCTTTCTCTCTCTCTCTCTCACACACACACACAACACACATACCTCTCTCATTCTGTTTCTCTTTCTCTCTCTCTCTCTCTCACACACACACACACACATATACACTCTCTCATTCTGTTTCTCTCTCTCTCTCACACACACACACACGTATACACACTGAGGCATAGACACACAGCTCCTGTCTCACACACGAGAGTGGCCCCATAAAGTGATTGGGAGCCTGAACAGATGAGTCTGGGCGGCGGTTACGGTCCGTGAGCAGTGTGTCATTACTTGGGCCAAGGAGAAAGATTAGTGCAGGAATAAAAAAGGTGAAAAAAATGATCCCGTGCCCATTTACATTCATCTCCTTCACTCAGTCCTGCTCGTCACACTTTTTTCTTCTGCCCTCACACACACACACACACACACACACACTTTTATTTTACACCGTTTTGTGTAAAGTTTAACGGAACCGCGTACTGCATACTTAGTGCTCTACAATAGTGGCTAAAAATATCAACGGCTAGGAGCCTGCTGTTCATTCGGCAAAGAGCAAAACATGCCACACTCTGCTTCCCCCTCCCTCAACCCCACGCCATTCCAGAGATGTGTGAAATGTGTGTCAGATGGCTGCACAGGGCTGGCATTGCAGTTCCCACTCTGTCTACATGAGCAATGACAAATTGCATTGCTTTCCCTGAGGGATATTTGCATTTATGCAAGCATAGCAAAAATTCTTAAATATTCCATTAGACAAAAAACAAATTCAGGCGGTAGGAAATTTCTGTTTAGGTGGAAATGTCCTCACAGATGCCTCATAAGAAATAGAAATAACAATAACAGGAGTCTATCAGTGTGAAGTGTCCATCAGACCAGAGACTTTGAAGACTAAGCTTACACACACACACACACACACACACACCATTCCCATTCTGTGTGTTCAGATACTATAATGGATAGATAGATATTCACACACTCAAAGCACACCTATTCTGTGCAAACAGACAGTATGATAGATATATTCACACATATACACACACCCACACACACACACCCATACACGCAGACACTTCCATTCTGTATATTCAGACAGTGTGACAGATGTATTCGCACATCCCCAGTGAGAGCTATATGCAGGTACAGTGAGTGCTGTATGAGAGACTAAGGTGAAACCTCCCCGATAACTGAGGTGACAGACAGAAGATCAGGATCCCTCTCCTCGGCCTCCTCTTCCTCTTGCCCTGCCCAACATCATCGGCGTGCCGGACTCTGGCAGCGGGTATTGTGGCATATTGGCACTGTGTCTGCCAGCTTTGTTTAAATAGCAGGCAGCCAGGGCGATTAGACACACTCGGCAGGCCTTAAATCTTCATTAATCATCAGGCTCTCTATTCACACACGCCGCACGCTGACTCAGATAAGGTCCTTCAGAGAAGAGAGGGAGAAAGAAAAAGAGGGGGATGAAGAAAGACAAGAAAGGAGAAAGGGCATGGAGAAAAGGGGGGTGAAAGGAGAGAAGGAGAGAAAAAGAGCGCATGGGAGAGAGAGAGAGAGAGAGAGAGAGAGAGAGAGGGGGGAGAAAATGAAATCGCAGGAATCCGGGGGAGAGATCACAGGCCTGTTAAGAATAATAAGCCGCTGCGGCGATGGGAGCCGCTGATTAAATTAAAGTCTCATTAATCAGGCTCTCCATGACTCCTCCATGACTCCCTGGCTACTAAGCCCTCTCCCGCACTCCTGTCCTCTCGCGGAGAAAAAGAATCCTAAATAAATAAATAAATAACATAACGTAACGTAACATAAGGGAGTTTTTCCTTGCTCCTGTTGCTCTTGGGTGCTCCTTCTGTGAAGCGCCACGAGACAATACTATTGTAAAAGGCGCTGTATAGATAAAATTGAATTGAATTGAATTGAAATCTAACCCTCTCCCTCCACTGCAGAACCACACAGCAGACGGAGACGGACTCAGGGTTTCGTAAAAGGGACTTCAGGGGAGCAGGTGTATGATAGGGAGACGAGACGAGACAAGACGAGATGGGAGAGCCGTCGAGACGGCGTCTCGCTCCAGAGCTCTGCAAAAAAAAAAAAAAAAACATCAACACGTCAAGATCCCATCTCATAACTGGACCCACATGGAGCTTTTTAGGTCGAGCTCAGTGCACAGATCTGCTGTCTGTCAGCCAGCTGCAACTGAAGCTGACATCCACCCACCTTATGTCAGTGATCCATAGCCTAAACTTCACCATGCTTCAGAGACATGCAGACTGGGAAACAGACAGGGCAAAACCTTATGCTACAAACACCAATCTAACAGCCTTACTTAAAAGGCTTACATGGATAAGAATGAAGGAATCACACCATATTTTAAACCTTTTGAGTGCTGTATTACCACGTTAGTTAAAAGCTCTCTCTCTCTCTCTCTCTCCCCACCCTCATACCAAGACAGGCAGTTTTATTTGGCTGTTGAAAGCCCCTGTACCAGCCAACCTCATACCCCCAGTGGATCATGGCGACGATCAAAGAGAACGCTCCCACAAAACAAAAAGATCAGACTGCACTGTTTCGCTTATTTGTCAACCCAAACACACAAGACCCGAAGCATAATACCCTCCAGGCAAAACACATACACACACACACACCTTTTCTTTTGAGAGTGTGTGCTCTGTTCTGCACTGTGCTGGGCGAATAATGGGTTTCAATGGGCAGCCTGACCCCCCCACACTTCTAATGGCACTGCAAACAAACAGGGGGAGTGCACTAACAGAGAGAGAACAGAGTGGAGGTGTGTGTGTGTGTGTGTGTGTGTGTGTGTGAGTGTGTGTGTGTGTGGAGTAAAGGTGGGAGGAGAGGGGGGGGGCAGGCAGCCAGTCATGTGTGAAAGACATAATAGAAAATGTCAAGAGATGTAAGGGATGACAGCAATGAACTGTCTGTGTGAGAGTGAGAGTGCGCACTCTGTCAAAGAGCGCAGGAAACACTCTCATCTTTCCTGTGCATCTCCACACTCCTCTTCCCACTCCATCCTCCACTTTTATCTTCAGCTCAGCGCGCCAGTTGGGCTTGTGACTTCAGCTAGAAGCTACGCTTCCTTCTGCCTTCCCTCTGTGCAATTTCACCCCAATAGCTGTGAGTGAACTGGCACGCCTTATCTCCACAGGGAGCGAGACAGAGAGAGAGAGAGTGTGTGTGTGTGTGTGTGTGTGTGTGTTTCAACACGGGTCATATATAAAGATGACTTGATCAAAACAGTGCTAGTAGATTCAATATCTTAGAGAAAAACACACACACACACAAATCAAACTCGAGTTTTCTCTTCCAACACGGAACTCACTTATCCTTTATCTGTCTTCATTTTGCTTGCGAGTGTGAAACACACACACTTTTACGTTTGTTTTTTTTTGCACCGTAAAGCCTTCTAAACACCCGCCCTGCCCTGGCTGCTCCGCATAATTAGCACTGAATTAACAATAGCATGACAGGCCCACAGAGATGGCAGGACTCCAAGTTGTCTGGAATATACAAAACAAAAAAATGAGACCAGAAAAGCAAAACGATGTTTCTCCATATGGTTCCTCGGGAAATATTCTACACAGAGATCAGTGACAATGAGCCTAATTATGCTGTGAAACACTTATCATTATCATCTTGCCTATACAATTACTGCACATAACTAGCAAAGATTGCATCTAATTTATCAGACTACAATCAGGCGAGATTCTAATTAGCTTTGGCAATGACACATTGTCAATCTAGGAAAATTCTAATATTAACATGAAAGATGATTAGCACTGTGTAAATTATCTTTTTCAACACAAGAACAGAAATATAAATTAACAGCGGATTCTGTGACAAAGAGGGTGTACATTTTTAATTGAGATGGTATATTTGAATCACAGTGTGTTTGAATCATAATGTTTACTTTGCCAAAAGATACACTTGGGTTGACTAGTGAGCATGTATTATCCTCTAGACTAGGCAATCTTCACTGGGCACTGGTGAAACATAAATTATCCACAGATAATGTGACAAACAAATAAACGCTACTCTTTGGAATTTTGATATGTCCTTGAGAAGGAAGCAGGCTAGAGATGATTATCTTGACATGAGACAAATTACCTTCTGCTTCTTTATGCAAGAGAGAACTGTGGAGGATTGAGAGACTGACTGCATGCTTGCATGTCAAGGAGAGAAGGGTGGCTTTGGAAGTTTAGTTAGAAACGCTCCTGCCAGTCAATGAGAATTGTCCCTGTGTGTGTGTGTGTGTGTGTGTGTGTGTGTGTATGTGTATGCGTGTGTGCATTTGTGTATATTTGTCCATTCAGCATGTGGTACGGCAGGAATTTTATACTATGTTCTTACAAGCCCTAACCCATAAAAAAAAACATTTTTTGATGAACATAAATACCACTTACCTACAGTCAATCACCACTGCCATTATTACCTCTTCATGAAAGCTTGCTTTCCTTTCAACAAGGCAGTGGAACCTTCACAGTCAAAGCCCCCTGCTTCGGTGCAAAACTATTATACCCATTGTGTGGTAGTAAGGAGCAGTTTTGACTATTTTTAACAAATCTATAGCCCACTCTCAATGAGAGGCAAACAAAGGTTTTGACTGCAAAGCATACATGTGATTCGTGTGACACACAGAGAACATGGTGCTTAATCCAAGGTCTGGGGTTGTGGATTACCACCTAAAGCAAAGGGGCACTACAGAATCCATTTCATATTGTGAATTCAAACAATAAGATCAGATCCCCCTTCACTCCCCTACCCTCCCCCGATCCACGGCGCCCTCGTCCTTCCCTACAGCTCTGATAAATATTAATATCAGATGCGGTGGTGGCACGGGCCAGACAACAATCTTATCAGGAGAAAATAAGAGATGCTCCGAAGCGTCTCTCTTCAGCTTGATCTATCTTATGGAGCGAGATTCCATATGGAGGGATTCTGATTCATGTTGCTGACACTGGGACAGATGACTCAGACTGAAATGTCACAGACATGCGCATACACGCACGCACGCACACGCACGCACACACACACACACACGCACCACACACACGCACACACACCACACACACACACACACACACACACAAGCACACAAACACGTGGCCCTCTGTTGCACAAGCCATGATCATGAAGGCGAAGATTCCAAACAAATACACAATCACTCACCCCAGAAAGACCCCCCCTCCCTACACACAGACACACACACACAACCCTTTGATGAATAGAACAATAAGCACAGATAGATTGGCAAATGAAACCACCGTTGAAGAACTTTAAGGCCAGGTAGGTTAAAAAGAACCCTACAATGTAAGAAATCTGCGTTTTAGCAGAAAGATGGACAAAGCACATGCGTTTACTAAGCTCAGCTGCACAAAGATGGAGGGAAGTGTGAATAAACAACCAGAGACAGAAAAGGGTTTGTCTCTGAACACACTCAAAGTGGGGTTCAGTGGTTTGACACAAAACAAGAGGGAAGTTGCCCATTTCTGCTGTTGTCATTTCAGTTTAGCAAGAGCAGCATAAAAGAGACAAGCTGAGATTCACAAAGGGCATTCACTCCCACACACACTAGAACATTCCATATCAAACTCCATCAGACACCATCGTACCTTATGCTAAAACTTCTGCTTCATCCCCACTCCCATGGCAACCCTGACAGGAAGTAAACACAGGGCCCGTGGGCTGAAGATGACAGCTGCTAACGAGTTAGGTGTCAGCTCTGCAGCGGTATGAACCTGCAAATGTGTGAGTCATGCTGAACACACAATGAAAGAAACTCAGCGCGACCACACCCGAGTCTCACTACAGTCACCCCAGTGTGATCTATGCACATGCATCTCTCTCACTGACAACAGTAAGCCAGTGATATACTGGCCCTCTGCCTACCTGCACCAGAACTAAATGCAAAGATAGCTATTTGAAACATTAGCCCAGATGGAAGTGTATGGAGCTGGCTCACTTCAGAAATAGTAAGCAGCCAACATAAGCTAGAGAACTGACAACTACGACAGCTTCCTGACAGATGATAGTATAACACATACACACACACACACACACACATGGGAACACACACACACATTGACACAGAAACTTTGAGGAATTCTTTATCAACTAATGGCTAAAACTAGTGATGGAAGTCCTTGCATCTCAAGGTTTATTGATGCTCTTGAGTAGTTGACTTTCTGGAGCAGATATAAGACCCACACAGCCAAAGTCCCTCCATTCAGCACAGAGAGAGAGAGAGAGAGAGGGAGAGAGAGAGTAGCTGAGGGGGTTGTATGTTTGGTTTAGTAACAACATTCAATAAAGCCTCAAGGTCCTTCAGAAATCAGAGGACATTTCATCCGCTTGAAATCAGTGTTTTAGAGCTAATACATTTCTTTCATTCTACGCAGGGCAAAAAGAAAGAAATGAAAAAAGGTGAGTAATTTGATAGAGAGATTCCTGAGAGGCACCCAAACACCTTTATAGGCTTTCCTCTGATTCAAAAGCCATTTCATCACACCACTGACTCTATTTACATGATCAAACAGCACACCTACTTACATACACAACAGAGATGTATGCATTCCTGTACGTTTGACTCTGTGTACGTGTGTGTGTGTGTGTGTGTGTGACAGTGCCTAATGCAATGGAGAGTAGATTAGTCAGAAAGCCAATTTGCACTTTTTCCCGAAGGTGCTTATTTGTCTTTTTCATTCTGCAACCTTCGAGTGGCCCAGTCTGTTTCCCCCCTCTTGTGCATAAACAAATAAGGTGGAGAATTTATGGTGTCTGTGCAGAAGCTCCTAATGAAATGGCAGCACATGGCAGCTCCTTTGAAGAGCCTTGCAGAGCCCTTAAGGTTCAGAAGAGAGAGAGAACCTGAATTGTCTTTCCCTTCACTTCCTGTCTTTTTTCCTTTGTCCTTTCTCCTTCTCCTCCCTCCCTCCCTCCCTTCTTCCCTCTCTCTTGCTTTCTCTCTCTCTCTCTCTCTCTGCCCCACCGCCTCCCTCTTTCTAATTTTCCTCCGGACGGAGGAGCCTGGCACATGACATTGATTTCCATCAGCAGGCTTGGAAATAACCCCGCTGTTGCCTGGGCAACCCACGTACGTTTACCTTTCTCCCCCCCTCTCTTTCTCTCTCTCTTTCTCTCCCTCTCTCACTTGCTCTTTTTTTGCATTTCTTTCCTTTCCCCTGCCCCTGTCTTTCTCTTTTGCATATCGCGGCCACCAGTTTTTTTTTCCATCCAGCATTAGTGGCAGTGGTGGTGGTGGAGGTGGTGAAGGTGGCAGTGGAGGTGGTGGTGGAGGGCCGTGGAGTGCAGTGATGAGGACGATGACAAATGTGCTCAGGTGGGCCGGCACTGGAGGAGGGATGGAGAGATAGAAAGATGAGGAGGGAGGGAGAGAGGAGGGGAAGGGGGGAAGAGGTGAGAGAGAGAGGCTGACGGATGGGGGTGCCAGGCAGGAGACGGAGCGGGGCTGAGGCTGGGACTGAGACTGAGGCTGAGGATGAGGCTGGCACTGGGGCTACAGGATGGGGGGAAGGGGATGGAGATGAGGGCTGGGGGCAGAGATGGATCCTCTGCATGAGAAGGGGACAGAGAGAGAGAGAGAGAGAACGGAAGAGAGAAGGGGAGAGAGAGGGGGAGACAGAGGAAAGTAAGGAGGGTGGTGGGCAGCAGATGAGAGATGGAGTGTTGGGGGCACAGACACCCACAGCCTCCATCCTGTTAATTAACGGTGGGAAAGCATGAGTATGTGTATGTGTGTGTGTGTGTGTGTGTGTGTGTGTGTGTGTGTGTAGGTGTGAGTGTGTGTGTTTATATATGGGAAAACATGAGTATGTGTATGTGAGTATGTGTATGTGTGTGTAAGTGTGTGTGTGTGTGCATATGTGTGTAGGTGTGAGTGTGTGTGTTTATATATGGGAAAGCATGAGTATGTGTATGTGTGTATGTGTGTGTGTGTGTGCGTGTGTGCATATGTGTGTAGGTGTGAGTGTGTGTGTTTATATATGCCCATAAGCGCACGTCTAAGTGTGTGAGCGAGAGAACACGCACTGGCCCAGCAGAACAATGTTGGACCAACACTTACAATTTATGCAAAAAAAGCTAACAATAGTGTCAGGATCCATTGGCATGCACACAGGAGCCTGGGACCAAGGAACTCTCCCTCACACCCCCACCTCCACCCCAATACCACCTCCACCCCAACCCCACCCCACCCCTCCTCTACCCTCTCAACCCAACAGCACAAGGCCAAGAGGAGCCCGGATGGCCTCTCCTGCCCGACGCCTCCCTGTCAAGGAGTCTGATCTGAATGCATTACACATTCATTGACCTCTGGCCCTCACCATCGCCTCAGAGGCTCCAAGCGCACAGCCAGAGAGACAGAGAAGACTGAGGGGGCTAACTCATGACAGCGGAGAGAGAGAGAGAGAAAGAGAGAGAGAGGAATGAGGGATAAAGTGAAAGAGTTCAGGCTGATAGAGGGGACATGAGAGACGCTGTGGGGGCAGCGGAAGCAGGAGACCCTGAAAAAAAAAAAAAAAATGAAATCCAGCACCTTGCCTAGCTCTCCACGTCAGCGGGCCAGCGGAAGGGCAGCCGAGGGGAAAATTAATTTCTTATTACCTGATTATATTATTAGGCTGCTCAGCGTAGCTCTGTGCGTGGGGAGAGGGAGGGACAGAGAGCCTGTTAAATATTCCACATCAGCATTTCAACGGGAGGGCAGGCAGGCAGGCAGGCAGGCAGGTGGGAGGGAGAAAAGGAAGGCAGGCAGGTAGGCAGTGAGATGGGCGGCAGGGAAGCAGTAATAGTCTGAGACGTGCCTGTCCGACTGCAGGAATAAAGACTGGCATTGGCAATATGCTGGCAGAAAGCAATTTGCTCAGGATGCCCCCCCCCCCCCCCCCCCCCCCCCACCCCCCACACACACACACACACACCACCTACTTCACCCTTCAGACCAGATCTCCACCCCCCCCCCCTTCCCCCCAAGTGGAAAAAAAAAAACCCTATTGTTTGGTTGACGCGGGCCGGCCCCTGGCAGTCACGCTCGAGCGCTCTGGTGCAGGGAGTCGCCGGTCTGAGCAGACATTCGCTTTTCCCTCTTCACATCCACACACAACTGACGGAATCTATCAGGCGGGCGGTTCAGCTCGACAAGCAGGCAGATTGGGATTGGGGGTGGGGGTTAAAAAGATGACCTGAGAGAGAGAGAGAGAGAGAGAGAGAGAGAGAGAGAGAGAGACGAGAGCCTCTCATCACCCCTCTGCACGCACACACGCAGACACACACACACACACACACACACACACACACCATCCAAATCCCTTGCCTGGCACAATAGAGAAATAAAGAAAATGTGTGTGAAGAAAAAGCATTTGCTGCTGTGAAGCCTCTTTCCGGCTGTGATGAGAGCTTTCTGGAGGACTTTAGAGGCCCATTAGGCTGCGCAGGAGGCCAGGAGACGGGGGCCAACGTGAAGCGACACCTGGAAGCCGTGGCCATTAGACACGCCGCCGCCACCACCACCGCTGCACCTCAGCAGACAGGTGCACTGGATCAGAGTGCACACACATGGGGCGTGGAGCGCACCAGAGCAGAGTGCACACACATGGGGCGTGGAAAGGAAGAAGAAACAGTGGCCATTACTACAAAAAAAATAAAAAACTACAAAAATGCAGTGATAAGGCTTTGCAGAGGCCACCCTCCTGTGTAAATAAAAATGTATCATTACCACATTCATGAGGAGACGAGAGAGGCACAGTCGAGCGTTGGAGTCGGTTTTTTTCTCCTGGAGGGCAAAGTTATTCGTTTTTTTTTTATCCCTTCCTTTTTTTAAAGCCCTCCACTGCCAAACATGTGCACAGTGTGACCAGGGAAAGGGCAAATTTGCATACTATCCATACGGCAAGCAAATCTGATCATATAAATGTAAATAAGGGGGAGGCTTAGAGTATGTTTTCCTTTAAAAAGGTTGATAAGGCCAGTGAGAGGCAGATGGGGAGAGAGAGAGAGAGAGGAGCCAGTTTCTTCCCCGCATCAGATACACATGGAGTGGCAGAGATCAATTAGCCTCTGCCTACATACTGGCTCCTATATATGGCAGCACATAGTGCAGGTGGAAGCTCATCACAGGGTTGTAGGAGGGGAGATCAAACACTAGGGGGCAGTGTTGTGGCACTGGCGTGTGACTAACCAACAGCGCCTCTGTGGTGCCAAGGGTTGTGCTGCTCAAAATCGAGAGAGGAGATGAGCGAAGAGGACGAAAGAGGTCAACCAAATGTAACATGGAAGATGCTTTATTGTTGTTTTTCATTTTATGTTGTTTTTCATTTTTTTTTTTCTCTCTAAATCTGACTCACTTGGATACAGCCTCAAGTTTCCACAGAAAAGCACTAGACAGTCATACTGTTATCTGTTAGATTATGTGTTATTTTTAGCTCAGTGCAGCAGTCTGGTGCTCTGAAGCGTTAACAGTTTTACAAAATTGGATGTTTCTGGCAGCAATAATAAGGTTTGCATGTATTCCACATTAAACACCGCGGCTTGCCCTCAGATGCTGGATCCTTAAGGATATAAGACATTTGGAGTCTTATCATAGCCTTGTGTAGTCAACTGAAGTATTCTGCTCAAAAGCCAGTGTTCAGTGACAAAGATCATAGTAATGGTGTTTAAATAGAGTGGACAGCCTATCCAAAAAGGCTTAATGTACGTAATGGTATCTTCAGCACTATCAGTGGTATGTTGCAATAAAGTTGAATCTACCCTAATCTAAATGTTGGTTGTTTGTTAATATTACCATATAAGCCTGAATATAAGACAATATTTTTTCCCTGTAAATACTTAAAAAGGGGGTCATTTTATACTTGCAGACCTGACAAAAATAGTGAAAAAAAATATAGAAGATGCCAAAAATTTTTTTTTTTTGTTTGTTTTAAATGAACCGGCAGTGTCTCATTGGCCTACAACTGCCACACACAATGGAGAAGCAAGAGATGGTTTTGAACAATTTCAAAATTAGCCTCAAGTGGTGTAAATGAATGACTGAGTTTACATGCACAGTAACCCAGTGTTGATCATATCCAGCACAGAGCGCTTAAATGTGCGCAAAGCTAGCACCTCATATCTGATCATATTTGGGATACAGAAGTCTGAGCAGAAGGCGGAGCAATGGACGGAAGGCGGAGCAATGGACTGTCACTGCTGAATGACTGAATGAGTCTTGCCCAACACCTGCACAATAGTCTATGATCAAAGGAAAACTCACTCATTAAGGTAGGTAATACTGAGTAAACGTCAGTGTTTTTTCAACATGCCAACTCCTGTTACTGTTGCATCTACATTTACATTTAGGCATTTAGCAGACGCTTTTATCCAAAGCGACTTACAAAAGAGGATAACATTCAAGCTACAACACAATGAAAGAACTAACAAGGAGTGCATATTGCTAACATAGAATCTGCACTATTTTAAGTTGAAAGTGCAATAGTGTAACGCAGTGTAGAGAAATTAAATTATTAAGTGCATTCTCAAAATTTACGCCAGGAGATATTCTTGGAAGAGCTGGGTCTTCACGAGTTTCTTGAAGGTGGAGAGAGTATCAGTTGATCTGGTAGCACTTGGGAGGTCATTCCACCAGCGCGGAACCAGATATGAGAAGAAAGGTTACAAAGGTTAAAAATCAGTTAATATGCGGTGGAAATGAGAGAAGCGATTCACTGTTATGATTGAGTGTAGCCTGTAGCAGTAGCTGTAGCCTCAGTGCAGACCTCTATGCGTCATGCATTTGGTTTTCTGCATTATAGATAGCCTACAGTGTATAGCTTGCATTTTCAAGGAAAATTATCATTCATATGGTAGCCTATTCATTCAATTTAAATGTGGCAAATTTATCCACATTAATTAACTTTATTTAATTCTTTAATTTATATTAATGATGTTCAAAAACCTTTAAAATATATTTTCACCACCAATGTTTTCACCAGCATTTTCAAATAAAACAATTTATTATATATGGCAAAATTTGGTCTACATAAAACACTTTTCTTTTTTCCCCGAAAATGAGTCTGGAAAAGGGGGGTCGTCTTATATTCAAGCCAATATGGTATTCTACTGGAAAAAGGAAAGAAAATGGTGCCATTGCTCACATCCCTTGTCCCATCCCCACTTTACCCTAATTATGCCAACAGCAAATGCTAGCATCACCACAGCCATCAATTCTGACCTAAACAATAAGCAGTTGCATCCTCTCCAGCAATTCACTGATGGCATCATCCTCCCCGCATATTCACCCCCTTGGCAATGTGCCAACACTCCCTCCCCTCAGAAACCCTAGTGTGCACACACACACACACACACACCCATCCATTCACACATCATGTGTGTGCCCTGAACACACATACACACCTTCTCAGACACACACACATATAACACACACACATATAACACACACACACATACAAACATCCTCTCTCTCTCTCTCTCTCTCTCTCACACACACACCACCTACCCATCTCCACCCAGAGACCCTATCATCCCAGAAGCGCATCTTCATTATTTGTGGTGTTAATCTGCACAGCGGGTCAGACCGTGCCAACACACAAACACACACACATTTATAGCACCCTGACTCAGGGAAGATAACAGTGTGTGAAAGCACTATTACAGCCACACACACACACGCGCAGGCACACATGTGCATATACACACACATACAGGCACACACACACACACACACACACACACACACACACAGGAAAGCCATGGAGTTCCATTCCACAGCCTCCCTACCTATTTCATCAGCATTAAACACAAAGCCACTTCCTCCCAAGTCACCTTGCTGGTGCCTCCAGGAAAGAGAGCAACAACCCCCTCAACACCTCCCCCCCCCTCACCCAATCAGGAGCAGCCATCCCAACCCTCACCCAATCAGGTGCAGCCATCCAACCCTCCTCTCCCGCCTCCCTCCAAGCACATTCCACCACAGGACACGCCAATCAAATCCTCTCTGCTTACAGACACAGTTTCACTACAAGCACCCAACATTAATAAAAGCAAATCATCCCTCTCCAGAGAAGCATGCCATGTGTGTGTTTGTGTGTGTCTGTGTGTGTGTGTGTGTGTGTGTGTGTGTGTGTGTGTGTTTTCCATCTCCCATCTTTTCCTTTTGCTGACTTTAATTAAATTTGCAGCTGTCTTTTAATCAAAATGAGGCTAATTTGCATATGGGTTAGGCAGCAGTCACACCCCTTATACGCACACGTGCGCGCGTACACACACACACACACACACGCACACACCACACACACACACACACACACACACACACACACCTCCACTCACTGTCTGAGGGGTTGGCTACAAGCCAGCAGACAAACAGAGGCAAGTGTTGACGTGGAAGCAGACAGGGGAGGTGGAAATGTATGTGTGTGCACGTGTATGTGTGTGTGTGTGTGTGTGTGTGTGTGTGTGTGTGTGTATGTGCATGTGTGTTTATGGGAGATGGAGGGAGGGCTTTGCAGGCAAATGAGGAAAATCTAAATTACGCAAACGAACAGATGGATGCCACAAATTAAGATAGATCACAACAAACAAGGACGTGTGGGGGGATAAACGATCTCAAGGAGGGCAGCGCAAGGGGCAGCGAAGTCCACAAACGCCGCCGATTTGATATTTTAGAAAGCAATACAACAAACACATAAACACAGGGACAAAAATGACAGAAAACACCAAAAACCCAGATTTTGCACGGCTAATTAACTAAACGAGTCAGGGGGGTTGGGGGTGGACAAGCATAAACGGCTGGTCGGGTTGATCCCATGCACATTTTGTGTTTTTTTTTTTAAATGCGAAAGCCATTTAACAAACGCAATTAATTAGCAACAAATTACCTTGCTGTGGAGGCTGTGGGCAGATGCAGGGCTACCCTCGTGGGTTTTGGGGAGGTGGGATGACGATCTTTTGTTTGCTTGCAAACGTTTGGGTTCTTTTTTTTTTTTTTTTTTTCCCTCCCGCAGACGTGAGACAAGGGGGCGAGACGTTTGACTGCGAGAATTCCTCCTGCGCTCTCGAGCTCTCGGGAGACAATGAGAGAGAGAGCGACGGGAGATGGGTGGCGGCCACGGCACAACGCTGGCACGCGAACGTTGGCACAGAATGGGTGAAAATGCCGTCTTGTAACAAGCTCACAATAACAGTGAAAATGGATGGCAAGGATGTCACTCTTTTAGTCAGTCTACCATTTTAAATTGAAAATATCCATCAGGAGACTGGAGGCATTTGGTGCCAGAGAGACGTGGAGGGAAAATGTCACCAAGAAATGACAGAGAATTCAACCTAAAAATCATCTCTTTCAGCACCATAGCTGTGTCTCATTATCCCCTCTATCCCATCCCAATACATGTCTCAGTCCTTCTCCTAGTGTCTACAAACACAGTTTGAAATTGAGCTTTTAAGAGTGAATATGTGCAGCGATGCACTGAGACACACAGTGATGAAATACAGCTGCTGGATGAGCATGTGTGCCTAAATGACAAAAATCAGTGATTAAACTGGAGGTGTCACGCTTCCGGCTTGCTGGCTCTGCTTCATCATTGGCTGTTAGTAGACAAGACCCTGTGAGTAAAACATGGAGGGGTCGTCCTCAGCTAGCATCACAGTTTTTCATGTTCATCCTAGTATCCTCACTAGGCAGACATTACTGCTGTACTCCTGTAATATGTAGTATCCTCACTAACCAGACATTACTGCTGTGCCCCTGTAATATGTAGTATCCTCACTAGGCAGACATTACTGTTCTAGTCCTGTAGTATCCTCACTGAGCAGACATTACTGTTGTGCCCGTCTTTGCTCCGGGTGAGAGCATGAGCACAGTTCCTCTGAGCGCCACATACATTTAATTATGTAGGAATACAAGAGGATCATTTGCAAATAAAAGGGAGGGGGTGGAGTGTGACTTTTTTATTTTTGCATGGGGAGGTGGGGGGCACAGTGGGATATGGGAGAGAGGAGAGGGAGATTCCCTCAGCAACAACTGCAGTGCCCATTCTTTCTTTCTCTCTCTCTCTCTCTCTCTCTCTCTCTCTCACACACACACACACACACACACACACACACACTCTCCCTCTCTCACTCTCTCTCTCGCTCAGGACAACTGACCAAGAGGCAGAGAAAAGGCCAGACTGAATCATCTACAATAGGTGAAGGGAGAAAAGGAGAGAGGGGCCAATAATGAATCTGTCCATTACAGTGACTGCCCCACAGACACACTGCCAGCTGAGATGAAAACCAATCCCTGTGTTGTTCACACACTCATTTAGGTCTATAGTTTCACAAGAACACATCAACAATCTCAGTGAAAAAAAATGAAAGGAAAATATTTGTATGTTTCAAACTAAATGTCTAAAAACCTTTCAATGCTGGGATAAGCTTGCCATCAGCAAGGCCATAGCTACCATCGACTGTTCGATATTCCAGATCTCTGAACCCATCAGAACTCATCAGGCATTTGCTGAACATTAGCTGTGTATTCAATAGTCCGGAGACGTGAGTGGGTATATAGGATACTCTTTATTATGTCTGAACTCACTGTCAGGAGGGGGTTGGGTCTCTCATGCGGCCCTTGTGGACAGCAACTGTGGGGCGCCACCTGCCACCCTGAGATCACAACACAGCATCAATTTAACACCAGCCTCAGAATATGACCTCAAGTGTGTGTGTGTGGGTGTGTGTTTGTGCAGTCATCCTGCCCACCTGGACTGTGCCATGCGTAAAGCCTTGACCCTCTTCTGGGTGATGTCCATCTCCAGCAGGCGTGGCAGGATAGGCATGGTGGCAGGTGGCACGGGGGTCTTGTGGGCGAGTTCCATGTTGTGCAGGGCACATCTCATGTCCCACATGGACCTGGCCTCCGGCTCACTCTGCACTGGGCATGTGGCCACCGGGCTAACAGGGCAAAACACTCATTAGCATCCACAGTCCAAACTGGGCCTTTTAATTATTGAAAAAACCCCCAAAGCCAAAACACCATGTTGTGATTCTTGTTTTGACATCCAACGTGCAAAATGGAGGCATCTGGCAGCATGTTTTGGGAGCCAAGACCTGAATTATTATCAGGATTTCTCTATAATTTGTATGTATAATGAGATATGCTACAAATATATCAAAAACCACTAAAAATAGCCTATATGTGAATGAGATTTCAATCCCAGGACACATGACAACTCTATGCATACCCACACATTTCACTGACAGTGATGAAAACTGTTCATCTGATACGACACCTCACTAAACAGACAAATCCCCACAGTGAGCCTAGATTCTGGAACTTTTCCCATTTGAAGACCTTGTTTGATGAAGAGCTCTTTCTCAATCTCTCTCTCTTTCTCTTTCTCTCGCTCATACCTGTACATGATTCGGTGGGTGTCCTCTGACTGCTGCTGCCCTATGCGGACGGGGGCAGTGGTGGGGCGCTGTAGACGGGGTCGTGATCCCGGCTTTGGGGCCAAAACCAGCTTCTGAGACCTGATGGTCAGAGCGGGCTTCCCCTGGGAGTCATGGCCACTGGGGTAGGGCAGGATCAGATGTATCCCACAATCCTCTCTGATCTGAAACCAGCAGGATTTAGTTTAAGCTTTTCATTATAGGATTTGGTTTCAAATATTCCATAACACTGGTACTGGTCTTATTGTATGAAAAAACTATAACCAAAATTATAAAACATTAAAACATTTAAACATTATTCATAAGTTTGTATAACATGACAGAGGTAGATTAGGCTGTAGCAAATCCTTTTTGAACAAATGGCCTTGAAGACGCTGCAGATGTGAATGAAAAAGACCTTTTCACTCTTCTCACCTGTTTGAAGAGGCAGGTGGTGCGTGTGAGGTACATGATGCGATCCTTTTTGGCAATAGCTTGCCTGGTGCAGAAACGGTTCATCAAGGACTTCTCGTACTTCTCCAGTTTGGACAGGACAGTGTACACATCACTCAGTGCCTGGCCGTCATTGAACTTACGAGCATACTTCAGCTCAACACTGAGGTTGTGTCTGGATCAAAGCATATACATGTGCACGAGCACAAAAAGATCACCCAGTGACATCCAAAACAAACTAAAGCCTCTAACATCAAGCAGTCTCCTACAACCCAACCTTGATAAAGACAAACTAGCCAGGGCTGAAATGGAACGTAAGGGTAATGTAGTGATGCAACAGTCTTGACTGAACACCCTCCTGCAATGTTACAATACATTATCCCTATGCTGCTTACCTAACTTGCATGAGTGCTTTATGGGCAATGTACTTCCTCATGAGGCAGGCCAGGCGTAGGTCGGCAGTGTTCAGACAGTGCTTGATGGTGTCTATTGCCGTGTGGTACAGCTTCGGAGAGATGTCTTTACTTAGGGCTGCCTGACGCAACAGCTTCAGGTTGGTTCTCTGGGCACCAACACTCAAGCGGTGTCTCACTGCTGCCATCTCCCTGTGGATGCTTTCTTCACCTTCCATTAGGTCCTCCATGTTGTGCTCCAGCTCCTGGGCTACCAGAGATGGGGTTTGAAAAGACGGCATAGAGGCTTGCTTCACCTGAAGCGCTGGGCTCCTCCTTGGTGGTGTTGCTCGGGCAGAGGGTCTCTCCATCTTGGGTTTGGGCTCAGGAGTCTGAGGCCTAGACTCCATTTCCTGCTTGTCACCATCAAAGGAACGAACAGAGGAGTGAGCAGACACCGTTTCCAGGCTCACCACTGGCTCTGCTATAGAGGTCACAGAGGGCTGCCTCTCAGCAACGGCAAGGAGAGGTGACTTAGAAGGCAGCTGTGCCTCCACAAATGTACCAGACTCCTCCAGAAGAGCTTTGACAGGGATGGCCTTAGGAGCGGGCGGCTTTACCGTTTTCACTTCAGGAGTGGTGGGGCACTCCTCGGGGGTGATGGATCGAATTGGCAATCTCACCTCTGACATGTGACACACCACCTCCTCATCCAGTGCCACTGCCTCTTCATCAGTTTAGAACTGACCTGAGCCTCTGGTTCAGGTTTACTCTCCCCCTCCTTCTTCTTCTCCTCCTCCACCTCCTCCGCCTTCTCCTCTGGCAGCACTGAGACTGCAGAGGTATTTGGAGAGGGAATCATTATCACCGAGGGCTCCTTGACAGGCTGACGTATGTAAACAGTGGTGGTGGCAGCCTTCTGAAGTCTCTTGACCTTTTGCAACTTCATCTGAGAGATGTGCTTGCTCTTGTTGTTGAGGTCCGTCTTGAGTTGGGAGATGTACAGCTGTTCACTCGTGTCCACGTGCTTGACCTCCTGGGTCTTTGTGGCCTTCAGGCTCTCCAACTCATGGCTGAGCTGCTCAACTTTCTGTGTGCGCTCCATCAAAGCTGCGCACAAGTTCTTAAGACCAGCTTGTGCAAAGCTGAATGCCATGCTCATTGCTTTCTTGCAGGACAAGAACTTTGTCATGTCCTTCAACATGAAGCACAGGTCACTAGTACCCTTGACTGCTTGAGATCCGTCATTCAACAGCAGCTCCACTGAAGGAGGCTGAAGCTGCTGGATCTTCAGAACAGTCCGGTCATTGGGTTTAGCCTCTCTCCACCAGCGCCAAACACCATCCTTACCTGGGCACACAGAATTATTGGTCAACAAAAGTCATTTTAGAGAGAGAGAAAAGGCATTTATCCAATAATAGCCTGTAGGTAATTGTTCTAAACTTCTAAAAAAAAATTGAGTATTGTGGCTGATTATCAAGATTTTTTCTACTAAGACCCTAAAAGAAGATGATTTTAAGTCTAAGTAGTTCTAGTCTATAGTACAACTTCACATTAGCCCCATTCTTTTAGACATAATCAATGATCAATGTGCTTCACAAAGATTTTAAATGCTCATTACTTTTGTCCCTGTTTTTTATCTCTCATGCCACCCAGTGAGAGTTATTGTTATAGCCTTGAGTAATTTAACAATTCAACTGCTCTTACGTTTAGTTGGTGTCTGGGTTTTTTTGGCATTAGCTGTAAAAATTTGTCTACAAAGCTGCTGCAGGCGCTGAATGCTTGTCTCTACATCCTCGAGTGATGCTGCAATCCTCTCCTCCATCTCCCCCACCCACTCCTGTGTGATGTCTGCCAAGTCATCCTCATCTTGCTGAGTCTTTTCCAGGTCTTGGTCTTCAGGAGCGTCGTTAAAAAAAACAGAGCAAGAAAATATAATCTCCAACAGCCTATTAACAGTGCCTTCACTACTGTTCAAATGCCTTAGAAGATATACTGTTCTATGACACCATTCTGAACCATCAAATGACCTCCAACTAGTAGCTTGAACACATTCATTTAGAATCAGGTGCTGAAAACATCATCTGGTGACTTCGCAGATATACTGTACTTATGGAGAGGTACCAAGTCAATGAGATTTCCAGGGTTTGAATCAGTGTCAGAGAGCAGTAACTGCAAGAGTTCTCATGACTTTCTAACATTAGGAGCAGCAAACTCACCAGTGTCCTTGAGCCAGCAGAGGACATTGTTCAAGTGCTCCGTCTTATAATAGCTGGAAAGAAACAAGGCTTCAGTGATGGAGCATGCAAGCTCACGCCTGGAGCTCATATCCTGGGATGGGGCACCTTTGTCATCTTCATCGTCTGCCTCGTCCTCAGCCTGTGCAATAGCAGCCAGACGGAGGCGCTGTACAGCATTGTTCACACTGCTGAGGATGGTTTCAAGTCTGTCAGCTACTTCCTGCAATGGCAAAAATCCCTCCTGTAAATGGCTGTGGAACAGACTCATCACGAACCTCAGACTTTGGAACAAAAAGTTACACTTAGGCGATTACACTCAAGCGATAATAAAAGTAAGTCTGCAATCCAAGCTCATTGCTTAAACGTCAGGTATGTATCCTCAGAGAGTTAAGAGCATGTCTGTGATGCCAGCAGGACTCTGGTTCCTATTCATTGGTTTGCAAACAAATCCACATGGATTGGTGAGTGTGCAATGTTGTTGCCATTTTTTAATGTAAGAGGAGCAGCAGTGGCCAATCAATCAATCAATCAATCAATCAATCAATCAGTCAATAAATAGCTTGCCTGATAAGGCTGTAAGTGCAGAAGTACCACTTTACTTGTCACTTTTTAAGAAATCTACGTTCTACGTTCCTCCTATCAGGACCGGCTCTAGCCTTTTGCTGCCCCCAAGGCCAGATTTGAGTTTAGTCCCCTTTTTGAAAAGTACAAGTAAGAAACTGAAGAAACAAAATAAAGAAATGCTTTGCAATGTCCACCTGAAGTTTGGCACCCTAGGAGGCCTATGACGGGAACCAGCCCTGCCTCATATCCAAAGTTAATACTGAAACATTTGGACATTTTGGCAAAAATTACCAGAATTTGGGTTGTAATGATCGTAAAAATCTGATCAACTGTATGCTACTTCATAGTAATATAGTACTACTTAAATGATAGTAGGCTACAGGCTTTGTTGTAGAAATTATTCTTATCTAGGATTTTTTTTAATCAAATGGGTGTTATGTCTTGGGAAAACCTTAGCCATAAAGCCTATAAAACAGGACTTGTCGACTTACTAGCCACTGGCATTGGCAAATAACTTTTCCCATTTGGAGTTTTTTGTAACTCTCATCCAAAGCACAGGGGCTATCCGTATGACCATTTAGGAGATAAATGCATTGAAGCCCAACGACACTCTCCAACATGAAACATGACATGTTGCAATCATTTGTCACGGCCTAATGATTTTCCGTTTGGAAATAAAAACACTTACCGCTTTAGCTCGGGTCAGTTTGCCAGACTCTATAGTCTGTAACGCGACCTGTACCGAGTAAGGTAATTCTAAAGGACTGGACTGTATATCCTTAACGTCAAATTTTCGTCCATTTTTGGCCACCAGCCAAATTTACTAGCTAAATTTAAAACAAGACAGTAAATTAACCGAGTGTCTGGCTGTCATTCTGTTTTTTCTCCAGACGAGAATGATGGCTAGATACAGCATCATAATTAAAATAGATTCTGTCAAGAATCTTTGGTTCATCCCAAAGGTTCTAGAGCGCTCTGGTCAAGGAATCAGTCCCGGTCCCGATTTCGACCAAACAGTAACTGATTCCAATGACTGTTTAATGCAGTCTAGATTGTAAATTGTAATGCAAACGTGAAAACGTGCTCATAACCATTTCATTGAATGACAGCCTGTGTGGCCTTTTTATTTGCAGCGACCTCTGCAGCTGGGCACCATAGGTCGGAGTTTGAGCTGAATGTTGTTTGTTTGCTGAAGCTGAATGTTGTTTGTTTCGATTTGTTGTTAAAAAATTCTATTGATGTAAAAAAAATAATTTTGAGGAGCTGAAATAACAAAGCTCAGATAACAATAAAATAGCCGTCTTTATTTCTTTGAATAATAACATATCAAAGATCTTATAACCGTATGCCAGAACAAATATCACAATAGGTAGACTATACAACATTAAACAGGATTCCCCCCGCCGTTCCCTCATTTATGATTTTATGTTGGTTAAACGATGGCATTCAACAACAAATTTGATAGTAAACTCGGGTTCTCTAAAGGCACCTATATATAGCATAGGTTACAGGTTTAAAATAAAGGGCATCTTCTACACTGAGCATGTGTTGCTTAGGCTACTTCAACCTCCTTCAAAAACAGACTTGTGGAACTTGTGTCGCTTGTTTCATGACATGTCATTTCATTAGACAAAATGCACAGGACTTTTCCTTCCAAAGTCCCTGTCCTCTGCCTGGTTGTGAGCGTGTCTGTGTGCTTTACCCCATAAGTCTGGGGGATAAAAGGCTCTGTTTTCTATGTTTACACAAAAACAGATTCAATAACACATGAGCTGCAGATCAAGCTGGGGACGCTGCCGTTAGACATAAATTATGGAACTGGATGAGGTGAGGAACAAAGAGACAGCACCGCCCACAAACTGCAACTATTGTATGACAGAGTATGTGCATTTTAAATGGCACATGGTGTGTGTGTGTGTGTGTGTGTGTGTTTGTTTTAGTGGGGGTGGAGGGGGTGTTAAGGGATGCCACCAACAGAATAGAGTCGGCATACATTTGAACTTAATACAATGACGTACAAATGTTTTTGGGTTTTTTTTCATAAATCAATTCTATGTAGCTGCTTCTCTTTAGAACAGAAAGCACATTTATTTAGTTTACATAGAGAACAGTAGGCATTGGGGAATTAACAGTCCAATATGTGTTATGCCTACTGTCCTCAAAAACAACCACATCAGGAATAACAATATCAGTAACAACAATGTGAACACAACACAGAGGAAGGAATATCACTGGCGGAGAAAAAGCATCAAAGCGGCTCCACACTGCATTCACTTGCAATGGACAGAGGAGATGTGTCTGTTTCTGCAAACACTACACCACACACTGCCACACAGCACAGCACTGAAACAACTACGGACCCACATCCTACTTTATTTAAAAAAAAAAAAAAAAAAAATCTCGTGCAAACTGTGAGGTGATATATTTTGGGGATATACATGACTAGTTGTATACGTATACTGTTTATCACAGGTTATGCATTTCTGGAACACACAGTTGTACACTGGCAATGACATTACCCCAGTCGCACTTCACTCTTGGATCTTTTGAGTAGTACAGTTTTTTTTGTCCCTGCCAGCTGTCAGACCGATATCAGATCACTTCTTAATCACTCTGTTTGTAAACATTAAACTGGCAATGATGGACTTCAGTGGCACAGAAACACAACATCTGTGTGCGGTTGGCACTTTCACATCTACAGACTACCATCAGGGATTCGGCTCTATGGACATTAATGGAAATAAGACAAGCGTCCAAAGACTGAAACAGATATTTATTACACAAAACTAAGGAGGGACAGAGGCTTTTGTTCATAACCTTTTAAAGGACAATGAAATGGCACAATTAGTAGGAAGAGATAGTGAGGCCCCTCTCAAATGAATACTACTGATTGGAAACACTTAAGATATGATTACATGATGTTTTTAAATCTGGTAGAACACTGTCTCCTATACGCAGGGTCCACAGCCTCTCTGGAGTGCATTGTTAGCAGGTGCCTGGGAGGTTGGCCTGTAGGCAGTGGACAAGTCGGCCATAAAGGGGCTTTGTCAGGTTTCTTGGGATAGTTGGCAGGCGAGCGGCTGGACGGCTACATCTCGTGGGACAGGACCTCAGGACCCGGGACGCCATTGGCCTGCAGGGGAGGCTGACCATTGGGCTGGCTGTTGGGTTGCGTGTTGTTCTCGTTGAGCCGACGGACGCGGTACATCTCATAGTGGATGCTGCCGGTGATGTCTTTTAAGTTCTGCATGTGCGTCCTGGATAAAACATAACCAGCACACAACAATACAGTTTACACCAAGAGGAATCCATGCAATTATGGGATGATGAAACACCATGCAAAATAAACACTGAAAGAAGAAATAAATTAGCCCCTTACCTGATGAGCAGATCACGCAAGTAGGCAAACTCACAGTGCGCAATATTCTCAACTGCAAAAAGAACAAACATCTAGCTTAAATTGAGCATTACGCTATGGACTATCAAATTAACAAATGGACATTTTGGAATGGAAACATGGCTGAACACAATAAAAAAAAAAAAAAAAAAAAACATTTCCCTCATGGCCACAAGAGGGCAGTGTAGCTGCACACAAATCAGGTGGGATGATGGAACCCGACCTGACGGCTACAGCCAGCAAGCAATTCCTTTAACTCAGGATTACAGCAGCCACTTCAAGTCCCATAATATATTAAAAGGCCTCTTTAAAGGCAGGCTGAAAGCTTAACAAATTCTCCATGACAATTTTGCGGGAGGCTAAAAGTGGGGGAACACGTGTATGAATTATAGATTATGTCAGGTTCACAAATGAGAAAAGGAGCGCTCTTTATGCGACGGCGGCAGAGTGCAGGCGCTTTGAAATTCCGGCACAGGAAATTAAATTCCATTTGAGCGCTGGGAGGGCGAGCCACAGAGCCACATGAATGAAGTAGTGTGTGCTGATTAACACAGCTGCTTTTGCTTTTAGCTGAAAACACTGTGTGCACTGGCTGAGCTGATGACAACAGAACAGCAGTGGGCGTGTCGGCACTCTCCCTTTCGCTGAGACACACACACACACATACACACACACACAGCAAACCTGTGGCATAATGATAGGTGATGGATGAATATTCAATTGAATGTATATAAATATATGATAATCAGTTGGGCTCTATACTCAAGTGGCCAAATGTAACTCTGTCTCACACACACACATACAGTAAACTGTCTTGTAGCATCATGAGAGGTGAATTCAATTCAGTGTATAAATACTAGATATTCAATTGGCCACACTCTCTCTCTCTCTCACACACACACACACACACACGTCACATGCATGCGTCAATTGTAGCTTTGATAATGTATACCTCATACATCATTCACAGTGGCTTAATGAACAGCCAGCGTGTGTTGGAGAAACATCATCAACATCAGAGGAGCCCAGAAAAGATGAGCATGTCTTCCCATCACACTTTCTTGTAATGATTGGCTCGTTGGATTCCTGTCAGCCGAGATGAGTCATCGGCAGCGGCCGCAGCAGGGAGCCCAGCCTGAGCGCCCCCCCCCCCCACCCCCTCCAGGAATGCAGAGTGCCTCCAATCACACGAGCGACGACGGAGGAAAAGAAAAAATGGGAGATAAAAAAACAACAAAAAAAGGAGGGAAAGATGGATGGAGGGAGCTGTCTGAGAGGGGAGGAGAGCAGACCCCTGCATGGGAACACGAAGCCCGCAGGCACTCTTCCTTCAGAGGCCGCGCTGCCAAATTTATAGTGGCGCTCGCTGACGCGCGCAGCACTGCGCTCCCGACCAGCTGACTCACAGAAGTACGACGTGCCCCAGAATAGCTGCATTGTTTGTCTGTTCCTTTTATTCCCCCTTTTTCCCACCACCAGGACAATTCCTGTGTTCTCCTCATCTCTAAATCTGTGTTGCTAATGGGGCTTTCCGAACCGCGTGTTTGTGGATATCGAGACAGGGCTCTACTCGGCTCTGCTCTGCTCTGCTCTGCAATGTGCCGTGCCGTAATACGCTCCTCTGTGAGATTTGGCTGCAGACTCTTTATTTGATCAGGGCTATTGCACCGCACGGCACATTCCACACGCAAAAACAAATTGTGCCCAAAATGTTCTACAATTTCTTGGGAGGGGTGGGGGAGGAGAAGAGGGGTGGGCAGGGGTAGCTTCAGGGGTGGGCATGAGTAGCAAACACACGCACGCACACACACACACACACACACACACACACACACGCACACACACAGACACACACGCAAATTATGTCATCCTACTACAGAGGCTGAAAAACACACACACGTGTGTCTACAGCACAGTGTTATTTAGACAGTGGGCCATTCTAGGCTTCCTATTGCTTTATTCTGTAGGTGTAGGCTGGGACACTGGGCTGGGCCAGGGACTGGTCTGTGGTCAGACCACAGACTGGGACATTCCAGGTTCCCAGCTCTGCCTGAGCTGTTTACTGATCCCAGTGAAGTCCCCGAGACCCACAAGCTCTCCCACAGGAGAAGCCAAGATGGCTCCACAGACCCTGGAGCTCTTAGCTCTTGGCATCAAAATGTGATGCTGCTTGTGTGCGCTAACTCTGTCAATATCAAGTCTCTCACTCTTCTATGTCCCATCTCTCTCTCACTCTCTCTCTCTCTTTCTCTGCATGTCTTCATTTCTCCATGATGTCATGCAGCTGGAGTGCAGTGTGAACCCCACAGGCTCGTCAGGAGGCCCTAAATCACAGCGCTGCTGCTGCTGGTTCTGGTGCTGGTGGTGGTGGTGGTGGTGGCAGTAAAATGGAGGGTGTGGAGGTACAGAGTGCTGGGGGCAGTCAGGCGACACAGTGTCTATATCAGCCACACATTTGAAAATCAAACTCTCTATCCATCTATCTGACACTGCCAAGCAAAAACATCTACAGCCTTCTATTTCACACCTTTCTCTCTCCCTCTCTCTCTCTTTCTCTCTGTGTGTGTGTGTGCATGTGTGTGCGCATGTGTGTGTGTGTGTGTGTGTGTGTGTGTGTAGACATGTTTCAGTGTGTTTTTGCAGCAGGCTTACCTTCTATGGTCCCCCATTTGGTTTTCCTTCCCAGGAGCCTCTTCCCATTGACCTGGTATTCCTGATCACTCCCCACCACTGCAAATGGGATCATCTCCTAATAGGCCATGACATACACACACACACACACACACACACACGCGCGCGCACACATCGAACACCCAATATTACCACATGATGTCAGAGTCATTACAGAGACTGATAATTCTTCTCAAAGAAATTGATTCAATCTGGTTCATTGTTTAAACACAACACAGCATCTAGCATGATCACTCCAGTTCCATTGTGATAATAATTAATTTGGCAGCTTATCACATGATTAATTACAGTGTTTATGTGTTCTAGTTGGTACACTACAGTTTGTTTTGACTGTGTTCCAGTTCAGGGGAGTTGTATGTGTGCGTGCTTGCGTGTGTGTGTGTATGTGTGTATGTGTGCGTGTGTGTGTTTGTGCACGCACTCTGATCTTCTCATTGATCATCCTGTCCTCTGCATCCTCGTCAAACTCCTTCTGGGGGTAGACGTCAATCCCATTGGTGGACAGGTCTTCTCTGATCTGCACACAGGAGAGAGCCAAATCGCCTTGTTATTGGCCACTAATCTAAAACAGCAGCTTCAAGCGTGGCAAGCATGTATATATGGCAGCCAAGGGAAAAAGCAAGCAGCCATTTCTAACATGGCTGGCCTCCAGAACCAGTATCTCCTCAGATGCCTCTCCCTGTGTGAGTGTGTGTGTGTGTGTGTATTGGGGCAGCCCAAGAATCGGGAAGGTGTGGGAGAGAAAGGAGCCAACCCTGAAAACAAACACTCGTGGAAAAAGGAAGGCCAAAGACAGGTTCTCTGGAGGGTGTTTGATGGGGTGACAGCAGTGATAACAATGACTCTGGGGGTCAGTGTCACGTAAGGCCACTCACCACTTTCTCAAAACAAAACCCCAAACGTACAAAGCAGAGGAGTTTTGGCCGCATCCCAAAGAAACGTCCGTCTCACTCCCTTTTCCCGTAGATTAGTGTTTGTTCCCCCACACTGATTCAGGGATGCTAAAATAAGTGCACACACACACACTCTGTCTCTCCCACACACACACACACACACTCACACTCACACTCACACACACACGCACGCACACATACAGTGAGGATGACGTGCTCATTTGGAAACCGCCTACAGACTTTCCAAAAGATGATTTTATGTGACAGTGAACTGAATGGGGTAATGGCTTAAAAACAGATCAGGAGCCCTTCGTTTAATAAACAGACTGTGAATTTGAAAGGACGTTAGTCATCATGACAAGTGACACACTCTTCAGGAACCGTGTGAAAAAAGAAAAAAAAAAAAAAAAAAATGGCACCGGCTCCCCGGCCATCGCTGGAACCGTCAGCATCACTCCAAAGCTCACAGCTGCAGCTGGGCTTCAAACAGCCTCTCTGTCTACGCACGCCTCTGCAGCCACTACTGGAACAAGGACAGGGCGATCTCTGCCAGCGCCCAGCTCCAAATGAATGGCCAAAACCTCTCTCTCTTCTCCCCACAAGAAAGACATCTTTTCTTTCTTTCTTTTTTTAAAACTACTGTGAGTTCTTCTGGAGGCCTTGAATCAAGGCAAATAAACTCCAAGGAGGGAGCCTATAGGCTCCTTTGGCACGACGGAGCCGAGAGGCAAGGCAGAGCGAGCTAGCCAATCTTGACATTGACATGACCTTGAGTCAGAGAGCCTTTCTGCTGGTCTTTTCTCATGTCTGTCGGCTGTAGGGCTTTGGGAGGATGAGACACAGAAGGGAGGGAGGGTGGGGAGAGAGAGAAAGAGAGAGAGAGAGAGAGAGCACATACATCCGATAGCGTTTTATAAATATACTCTATGTACTTTTGTAAGCAAAGATGCATTGGCAAAAAATAGTGTTTGTCATGCCAATAAAGCTCTTTTGAATGCATTAACTAGAGAAGGAAAGAGAGAGAGAGAGAGAGAGAGAGGAGAGAGAGAGAGAGAGAATCCTTCGCCCCGGAGTCACTTGTTCCTCAGTGGGCCAAGCTAGCAGTGAGCCTGTGGGACTGGAGTCTGTCCCTCTGCTGTGTGTCTGTGCTCATTGGCCACAGAGCAGCCAGCGAGGAACACGCAGCAAACAGCAGCCAAGGCGCCCAGAGGGTTTCCTCAGGATGCCAGAGTGTGGGACACTTGTCAGTTTAACTCCCCCCTCCCACACACACACACACACACCTCTCCTCTAATCTAAAACACACAAACACACGGACATGGGTGTGTGGGTCGGATCCAAACAAAAGAGAAATGTTAGTATTTGAGAGGACTACGACCTCAGGTCAGTGCTGTAGTTACCCCTGAGGTTGGCTGTGGGCGTTACTGGTGTTCTATGTGCCCTCTGGATCAGTGCTCTCCCCCTTAGCCCAGCCCACACTGTCCAGCCACACTCCTTCAGAATCCTCCTCATATTAATGCATCAGGGCCCTTATCTAAGGCTCACCCCTGGCCCATAAACCATACTGTGCAACAGGCGCTAAATCACTGGCATCTGGCACCAAAACCAATTTAGCCTGTTCAAAACCATCACCCCTTTTGTGTCGGTCTCCGTCTTCCACCCGCTCAACAATTCAATTCCAAGGCACTTAGCGGCTCTGTTTGAAAGGGTGGAGTGTAACTCAGGGCACCGCAGGCCTCCCACGGCAGCAGCAGCACCTCCAGATGTTTCTTCCCCTTTTGCCTGGAGTTCAAGGCAGGACCGCCTCACCTACCAGAGCGCTCTCGTGCCCTGTAAACATCTCCCAGCAGCCTGTGAAGTGGCTGCCAGCCCGCTGCAGCTCAAACGGGAGCCCAAGGAGAAACATCCCCGTGCCGTCAGTGCGCTGTGTTTCCACACAGGACTCAGGGGCGGAGGGGGTGCTTCCTCACTTGCACGAACGCTGGCTGGGGAAAACATTCTGCACATACTGCAAACACAGGAGCAGGTCAGCACTGTGGCTGAGTAGGCTGGACTGTGTGTTCTGCAAAAAAGTTGAGCCCTTTGCTGTTTGATTGTTTTTAAGTTATATAATAAAGTCTTTGCTTTATTCTTGCCATTTTTTTCCTAAATGCTTGTAAAGATGTAAATTAGCCAGAGGCTAACTCTGTTGCAATGCATGAAACTGCATCTTTGACTTTGTATTGCACATGGTCCCTATTAAAATAAAAATTTAAATGAAAAATCAGTGGAGGGAGGAGAGCAGAGATGGCAGGAGGTGAGTAGTGAGTGAGACAGAGAGGAAATGGGCCCATGGGTGCTGTGCCCATCTGTGTCCCCAGAAAAGCCGGCGCTGTGAGTGCACTTTGTGCAGTCTGAGGTGAGCGTTGGCAGCTTACCTTCTGTTTGAAGTAGTCCCTCTCCTCTAAGGTCAGCGTGTCGGCTTTAGCGATGACCGGGACGATGTTCACCACTTTGCTGAGATGTCTCATAAACTCCACATCAATGGGCCTTAGGCTGAAATAAAGACACAAGAACAGACACAAAGTAGAGGGTTATAGACAGGACATTACCAGATCCTTTCCCCCTCTCTCTCTCCCACTCATTTTCTGTCACTGTCTACTGTCTTATCAGAGAAAAGGCCCCCAAATATAAAAAAATAAAAATAAAAAAGATGTTCTGTAGTGCTTGTGTACTTTTTGTCAGCATTTCTCTTCCAAAACAAGGCCACTCAAATCTTGGAGGCGACGTGAGTGGTGGAAATGCCTGGAAGGCTCTGTGTGTAATGACTGACTCAAACACTAGAGGGCAGCAGAGCTCCAGTCTCATGCCCCTAGCGCGCCGCTCTGGGTGGTTGTTATTTAAGCCTACTCTATGTTGTTGTGTTGGCCATTAGACAGGGCAGATAAACTGGAGCAGATCTGGTCACCCAGCTGCAGGTCAGCCCGGTGGGAGGTTTGCTCATGTGCACCAGCAAGCTTGTAAACGCTCACCGCAAGAGTCCCACTTTAGAATGGAACAAATGGAGAGTGCTTTGCTCGTGGCCTAATTTTGGGGAGATTAAGTTGATAATTATGCTTTATTTGGATGACTACTTCCTCTGTGCATATGCATGCATGCATGCGTGCGTGCGTGTGTCTCTCTCTCTCTCCTTGTGCGTGTGCATGTTTGTGTGTGTGTGTCTGTGTGTCACTGTGTGTGTGGCACCACTCTGGTAGGGCAATGGATCTGAGAGAGAACTCACTGTGTGTTTTTTATTTACAAATATGGCCGCTCTCCATCTGTTGTGTCAGCAGCTCATGCTGCTGTCTGCAGTCAGACTCTAAGTCTCTGAGTCTGAGCATTCACTCTTGGAAGTGGCTCTCTCAGCCTCTGGGAAGGGCTGATGTTTTTATTCTCCTATTCTCTAACCTCACTCCACTTAGTCTAGTGAGGTCATGCGTCCCTGGTAAGAGCTACTGCAGCACCAAGATGCTCACTGGCAACAGGCAAGGCTGAGAGGCCTCAGCAATAAAGCAAACACTGCTGTTTCCTCTACAGCCATGCCGTACTACATGCACGGAAGCACATGCACCAAGTGCTTCTTCACACACGCATTTGCACACGAGGATTTGACAAATGAAAGAACACACACACGCATGCAAGCAAGCACGTTTGTGCATACATACACACACAATGCCCTCTCTCTCTTGCTCCCTCACACACACACAAATGCACACACACACACACACACACACACACACATACACAGACAATGGCACGCATCACATGCCAACAGAGGCGGGGGTTTCTGAGGGCCCTAGGGGTAAATTATGGAGTCATTGTTGGAGGTCACATGACAGAGCGTCCTTAGCTGCATCAGTACAGCGCTACGGTAAACATGTGCCATCACCACACGACATGTGTGAACAACCACAACCACACACACGCACACACACACACACACACACACACACACACACACCACCTTTCAGTCACCTTCACACATACGTATGTATGCATGTGTGTATGTGTGTGTGTGTGCGCATGTGCACATGTACATGCGTGTGTGTGAATAATCCACAGCTAATTACACAGGAGGCACTAAAGCAAATGGATGCATGTCGGAGGTACATGGACAGCCACTTTACAGAAGACAATCTCAGCATGGACTAGAGATGAACAAAGGACTAAGATTATGGAGTTCATCCATCATCCTATCCCTGGTCATATTCAGTCATATTTCCATCCCAGGTTATATTCAGGGCAGATGGGCTTTCATGAGATGTCTGTGTTTCCATGTGGACTTGATGGATAGATGAGTCCAAGGATGATGGAATGGGATGGGTACCAAACTCAAGATGGCAGATGGCAGATTTCCTCTTTCTCACCCAAAAAGCCCAACAGGTCCTCATGCCCAACTGGACTAAATGACCACAGCTATCCAGACATCAGACACGGCAGTGAGCTCAACACACCCGGAGGACGAGGAAGAGGAGGAGGAGGTGGACACCCAAGGGAGCTGGTTACGAAGCTCCCCCAAGTCATTAACGCTGGAAGATTGTTCCAGAAGCTCGAGCGAAAATCGACTGTACCCTTGAATTTGTGAGATCGTTTTCAAACCCACTTCTAGTTTATAGCAAGGCCCGGGGCCCAAATGCTGACACAGGGCTGGGTAATGATAGGCTCTGATGGGC